>CAXAMN010021540.1:1037066-1066146 GCA_963970005.1 Durusdinium trenchii | reverse complement strand
ATGATGATGATGATGATGATGATGATGATGATGATGATGATGATGATCAAGTTTGTGGAGATAACGCTGAAGGTTAGGAACCAACTGATGACCTTTGATGAGGGCAGATATTTTGTGACCGGTACGTTGCCGCTTGCATGGGTCGTGCGCTCAGCCTGACAGTGACAAAGCAAACAAAAAAGAAGGGTAATCAGTCAAAACATGTTGAAGGACACAAGCGAACCGACCAACCAAAACTTTACCAACCAAACCAGTTTCTCTTCCCATGAATATGAATGAGCGCGCCAAGATGGCATGACCAAATTTTACCAAATGAAAACTGGACACGTCACAACCGTTGCAAATTGTGTTTTTTCTAGTGGATTTGCTTGGCACAAGCAAAGATACATGCACAAGCGGTGAATGTCATGTTGTTTGGAAAAATGTGTACGTTCAACAAACCCACCAAAGCCGGGTGCACCACAAAAGGTGTTGTTTTTTGTTGGGCAGCGGCTCATCCCACGGGCTATCTGAACCGCAATGCAATTCAAATCAAGCCAGTTGCAACTGGCAAACAGCAGTTGCCTCTCACATGTCTGCACACCAAAAGCGTGAGCAAGTACTCTCCAAAGCTCGTTTTTCACGTTTGAAACTTTTCACATCAACAACAACTCGCACTTCCTCGTGCCCTCTTTACTTCCATGTCAGCCAAAATAACAGTCATTCAAGTCACAGAAGGCTTTCAAAACTTCAAGGTTCTGACTACAGTTCGCGGTCGAGTTCCTTCACTCTCAGAACAATCCAAACAACACAAAACCAAACAAATCAACAAGTACGAGCAAGGTGGCCGTCCAACAAGTGGATTTTTTCACCTTCTGAAAAGGAACAACAGGCTGACATCATCAAAACTTATTTTCCTCAATGAGAACCTTCTTCACGTTGTAGTCTGTCAGCCCACCATCAAGCAGAAATGCAGCTGCCTTGAAAGAAGGAAAGTGCCCCATTTCGCCAAAAGGCCGTGCAAGCGTCAAGCCTCAAGTTTCGCCGTTCAAGGAGTATGTAAAAGAAAGCCACGTGGACAAACTTTACCCGTAACTCTTTCTTTGTGAAAACACGGTCGCGGCTCCTTGAGCCAAAGTCACAGTCGGCTTAGACTGCCTCAAAGGTTCTCAAAGATTTTCCAAAGCTTGTCAGCTCTTCTTAAAAGAGTCAAGAGTCAAGACTGTTCACAGTCATCTCAAACCTACACCAAACTAAAGAAAACTATCTCAAACAGTCTCCATGTACACGCAGTACTACCAAAAGGTTCTCTAGGCTTCTCCTAGCCACGTCTAGCCACACCAAACCTTCTAAAAGGTTATCCCGCCAAGTAGGTCAAAGCAAATCACCAACAAAGGACCACAAACCACAGTCAGCTCCAATCCCAAGTCATCAAAAACGAAAATCTACTTAAGAAACAGGCACTAGGTGATCTACACCCTGTACAAACAGGCTACGCACTAGCTTTCACACCCCTTCTTGGGTCACATGGCGCCGCCTTCTGCCTCTCTTCTTTTTCTTCTTCTTCTTCTTCTTCCTCCTCTTCTCTTCTTCTCCCTTTCGTTCTCTTTGGACAACTAAGGATCAGACAACAACTAGATCCATACACCGGTCCTCAAAGGTGATCACTCGAGTCCAGCTCACGCAAAACAAAGAATCAAGCTCGACCAACAACAAGCACGCAGACAACCAAGAAAGCAAACAAAAGAAGGATCCCTCAGAGACCAGCCATGAGATCTCAGGGTCTGATCCCATCTGCATGGCCTTCAATGTCTCATCATTGGGATCCTCGAAAGCAAAGCTTTCAAGCACAACATACCTGTCAGCTCAGAAAAAATTAACTAGGGTTATATACCACGCCGTGCAAACATCTATCCAAAAGACCTGACAAGTGCACAAAGTGACACGCAACTGCAAATGAAAGCACAAGAAACTCTCTAGAAGTTAAACTTGCAATGATGTTGACTGCAACTGCGTGACAAAAAGCTGAACTTGCAACACCACAGCAAATCCCTGATCTAGAATTACAACCCTCTTGCGCTGATCTCTTAACCCTGGTCGTGGCTGTTCATCAAACCCTCATCGATGCTCTTCAAACCCTTGGTCATACACTGCATAGCAACCCCTGTGTCTGATTTGCCTGCCATTCTGCGATTTCATCTTTCTTTCTCATGCTTCTAATCCCTTTGAACAAGAAACAAAAGAGAATGTAAAGCCTCGTTTGACTAGCCTGACGATCCAAACCTGACAAGATCAAGTTCAATCCAATATCATGCCAATCCAACTTCAAGCCAATCCAATCTCCATGTCTCATCAAGCAAGGTTCAAATGCGAAGCAAACAAGAAACTGTGTTCTATAAACCTCCTGTTTTTGCAAAGGCTAGCGTGAGCAGTGCAAATCACCTTCCATTAGTGGCTTACGCGCCCATGGCGGTGATATTCAGGATCTCTCAGGATCGCTCAAGATTCACACAGACGGCGGCGTCTCGAAGAGACAATCTCACTCGTTTGAATCCAAGCGGAACAGGGGACATAGGCTCACCTTGCCCTCCAGATCCAAGTGGAACACTTGTGTACCCTGGCAGTACACCCGTGCCCAACGTGGCACATGGCGCTGCAATCCCTGAAGAAGCCATTCCGGTAGAAGCCATTCCCGGCACGCTAGGTTGTACCGGAACACTCGTTCCAGGGAACATGTGTTGACCCATCTTCACAGGAGGAGCTTCCTTCGCTGTTGCCGCAGGAGCAATTGGAGCAATAGGCGTCATCGGGTCATCGGTGTCTTAGGAGTTCCCGCCAATGGAGCACCGGATACCGCTTCAATCAATTTGTTGAGCAGATTCATCTTCTTTGGCGTTCTGATTCATCTCCTTGGCGTCCGCATTCAAAGATTACAGGATAGCAGCCTGAATGCGGGAAATTCACTCATGTCAGTGATCAACTTCCCAAGCACGATCATGGATTCCTTCATGCTGGTATACGACTGCCTTCCACTCCCTGACAGTTGCCAGCGCACGTCACTATATAACTATGCGAGCCAACTCCTTGACCACTCCCAATCCTGGAGTCAAATCCTGGGACTTGACATGGGCTGATGAGGCAAGCAATGCCTCACTTATCCTCACCAGACTGTCATATTGCTTCTGCAATTTACCATCAAGGTCTGCTCTGCTCTTGTCCATGTTCTCGGAGTACTCGGCAACCTGCCTCAATGCGTTTGACAATCCCCCGAACTTGTTCACAGCCCACAGCAGGGTGTCAAGCACACTTTACATCTTGATCTCACCAGCCACTGCTGGACAAGCATCAGTGGCTTCGGTGTCAGACCGAGAATCATCCGGCTCTCGAGCCGCAAGTTGTCCTACTTTCTCGAAGTAAGACCATGCGTAAACACAGCCGCCTGAGGCCAGCAATGGCAACAGTTCTTCCAATTCCCCAATTTTGGCTTTCAATGCCACAAGGTTCAAAACCACATATGCTTGAATCCCTGGCACGTCTGACCTCAGGACAAGCTGGTCCGCTTCCTTGCTCTTCGAGTTCCAATGGATGGACATGGATCTTGAGCTGGTGCAACAACATCATCACATTGGAGTTCGCGGCGTGCCACCTCGAGGCTTCGTTCCTAAACTGGTTCACTGATGTTGTTCGACAAACACCCTGGCATCTCAGCATTGTCAAGGTTAAGGGCCTTCAACTCTTCAACCCCAACCTCTGCCAACTCTCGGCCTGGAAACAGGCATGCTGCGATCACATTGGTCGCCGTCGAAGCGCTCGCCCTTTCCAAAATGGGAAAATCACAGGAGACAACCCCAAACACGAGCAACCATTTCAGTATCAACAACTCTGCTCTTCGGGGGGTCCGGGGGCGACTCTGACCCGGATGAGTCCTGATCTGCAGCTTGCAAGAGCTGTCGGGCACGTGCCTGGGAGTCATCTGGTTGCCCACCTGTTGAATCCCTTTGGGGCTGCTCTGGAAACAGCTCCGTGGAACGTATGGGAGTAGAGCGCCATTTCACGCCTACGAGACCCATGCTATACCCCGAAAACGTGCACCCTCCTATGGGTTTCCAAGTATCATGGGACCATGCCGATGGAAGGTGCGGCATACCTAGGATGGCTATTGGGAGCGTTTCCCACTCGAAGGGCGTCTTGTGCACCTGCTTTGGCTTTACCGAAGGCATGAAAGATTACCGGCCTCATTCTGTCTCTTTGAATTTTGCTGGCTTGGAAAAGATGCTCTCCAGGAAGCGAGGCGACCCGACAGGGGCCCTCGAGGTGCGGCAAAATTGAAAGACACCCTTGTTCAAAGGTCGGCTTAGCCCAGCTAGTGAGCCATGGGGTACTCAGTTTGCCATTTTCTGTAAGGGCTTGGGGGTGAGCCTTCTTCGGCCAGGTGATGACGCTTGTATTGTTGGCCTGATCCGACGATGGCAATGCAGGGCGTGGCCAAAAGGTTTGGCACATGAAGACCCCCATGATCGCCCACGCAACACAAAGGTCGAGGGCACTGTTCATGGGCACCCCAAGCAAGGGAGTGAACAAGAGTCCATTCCATGTGGAATCGCTTGGATGACGAGGGGGCGCGCCGTGGCTAGCAATGACTTTCGATAGTCAAGGAGTTCACAAGCAAGCGACTCCGCGGTCGACATGGGCCTGACAGGACTGACTCGCTGTGCGCTGCCGAAAGACAATACCAGGCCTGCATTGTACTCCAGGTGTGCCTCGGTGAAGAGGAGCATGCCTACCTTAGAGGTGACTGCCTTGTTGGCTCGATCATGCCCCACCAGGTCAGGCCATTGATGCTGCCTCTCAGCAAGAGCGAATAGGTCCTGGGATTCAAACAAAGTCCTTGCAGCTTCTAAAACAAAGACTCCGGCCCAATAGTAAGGGACGTCATGAAGGCCTGACTCCTTATCAGCACATATCCATAGGACTTCAATCACCTCCCCTTGGGGACCTACCAGATTTCGACGAGAGGACCACCACGATGCGACGGCAGGCCAATGGGTGACCTCTGCCGGCATGCGGTTGTCAACAATGAGATAGACCATTTGGCTCTTAAGGATGAGGTCTCGACTGTGCAACAAACGACGAATAACGGCAGTCATGTCAGGGGCATGTCCTGAGGGGTCATGGGTCTCATAGCCACTATCTGCATTGATCGGCTGCGAACGAACATCTGAGAGGGCAATGTCTCCAAGATTCAGAAGGGCACAAATCTTCAGAGACAGTGACTAAGGTCACCGCACTGAGAAAGCGTTGGCAAAAAGTGGAAAAGTTACCACAGAAGACAGTGACGGAGGTCACCGCTTCGCAGAAACAATTCCAAACAGCAACGAGGACAGAAATCTCAAGACAGCTGTTGTAGCCGAACGGTAGGTAGTGTGACTTCGTGTTGTCACCTCTTTTTCCTTGGTGGCTCGCTAGCCGCTTGCAGCAAAGGTGTCCTCCACAAGGGCCCTGCAAGCCTTCACCAAACGATCTGCAGCTGCACATCGACCTCTTAATGATCTCGGCTTTGATGTTGTGGACCGTGATTCTGCAAACGCAGTCAGAATTGCCATAATTCTTTTTGCACGAGTCGAGCCGCCATTCATGCAGGAAGTGCATGAATGCAGTTGGAATTGGCATAGGTGCTTTTGAACACATCAAAAGACTTCTGGAAGAAGACAATTTGATGATCTCTACCAAAAAGACAGGATTCATTGTCTCGAACAATCAGCCAAGCATCTTGCTCGAATGAACCTGCAGATCATGAAGCTGTCCATGTGCTTTCTTTGCTGCCATGCGTTCCATGCGAAATCATCCTGAGCCCAAAGAAGGCCCGTTCCCAGGTTTGCTTGCCAGGCAAGATGGCAATCACAGCTCCAAGCTGTCTTTGGTGGACAATGGCAACAGCAAAATGCTTGAGCCTGCTATCCGTGGAGGTGGAAGCAACTCCAATGGTCACAACACATCTGGATGTTGGATTTCGGGTCTCATCTCGAGGACCCATGCTTGGACTCACGGCCCTCCCGTCGCTTGCTCGTGTTAGAAGTGCAACAGTCCCTGTGCCCAGAATTCGAGGTTGATGCCATACTCAAGCTCAAACTGATCATCCTGATGCAGCAGGGAATAACTGAGCTTGGTGGAAGCGCACCCTGATGCCATGTCTGAGGGCCAAGACGTTCTGCTTGTTGCCCTGCTGGATCTCTTGCAGCATGGTGTGTTTGTTGAGTTTTTTTTGCACGGGTGGAGACGCCATGTGTGCGGTGCGCACAGGTCATTTTTGCTAAAGGTAGAAACTCTGCAAATTCAAAAACACAGAACAAACAACCAAAGCAACCCAACCAAAAACCCCAAACAAACAAAACCAAAACCCACACAGAACCAGAGCGAAAGAACAGCAGAGTTTCAGATCTGTACATCTTGGTGAGACTCGGTGAGACGAGGGAACTGTGGCAACTAGCTACCTGGGCCTCGAATTCAATTTCAAGCTGCTATCCATGCCTGCGGAGTTGCGTTGTGTGATCGGCCTGTATGCGGACAGGCCTGGTCACACTTGCAGACGAAAGTGCTCGAGAGTGCTCAAAAACTGTAACGTGGCACAATGTCAATCTGGCAGCTTCCTACAGTGAACTATGCCGTAATGGTTCCCTTAGAGTGCGAGTCAACCTCAGTTGGCAGTTGGCCTTGGTGCAATGCTGTTCTGGCCTTGGAAAACAGCTTTGCGCTGCTCACAATCGTTTCACGCAATTGCGAAAGCAGGAGAAGCTGTGGCCTGTGGTGAGCAAATGCCTGTGGTGCTCATTGCTTTCCGGTGCGCCATCCGGCGCCTGACAAGACTCCCTCAACAGAGGGAGCAGATGCGCACATTTCGAGCAAACCCCATCACAGCTAAGCCTACAGGAGTGCAGCAAATGTGCAAGGTACTATCCTAGCAGGATAGCATTCCAATTCTTCAGTCAATTCGCCCCTCCATGCATGGCCCTTGTGAAACATGGTGAAACTTGGAAGGCAAGCATGATGCCATTTGCCCACTTTGTACAGGATTGGCAGGGTACGGACCCTCGCCAGGCGATGAACTAAGATTCTCACCCGGGTGCCAATCGACTAACTTGCCTACCGTCGCGTGCAGACACCAGTCGAGAACTAAGGTTCTCAACCAGGCCAGCTCACTAGCGTTGCACAAGTTTGGGCATGTTGGCTGTGGTCATCGACGACACTGGTTGCATCTCTCTCCTTGGACTAGTCTGTAGACAAATTGGTTTGGTGTGGCTCATTCGCTACCTAACCTTGATGCTGCGGCTCTTGTGGACTTAACCTAAGTCCGACACGCATCCGAGCCATCGCCATTCGGGGCAAAGTGCAAATGCATTTTCTTCGGCATATGTCCCTCTCCACGTAGTTCTTTGGCCTGGCATTCTCGTGAGTCTCTGCAAGACTGCGCAATCGAGGAACGCCCTACAGGCAATGTAATGTAGTGAGGGTGGGATGGCCAGTTCTTGCAAAGCAGCACAATCCATAAAAGCTTTCGGATGGATTGCGTGAACTGTATATGGCTCCTGGAGCCGTATGCAATGCACAAACGTGAACTCTCGAATCTCTCCTATGATGGTGTCCGAAATGTCGACATGAGAGAGGAGCTTACAATTGTCACAGGCATGAGCTCCCAGCCTATCAAAGTCAAGGGGGAGCTGGAGTTCTCTTAACCCTGTGGAGCAAAAGCATCCCGTTGGGAGCTCTCGACCTTGTACAGGCTTCGGCGATTCTGATTCGCCAGCAGCGTGCAGTATTGTCACGGCAGCCAAATTGATGCAAGAGTCAAAGAGATAGTGGCCTAATTCGGTTGCACTATTGAAGGCGTTGACTCCTCCATTGGCATGGACAAATTGTAGCGAACAACAGTCGGCAATCCATGGTTGCTTCGCTCTCCTGCGAGGTACTCAGGTTTGAGGCAGGACGAGTCTCCATTGGAGGGTAGCCGGAAAATCTAAACCTTCTCTATGTACTTAGACAAGAAAAGGCTTGGTGCAACGTGCATGGTAAGGTTGCCCACAGTACGGGACATTTAGGCTTCCTTGGGACACCAGACGTAGGGTAACGACGTTTCACCTTGTTTCACTCTTGTAGAGGGGCACTGCATGGTACAGGCACTCAACAGACAGTTGACTCTTAGCACCAAGCACAAGTCAACGCAAACCAAGCGGCTCCCAATGATCTCATGGTACACTTGTCTTTCTGTGACCTCCCGTGGCAAAGCTGTTAAGGAGTCACCGCTGCAGGTCCATGATGCGGCATCCTTGTCCTCCTCCCCTCTGCAACTACATTGATTCGGCTGCACTGCTGGTGTGCTCTCGGCAGTTTGAAGCTTTCTGAAGCCTCTCGCAGTGGTTTTCCTTAGGGCCGTGTCAATGCAAACGAGCGAACATCCCTACATGTCTTGCAACTCGCTAGGTACCCGACAATGCATGGTTGTCCAGTCGGCTTACAATGCTCTCCAAATGCAATCTCGTCCACGGCGTCCTGACTCAGGACGTTTCGCTGTCGGCAAGGATGAACCTCGAAAGGAGTGAGACCTTCCCAAAGAATGTAACCCAACACAACCTGGTGGTCAAGATGTACTGAGAGCCCGCGCTGAATGCATTGCCCCTGTTTCACCTTCTCTTTATTTGGCCGACACGGCTGCTTGAGCTACATACCAGGTTGCGGTTTTCTGTAGGGGCCGCTTTTGGGTTGGTGTGGTTTGTTGGTTTTGTTTGGTTTGGTTGTTTTGTTTGTCTGGTTTTTTTGTGCCTCAACCTGGCTTGTAACTCTCACTTCACCAGCATAAGATGACCTGTGCAACCTCTGCACACATGGCGTCTCCACCCGTGCAAAAAAGCCCACAGTACGGGACATTTCCTTTTTGCTATGTTGCCTAGTTGCCTTAGACTTTCATCAAGCAACCAGTGCTGCAGCTCGTTCAGGAGTCTCCGGGGTGCATCAGTGGAGTGTCATGCTCCCCACCCGTTGCGCAAAGAAGTGTAACTCATCGGCATTCAATACCCAATGCTGTGTGGTCAGAGGAATGGCCAATGGCACATTGGCACCACCTCGATCCGCGAAAACAGTGCGACTGCTACCGGGCTGCGCTTTGTCAAATGGGAACATCGTGATTTTCGGGAGGAAGCCCGAGCAGACCCGCCACCGGGTCCTGCCATTGCGGCCTATCGGTGCATCGAGCGCTGGCTCCCAAATGAAGGTGAGCAGGGGGACAACTCCTTACCACTCGACGAGTCAGCGCACAGAATCTCCAAAGTTACTTCCAGCAATCAAGGAAACAAGCAAATGCGGAAACTGCGGTC
Organism: Durusdinium trenchii; assembly: GCA_963970005.1. NCBI lineage: Eukaryota > Dinophyceae > Suessiales > Symbiodiniaceae > Durusdinium > Durusdinium trenchii. The sequence continues at coordinate 1,056,802 of CAXAMN010021540.1, read as the reverse complement.
AAGGTTGCAGGTGCCACGGCTCGGCACTGCATTGTCTTGCATTTGCATGGAAGGTCAAATTTTTTGAGTGGCAGTGGGCGCCAGGCAGACTTTGACAATGAGAGCGCTTTGCCCGAGCGAATGTCGCATATGCAGAGCCACTGATCTCACTGTCCTGGCGTGCCCAGTTAACATCCATGGCATTCCTGGTGCCCTAGACGCCATGTGTGCAGAGGTTGCACAGGTCATCTTATGCTAGTAAAGAGAAAGCGAGAGTTACGATCCAGGTTGCAGAAGACCAAACCCAAAACCAAACAACACAAAACCAGAACCAAAAACAACACTGGTAGCAAAGACACGGCTGGCCCCAAGGTTGAGGGCACTTTTCCAGCAGACATCACCAATGTACAGGCCTCTACCACAGCCTTTCTAACTGCCATGGAGCCGCACCCCCTGTGGTATGGCTCTCTGCCAGTGTGACTCAACATCATGATTTTCGGGAGGAAGCCCGAGCAGACCCGCCACCTGGTCCTACGGCATCTTTAGATGAAGCAGACTCAGATAGGGGGGTACAAGCGGAAGACAATACCTTTCTGATGTGTGACAACTTCGAGCGAGAGTTGAACTGCTCCCGCCAAGAGATACAGACTCTGATGCCTTTGACGAAGAGCTCCATGAAGGGCTTTACTAACAGGGTACCCTTGCTCGCAAAGGAGGGCTTTACCCTGGGTGAGTGCCTCAGCACTTGTCCTGGGCAAAAGAGCTCCAACCCAGTAAATCTCGTCGGTATACAACAGCTAGGTGTTCCCGGCGGTCGCAACTCAGTAACCGGAAGATCTCGCACAGACGAGAGCCAATGGCGACCCCAAGTGCCTCCAGTCTTGACTCGTCCAGGGAGAGTGAACCGGTTATGGAGTGCCGATTGGTGCTCACGACCCTGTCTGGAGCAGTGGTGAAAATGACCACAAGTGTAGCCAAGCATGACAGACTGGAAGACCTGGAGGACCACGTAGTGGACTACATGGCCCCAGTAACTGATCTTGATGTCTTTGGATGTAAGCTGGACTTCATACACCCTACTACGCAAACCCACCTCGACGACCAACATGGGAAACCTTGCAAAACTTGAGGCCGAGGGTCGGTGACGAAAGCTAGCAGGGGTGCATCCGGACTGGTGGGACATCAAGCGGATTGAGGCAAATGCTCATGAGGTAAAACGTTGTGAACATGTAAGACGCACAAACAGCAATGACACAGCCAACCTCAGAATTAAAGTCCCCGATAATTAAGGAAGCGTGGCTGGACTTTGCCACACTATTCGATGCATCCGATGTGCTTACAAACCTGTGAGCTTGTTGAATCTGTTGCACCGTATCCCAAAACCTCCACGGAGGAGTTGAACCAAAGTGGATGCCACAAGAGGTGCCCAAGAGGTGTCCCAGAGGCAAAACAAAGCTGCTTGCATGATTTACTTGGTTTCTTCTATCAATGTCGATGTCATGAACCTGTGAGCTTGTTGAATCTGTTGCACCGTATCCCGGAGGAGTTAAACCAAAGTGGGTGCCATAAGAGGTGCCCGAGAGGTGTCCCAGAGGCGTCCCAGGGGGGAGTTGAACCCATGGGGGGTGAGGGGTAAGTTCCCCCAGAAGTGGCAGTTGGATAACTGGACCTGATCGAAACTCCAAGAGAGTCACACGAATGCGATCGGTGTGCGATCGGCAGCGATGCACACCTTTTCTATGGCTGCGGATGCAGGTATTGGGCTACTAAGTCTTGAGCCAAATGAATTAGGTCGAAAGCGGACTGAAGAGCTACAGACTAATCTATATACAAGAACAGGTGCTACACACGTATAGCGTAGACACGCCTAGGGGGACCTAGGACCCTACCAAACACAAAACAGACACAAATTTTCGTGTCGAAGCTTACGATCTCTAAAGTACAAAAGCTTGGTTCGCAAAAGAATGCAAATGAATTACAAAAGTTCTGTCTTCGCAGAACTAGACCGTAGATGCCATTCTGGCTCATCTAGGTTGCGTCAGATAATCTCTACAAATCTACGAAAGGCATACTTGCTGCATCGAACGTTCCGGAATGTCGGAAATCTTCTTTTTCAAGTCAAATCGTTAAGTTGAAGTCAAATCTATAAGGCCTTTAGTTTAGATGTATCTGGGTCTTTTAAACTGCATTTAGTTATTCGGCACTTAGCGGTAGTCAAGCCGGCATATCGGCTTTTCAGAGACTACTTTCCTTGGCGGTACTCTAGCCGGCATATCGGCTTTTTAGAGACTACCTACCAGTTCCTGTATCCTCGGTAACCGGAAGATGAAGAAGAGGAACCGGTATACCACCAGGAGCTTGACGCTCCCGAGGACCAGGACTGGTCCCAGCCAGCTTGGCGAGCTTGTTTATTCTGCCGAGATCGTTCCTTCAAACGTTCAAGCCGCTCGGCATTCTTCTCGCCACGTTTCTCGGCGGATTGCTGGCCACGAACTCTGATCTTGTGTCGGCTGGCAAGTGAAAAATTGCACTGGAATGGGTGGTGATAACCCAAATCACTGCTCTTCAGACTCAGATCAAGATGATTCAAGCGCTTAAGGAGTTCGTTAACCTTAATGGTAGTCTCTTTCTGGCGTGGAGGCTGCTCATATCCGACACGTCCACGATCATCCGGAATATCGGATGTCCTTGACCGCAACGTATGCATGTCCTTGCCGTAATTTAAGGCGATCTGCAACAAGCAGTCGCAATCGGCATCCAGACCTTCCAAAGCGGCGAGCTGCTCGCTGGCGAGGGTTGAGACCTCCCAGTTATAGGTGATGCGCTTGCTCGGCTCGCGCTTCTTGTTCGCAGAAACAAGAATCTGGTCAAGGATGGTGAGGACAGCTCCGGTCCCTGGATCGGCATGTCGATCGCCCCGGAAGTTGCGGTTCGTGAACTGATTAGCATCGCACACGATGACGTCCGCCTGGTCTGCCACGGCCGTAATCAAAATCTTCATAATGGCGTTCTTACCGGCCGTAATACCTGACTGGAAAGCATGGGCATTGATATGGAAAGCGCAAACTCGAAGTTCAGGCATGTGCGTGCGCTTGCAGTCATTCAAACTCCCGGTCCGGAATATCGGACGCTCGTGGAACAATGCCTCTGCATCCACTGGTGAAGCTTCAATGTAAGTGGTGGATGCTTGCGCTACAGCTAAGCTGTCAGGGCACTTGTGTTACAAATTCTCTAGATGTGCGTCCGCCGCTTCGAGTCCAACCATTGGAGACGTGCGTGAGATCAACAAGGTTGTTCGTACAATGAAGAGCCAATATGTGGATGCTCGATTCTGGCCTCTTAAAAGCAGTCAACGCATCCTTGGCTTTCCTGATGCATCGTATCGAAACAACAGTGACAAGTCTAGTCAACCTGCCCGCGTCATTTATCTAGCTGAAGAAAGGCAACCATATAACTCTCGACATTCCGAGAAGAAGGATACCTCAGCTACACGTGGTTCAATTATAGACTATGAGAGTCATAAGATCACTACTACTACTCAGTCTACCACTGTAGCCGAACTACAAGCCTTGATGAGGTGTTTTGGAACATGTCTTTTCCTCCGTGCTCTGTGGGCCGATGTCAGTGGCCAGATTCTTCCCATACACTTGCGAACGGACGCAAACAACCTGGTAACCACTGCACAAACCACACATCTCCCAGAGCAAAAGGAGACACATCACCTCATCCAGATGCTCAGACACGAGAGCAACACTGGCAACATCGACGACTTAAGTCATGTCGCAAGTGAATTCTGTCTCGCTGATCCTTTAACAAAACACACCGCTAAACCAGATGAACTTGTAAGAAGCATAGAGACAGGAACGCTCCGACAGGTTGATGTGCACCCACCTTTCCGAACACTTGTGAAACACAAGGCCTTTATAACTGAGTGGGTCATTAATAACCTGCCGGGCCCGCAGTTTGTTCTCACATTCTTTGCTGAAGACGTATCAGACTGTGTATATTCACTCATGTATGCTTCATGACATTTTCTTGTGAAATTTTGTCTCAAGAAAATTTGTGTCTGCGACTGCATTTTCTGGTTCAAGCGCACTACTACTACGGACGAAGACAAGCTTGAGCGTATTCAGTCTCTGTGATCATCATGGGCCGCAAGATTCCCGCAGCTGCTTCCGAGACTCCAGTGGCGCCCTCTCAGGCACCAGCAGCAAAGTCCAGGCCTCGATCACCGAGCCAGCCCTCCACTGCACGACCGGTATTACGGTCCCGACGCAGTGTGAGTCTTTCGCGTCAGAGTGATTCGCCGCCAGATGCGGCACATGCAGAATCCGGACGTCGCTTCATTGATGTTGTTCGCGCATCTTTGTCGCCTGAAGCCGGACGTAAAGGTACAGGCCGACATTCCGGCCGAGATCAATCGAAAGGCAAAGGAAAAGGCAAGCGCTCGCCATCTCGTGAAGAGCGCACGCCATCAATTGCATTGGTACCACGCGAGAGCATTCGCCCAACTCAGTCCGACGTAGCCGGTGCACGTGGCACTTCGAGCCGTGGACCAAGCCAGCCTGCCGATCGCCGACATTCCGGCGGAAAAGGCAAGCGAACAGAGTCGCGCAACGCCGAGGGCCGATATTCCGGCCAAGGCAAGGGCAAGAGCAAGGACACTTCTCGTGACGCAGGTCCTCGCCCTAGCGCAATGGACTCTGCATTCGACCGCCCCGAGTACGGTGTTAGCTCAGCTTTCCTCTACTGCTTGTGGATGATTTGGTCTGGCTTTTTCAAGTTCAGGGATGAAGCCTTGACCAGGATTTACGAAAGCGAGATCTATGACAAGATCTCTCGAGAGCTAAGCTGGATCCTCCCACATTCCGGATGGACACATGCTGACCAGTCGCTCTCCGTTTTTGAGCTAATGGCCGGGGCACGGTTTAGGAAGATGCTCAGCCAGTTTCCCGGTTGTGCAAAAGGCCCAGCTGCAGCCATGGTGTGAAGCCTCTGCCGAGCGAATAAACTTGCTGCTGCCACTTGCCATCACCATTATGTATAACCAGAAAGGCAGGTATCAGGTTGGCATTTTGAGCACTTCCGATCACCAAAAGGGCGAAAGGTTTGTCAGTAGCCCTAGTGACTGGATCCATCCAGCCGGTATGACGGCTGAGGATCGAAAGGAGCTTGCCCAGTTGTACAAGCAATTCAGGGCCGCTTATGTTTTTGCGCAAGCCGTTTCCAGCCATTCGGGAGGCGCCGAAGCTCCGATTGCCGGCCTAAAGATCCCGAAGTGCCAGCTCTCCGATACGCCGGACACGCTGAGTATCGCCACGTCCGTTTTCTTTCCGGAGGCGGCAATACTGCCGGCACTAAGCAATGTAACATGAACCACTTTTTGCCGATCGACGGACTTTTGGTCTCTTACGAGCACATTCGACCAACCGCTAATGTGGCGCTCATTTTGTCTAAGTCGACGCTGGAAAAGCATCCAGAGCTCATGGAGAACTTTAGCCTGAGCAAGAATGGATACTTTTTGACCAAGGCCGTTATTCCGGCCTGTCTTTTCAGTCTTGCATGGGACATCCGAAATAATTGTTGTTTGTCAACCAAGCTGTGGGATGTCCCAGACTCCACTCCAGCCATGTCGGTCCCCGACGAGCCGTACCTGCGCTTCTATTCACAGCTCTATTGCGAGGTACTGAGGCTGGTAGGCAAAAAGGCCACGATAAGTTCAAGACTGAAACAAGGCGGCTTGCATTTAAGAATATTAAGATTCGCGAGATCAAGGCATGGCGCAATGAGGCCGAGGAGAAACTTGATCGTCGTCAGTGCACGGCATGTCCAAGATCCACACTGAGACATGGCTGAATTTTCTCTCCCTCGACGACAACTGGAAGGATGAAGCCACCAACATGCGTCGTCTTAAGAAACGCTCATTGTCGGAAACGACTGAGGAAGAGGGAGATATGACCTGATTGATGTCGATGATGACGACGACATGGAGGTCGACGCCGATATTCCGGCAGACGACGATGATGATGTTCAGGTCATAAGTAATTTAGATGAAGCCATGGTGGACGATCTCGCAGAAGCGCGCCAGAAAGGAACCTGGGTCAAGAAAGGCACAGTGAAGAAGGAAGAGTCCGATATGCCGGACGATCCTTCAGCAGCAGCATCATCGTCTTCAGCAGTCAAGAAAGAAGAGAAACAGAGCACAAGGGTTTGGCCCTCCCGAGCACGGTCACGAACACCATCTCGCACTGTCCTTTATGAAGGCTGACCATGCACCGGGAACGGCCCGCACTCCATCCGAAGGTCGCAGAGTTTCGTTTTCCGACACCCCGGAACAGCAACATCCAAGAAGCGTGCGACGTCCCGAGCGCGGGAAGTCATCAGCGATGCAAGGAAGGCACAGAAAGCTCCAACCAAGTTTCATCATCGCCCAGAAGAGATGACTTGCCTCACCTGTGCAAATGCCGATGTACTTTTCTTCTGCAGGGCATGCCGACATGGAACATGCCTCGACTGCTATCACGATGTTGACAACCATTGTTCATGCAACAGCATTTATCTCTGTTCGACAGTCCCAGACGCCGATATTCCGGCACCGCTGGGTGAGCACGAGCGCGAAGAGATCACAGCAGAAATCGATTCCACGATTCCCTTCACAGCCGAATCCGAGGGTTGGCACCCGGACGACCGATATGCCGGTCGATTGCACCGTTTGCAAGAAATCAAAGACCTTGTTCTCGGCGGCGGCTCAACAGGTTATGCAGCGATGGATCGCATTGTCCTCGAAGGAGTCAGCAAGTACCAGTACACGAACCATCCAACCTACAGGAGCCGCTCCATTCCCTCGATTGCTCAACACTGGGACGAACAGTCTGATGTGGCACCAAATCCAATCATTCGGCCAAGCTGCTTTTACGACTCCAACCGCCGATATACCGGCGAGGAGATGCGACAGATTGTCGAGTTAAGCCGTTCGTACATGCAAGGATATCGCGCAAACCGGGGAGACTTTGATCTCGATGAAGCAAGACAGTACGCCTCATTTCAACGGCAGGCAGCCACTATCCAGGGAGCTCGCCGAGACAGATCAATACGCTGTCCTTCCGCACTATCTTGTCAGGAACACAGCGCATATCACAATTCTTCTCGAGGCCAACGGAATCGAGCGACACCAAGAGCTCTTTAACCAATATCAATGCTTGAGTGTCCTGGCCTTGGCGGATGGCGAATCACCTGCGATTGCAGCAATTTGTTCCAGTGATGTACGTGGTACTTCGAGGTTGGAACTCATCCGCCGAATCGAGCTCGAAGGCGAGCGCCTAGCCTGGGTGGCCCATGCCGCGACATTCCGCGTGATCTGGGGAAAGGTCGATGAATCAACAGATGGAGGCATCACCGATGACCGTGGAGTAAGAAAGAACCTCCGAGTTGCCCTTGAAGAAGGCGCTGATCCAGCAGATAACATGGAGGTGATCGTCGACTCTGCAGCCAATTGAGCTGGCCTAGAACAGGGCGATATGCTGTATGCATTTGAGGATTACAAGCAACATTGTCCTTTAGATGTTTCTCAAACTTGAATTTGCTCTACAGCATCTACTGCAAGCTTTTGGTCACAAGAGATGTATGGTCCTTGCTTATCATGAGCCTTCCACTTGATACGTTGACCAACAAACATGATGTCATTCTTGCCTTCCGTGCCTACGTTAAAGTCCTTACGAATGCTGGCAAGCACCTTGTCTGCAAAGACCTTGTCTCCTGCCATGAACAGGTCGTCGACATGAAGACAAATGAACCCGTGTGGTCTCCGGCCTTGTGCATTGTTCTGTGCTACAGGATCCAGCAACATGTCGATAGCATCTTGGACAGGATCATTGGACGTAGACGTCTTCTGGAATGACTTGGACAACGACGTGTCCTTCGATGACATCTTATCGCCGCACAAAATGTAGGTGCATCGATCAGCTCGGGTTGGCACAAGTCCATAGCTAAGCAGCGCTTTATCGACAACCTGCCACCAGCGACGTGGTGCATCGTTCAGACCGTACGCGGACTTCTTCATCTTCGCTCCTATGTGTGGTGGATAGCCGCGTTCGGACGGGATCTGGCAAATGATGTCTCTAGTTTCATCATATGCCTCGCCTTGCAGGAAGGCGGTCTTCAAGTTCATATGATTTTGATCCCATTGACAATTTGCTGCAAACTGTGTTGCGCGTCGAAAACCTGAACGACTGGCTGCAGGACTGTCGGTTTGTTGGGTGTCCTTCTGTCTATCTTGGAAACCCTTTAGCACCCAACGTGCCTTACACTTTAGGAAGTTACCGTCCTTGTCCTTCTTGATGGTAAGGACCCAGCGTCCAGCAACATAGTTCCTGATCTTTAGTTTACGCATGTCAACAAGCTCGAAAACGTTATTGTCGAACCAGGATTTGCATTCGGCTTGCTTGGCTTCCAGGAATTGCTTGGCAAACTGACGCTTTTCTTGCTGGGTTGCTTCCTTACGTTTCTTACCGACAAGATAGGAGAACTTATCTTCCTGGGATTGATACAAGGTCAGGAAGGCCTTGTCTTCCTCCGTAAAACCGGAGTAGACTTCTCTGATGTCGGCATAGTTCTTACGAAGTAGCTGACGTTTCTTCTGTGCCATGTATGAAGACGGTGTGACAAAGTCAGCATAGGACGGAACTGTCTTAAGATCTACAGGTGAACCATCAATGTACCGAGGTACCGTGAACGAACCAGTATTGCTGCATTTTTTGCACGGGTAAGGGCGCTATGTGCACCGAGAGGCACAAGTCACCGTGATGAATTCACATGAGGGGTGCGAGGAAATGAGCCTGACCAAAGGAAACAAAGGAACCAAAAGAACCGAACACAAAAACCAAGCAGATCAGGCTCATGTCCGCTCAAGACGTAAAAAGCAAAAGGTGCAGATCCGAAGACCAAGCACAGAAGTGAAACGGCGCGATGAATTCCTTTCAAGCTGCTCTCAGTACAGGACGTCCAGGACGAGACTACATTCTGCTTGTTGGCTGGCAGGTATCCCACAGGAGATGCAGTGCGTATCAGTATGCATGAGCGAGACTGAATGCAAGCGTGAGGTTCAAAGCAAGTTCTTTTTAGGTCCATTCGGAGCTGGGCACGACACAACTTGTATCAAAGAATGCATACGCGCCATAGACCATGTGAGTATTTTTAAGGTGACCAATTCAGTGTTGAGAACTCCTCACGCGTGCGGGACAAAATTTCAATCTGCTCGTGTCCTTGGCTTGGTCATTGCGCAGCCTGGGATACCTGTCGGGGATCAAGGCAGGAGTGACAGCGGGCATTGCAGCCTCGCAGCCATGTGGAGCAAAGACCCTGGACAAGCGAGAAGTGGCAGGAGGTTCAGGATTGATGCCTGGCCTCTCACACCAGTCCCTGCAAATATTCCACTTTACGTGCAATTGAGGCTTGCAAGGATTGCCAGCTTTAAATCGTAAGACGGAAAACCAAGAAGAGGACACTACGAAGACTTGCGTAAGGCAAGCGATGGCAACGAAAGGGTGAGAGCGGCAGCAAGCAATTCACCACCTCCCCCTGCGGGGGAGGTAGTGAGCACGAGAGACCAGGTGGCAGCTCCGATGATGAGTATGACACGGAACGGACCTGGTCTCACAGCTACGCTGCACCAGCCTTTTCAACCTTGACCAACATGCGGGTCGCATCAGGCGCGAGAGCAGGCGTGGTGTGAAAATTGTGCCTAAGAAGGTTCTGCTGCAGCCCTGGGTCACACGAGCGCTTCCGAGTACAGCCTATCATGCAAGCCCCATGAACTAGGTGAAACAAAAAGGTGAAACGCCGCTGTTCCTAGTGTTAGTGTACTGTACACTGTATCATCCCTGACCACCTCTTGGGAGGCAGCCAGGGGAGCTGGCTAACTACTCAGTGGCGCGGGCAAGGTCGGCAGTAGGGTCGAAGGGCAGAGACCCTCTGCTACTCTACCACTGGGCCAATGGCACTGTAGCACAGTGAGCTTTCCCAGGTTGTCACATGCTTGTTACGAGCGTGCAGTATCACTCAGAGTGGCTTCTGCACAACTTATCATGAATTCTTCCCACTCTTCTTTTGCTGCATCGGGCTTGGGAAGAGACCGAATCCACGATGGGAGTGTTAATTTGGTACACATCTCAAAAGTGTTGTGCTCTACATAGGTCCCCCTCCAAGTTCCTTTCTTGCCCAGTCGGACGAGTTTGCAGAGCTGTGTACAGCCAGCAAAGGCTCGCTTATTGATGTACAGCAAGGCAGGTGGAATGTGTATGACTTCTAGCGAGCTACACTTCAAGAAGGCTTCTCGCCCAATGCGTCTCAGGGTCTTGGTCAGTTTGAGGCACTGTAGCTGGGGGCAGCATGCAAAGGTGCCCCCTACGATTTCCTGAATGCCAGTCCGGGAGATGTCCACCGTCTGCAATCTAGTACAGTGTTCAAAGGCAGCTGGTCCTATCCAGCAGAAATCAGCTGGGAGAGCAATCATTTCTAGCCCTGTCCCAAGGAAGCAGCCTTCTGGAATGACCCGATTCGGGTCTCGTGGGTCATATTCAGCCCTTTCCAGGCCAATTGTCCGCAGGATACGGCATTTCTCGAAGGCTCGGACGTTGAGCCTCGCCTGCAGTGCCAGTTGGTTGCTACTTTGGTCTGGGTCTCCAACCCAGGCCAGCGCATGGCACTCCTCGAAAGCCCAGCATCCGAAGTCTATGCACCCCGGAGCAGTGACTGTGTGGAGCACATAACAACATCGGAAGGCTCCATCTTTCAGGCATGGTAGTGTACTGGGCAGGTGCACCATGAGAAGCCTAGCGCAATGCTGCCAGGCCGCTTCCCCAATGGTGTGTACGCCTGCTTCGACTTGTCACTCGAATGTGTGAAAGCGTGGGGGAGCACCTGCCCCATACGGATGACAGGTACTCGGATTGCTTTTGCGTTCTTCCTCATCTGGCCTTTATGCTCTGCACGAGAACAGCATTGGCGGACGACAATATGGAAGCGGTTGCAGTCTCTGAGGGTGTCCCATACCGGATTTCGCAGGAGCTGCCCGGTATCCCGTCGAACGAAAGTGAGTTCGCAACCAAATGTGCTGTTTCCTCCTATGGTCGGGAGTTGCTCCAGGACAGCGGTTTCAAACTCATCAAGTCGATCAAACTCTTGGAGGTCGACAATGACTTGGTATTCTTCTCCTGAGAGAGAAGTTAACTGGAGATGGACCACCAGTTGGCGTTCATTGCTGACTAGTGAGCTCGTTTGCGACTCCATGTCAAAGTGCATGGCAGTATTATTCCCTGTACCTGTACTAGCTACTGGGGGTTTGAGCCTCCCAGTGCAGACGGGCAGCTACTTGGGTAACCGTCCATGCTCACTCAGGCCTGGCACTACTCTATTAGTTGTTGCTAGGCGTTCATTCAACTCTGTCAGCTACAAGGGGCAATCCAATCACTGTCCTTAGGTGGGATGCGGTGGAGCCACTTAGGGATGGTGAGTTTGTTACAGCCTTCAAAGGCATTGTCGGCTGCGTAGGGATACCGCCATGCTTCCTGCTTGCTCCACGCATACTCCAGGGAGAAGAGCTCTGTACAGTCCCCAAAAGCCCTGTATCCTAGATAACGAATGCTGCGCGGAAGAGTCAGCCTCTCCAAGGCCTTGCAACCCACAAACACTTCTGCTCTAATTTCCCGCAGGCAGTTCGGCAGCCTGATTGTTTCCAGGCTGTGGCACTGCGCAAATGTGTGCATATGTAGGGTATGAATGCCCGTATTGGCAAGGTTGACACGGGTTAGCGCTTTGCAGTTTTCAAGAGCTCTGTGGCCTATGTGGTATGTATCCTCTCCGAGTTCCACTTGCTGGATGCCGCTTGCGAAAAAGCACCCCTGAGGTAATCCTGCCTGCGGGGAGGTGAGTGCGCTACTATCCACCACTGCTCGTACATGAGGTAGGGATAGGTGGGCTAGTTTAGCACATTCTTCGAAAGCATATTGACTGATGATGGCTCCAATCGCCAGATGGCTGCCTCCATCGACGATGTTACCGACACTCTCCAGCGCACAACATTCAGAGAATACTCGAACACCAAACTCTACACATCCGGGCATTTCGGCTACCTGCAGGGAGTAACATCCCTGGAAAGCTGCATATCCTAACGTTACAACCGTGTCCGGCAGCTTGACGATCCGCAGGGAGTGGCAATACCGCCACACTTGCGGGCTGATTGTGCTAAAGCCAACATCTAAGCAGGCGTGGCGGACTCGTGTGGTCGAGTGGAAGGCCTTGGCTTCAAGAATACCTGATTCAGAGACAGGGACTCGAATCGCCTTCGGGCAGTCTTCGTAATCAAGCCCCTGGAGGGGCTTGTTGTTCTCCAGACTCCGAAAGCACTCATGCACGATGAGACAGAAGTGATTGGTATTCCATAGTTCTTCTTGTACAGGGTCTTGAAGTGCCACCTGAGTATCCGCATTGAGTAGGGTGAGTTCACACCCAAACGTTTCGATGGGACTAATGCACGGCAGGTGCTCAACTAGGTACTCCTCCAACATTTCCCACGTGTGGTAGATGCTGACAGGGACCTGTAGCTGTATCACCGTACCAGCAAGTGTGGTGAGGTACAGTCGAAGTAAGCTGTCTTCTTCCCAGTCAGCCTGCTGTGCTTGGCGCACGGTTCTGCTTGCACCCTCTGCCATATGGGGGGATTGTCCCACCGTTGGCAGCCCTCTCTTGCAGTCCTCGCAGGCAGCGCCTTGAGCCGAAAGGCGGGCAGCGCCCTGTAGTGGTATCCCTGCCTGCCAGGTGCAACATGGGCAGCACCCGGGGAAACGGTAAACAGTAGTTACCTACGGGCAACCTACCCTGCAATACTTCCGACATCGTCTTGCGATACCGCCTGGGGCTCCTTTGAGCTGCTTTTGCACCCTTCTGTGGTGTTTCCACCACTCAGGAGTATGACACCTCCTGAGAGGGTGTCTGTGCAGTCTGTCCTACAGCAGTGGCTGGTGTGACCGATGTCAAGATAAGAGCTACTATACGTGACAGCTCCCTACCCCTTAATTTAGTGAGTAGCGACAGTATCTTGGGATATTGGCGGGCCTACCTGCACTGCCTTTTAGAACGTGGGTTCGTTTCTATGGTACCAAATCGTCTTCCTTGCGGTCCTGCCTCACTGACGGCTAGACGCGGAGGTTTGTGGTTTGGTTTGTACCGCTGCCTCACGAGATGTCCCTTCTGTATCGGGCAGTTCAACGGTGCGATCTATTAGGCGAAAATTGTCAATCTCCGCACCTGTCTCTCTCGTTGTACGGAAGCGATAGGTCCTTGCAAGATAGCCCGTAGGCATGACTCGGTTGACGTGCCATTCCCAGTTGCGGACAGTCTGGCCTTGCACGTCTGTCGCAGCATGGGGCTTCTTTTTGTCTGATTGTTCCGTGGAGAGGTATCCGATTGCGAAGTGTACCCGAAGCAGGGTGAGGGGGGTGACGGTGTATGCGCGGTGCTTGGACGACAAAAGATGCCAACTTTTCCTCGAGATGGTCGTAGCTAACCCAGTATGCAGCCATCTCGCAACCTGCATATAGTGGTCAGCCACCCAGCGCTTTGCAAAGGTTTGCGCCGCTCTCTGTAGCAGGCTCATCTCAAAGGAGAAGCATCCTTGCCCACTGACTGGGACGTAGCTCTCTTCTTCTGTAGTTTCCTCATCAGCATTCGCCTCAGCACGGTCTGTCCTTGCCCCAGCACGTTCGGTGGCATCGCTGCTGCTCCTTGGGCTGGGTCCCTTGTCCACCGGAGTCTCCCTGGCAGACCCGCATCTCACTATGTAGTGCCGGGTCAGCTATCCCATCCTCGAGTTTGTGCCACAGTGGGACCTCAACGCGAATTTTTTTTCCACGAGTACGGACGCCGTGTGGGCATGGTGCCCAGGTCATCATTGAAGGAAGGGAAAAACAATCAGATGGTGGAGAAAAGGACAAAGACAACCCAACAACAAACCAAACAAAACCAACCACAGCCCACAGGCCGAGACTCCACCACCAAGTAGTATTTCCTCTGTACTAGGGTGAAACAAGTGAGACGATGACTGCAGACTATCTATGGGCCTGAATTCACGAAAGAAGAGCATGGCAGCGAGGGTTTGTGCTCTAGCAAAATCTCAACGAAGTCGTCAAATGGACTTCACATCACTATTACCAGTGACCAGCGGCCACTGCACAGATGGCAAAAACCTGGTCACAATGCAAGTCCCGGGCATTGGTATGCTCTAACGCAGGTCTGATCCTTGCCTAAGTGGATCAGTGGTTGCTATGCAGATCATGCCGTGGAAAAATCCTTTCTTGTAGCACAACCCTTGCAACTGGTTGCACATACAAGTCAAGAGGCATAGTAGTTGGTAGTGTTCAGGCAGTGGCGGCCATAACAAACAACGAAAGCCTGCAGGCAAGGGTGCGAAAGGCTCACCCCCCCGAAGGGAGGTCATCTCTGCACCCTTCGGCACACAAAGGTGCCAGAACGGGGTGTGCCCTAACCTTGAGAAATGCTGCGTCATTGCAAAAGCATTGTCCTGTTGCGTGCAAGGCCCGTGTGAAACAGGTGAGACCGTGGACCTATCCTAGCATGGTATATGTGCCTCTTTGTACAAAATTGGTAATGTCGGACATCAACAGAGGGAACTAAGGTTCCCCCTGGGCATTTTTGATTGCCACTCTCTACCACCCGCCTGTTGGGAACGAGGAGCTAAGGCTCTCATTCCTATTGGCTCACTGTATCGTGAATGTCGAAAACAAGTTGGCGACTCTACTCAATGTTTGCACATTTCACTTGACGTAGCTTCCTGGCAGAGTGCTTATGCACCATTCCCGCCGCGACAGCATTGCTGGCCTTTGGTGCAGGTTCTAGAAAGTCTTCTCTCCATAAATCATTGGCATCGGCCGGCAAAAATCGGAGCCATTTGGGCTGATCGAGTTGCTCACATTTGTCAAAGGCATTGGGTCGGGCATATGTCCCTCGCCATGTTTTACTTTTTCCTTGCTTGCGTGTTGCTCGAAGTTGCGTGCAACCTGCAAAAGCACGTCGCGCAATATAAAGCAGGGATGGTGGGATGGAGACCTCCTGTAGCGAGGTACACTTAGGAAAGGCTTCTTGCTCTATGATCCTCAAATTGCGGGAAAGGCAGAGTTGTTGCAGCTGCGTGCAGCCTGTTGTACAAATGTGGGCATGTTGGTCTCTGAGCAGTGACGACACCTGGCTAACACTTCTCTCCTTTGGAGAGGGCAGTCGGATTGCTTTGGTGTGGCGCACTTGCTACTTGACATTTACGATATGGCTCTGATGAGCTCAGGCCATGTCCGTGCACTAGCAAAGGCGACTGTGGCCGGTCAAGGGCACGGAGGTGGTGGACATTGCAAACAAACGTAGCTGCAGGCAACCTACAGACCTGCATGGACCTGGTGAAACAGGCGAAACCGAAATATTCCCTATCATGGTACTTTGCGCCAAGATTGGCTGAGTGCAGACTCCCCCAGACGAAACTGAGGTTCTCACCTAGCTCACTTGCAGCGAAAGGTTTAGACACTGTTGGCAGGCAATTTGCTGAAAGTCATGGCCACCAATGGAGGCATCAGTGATTCCCCGATCACGTCCTTCTCGACATTGGAAGTTGGCCACAAGATCCTGGTATGAACATGACAGGGCCCTCCCTAATCCATGCATTGTTTACACCCCCTGGAATGAATAATCGCGTAGATCATAAGAGGTACGACAACAAACGCACGTGCTCCGGTGGAGACAGCATGCGAAATTGTAGAGCTAACCTTAGCGTCCATGCCAAAATCATCTACTTCAATACGTTAACCCTGAGTCTGTTCTATTACTCGCAGTCTCATCGATACTTTTCCCCTCCACTGCTGAAGCCAATCTATCAGGAATGAGTGGCCTCAAGGGCTTCGACATAAGGGATTTAGACATTGGAAGTTGGCCACCAGATCCTGGTATGAACACAGGAAGCGTGAAGCATGCCATGGTTCTTTTCCTAAACCTTGCATTACTTACACCTCCTGGAGTTAAACGATGCGTAGAGCGTGCAGTTCATTGGGCTGAAACTGAGAAATGCTCCTCCTGTTTGTCTGCTCAATTGGAGCAACACACTCTTTATATTTACCAATTCGTTTAGGTTGATAAGACGGCAAGCCTATACTTCTGAACAACTTGAGTACTGCATACTCAAAGAAGGGAGCCTTGCCAATCATGCTCTGCAACAGTCTGCTTTAGGTCACTGGGACTCTAGGTCTCTAAAGGAGAGGCCTCTGCAAGACAAAACTCAAGTGTCACGGCATGTCCTTCATTCCCTGATAGACAAAGACGAAAGCCTTTTGGTTGATACCCTTCATCCTTACTGAAACAAACACGAATGCACTTAGATTGATGGGACGGCAAATCTGTGCTTCTGGATGGCTGATAAATGTACGTGTCTACAACCCAAGTTCGCGGCTGCATTAGTCTAGCAGGAGACGACAAATTACGCCCGTAGCTTACAAGACAACAACCTGTGAGTCACAGTGTTGGTGGCTTAGATTTCTTGCAGCCTCCCTGCAAACCAACAGGTAAAACATGAGTACTGCATACCCGAAGAAGGGAGTCTTGCAAATCATACCCTTCAACAGTCTGCTTTAGGTTCGCTAAGACT
The DNA here is from genome assembly GCA_963970005.1 of Durusdinium trenchii. Classification (NCBI taxonomy): domain Eukaryota; class Dinophyceae; order Suessiales; family Symbiodiniaceae; genus Durusdinium; species Durusdinium trenchii. The sequence continues at coordinate 1,040,127 of CAXAMN010021540.1, read as the reverse complement.
CAAGATCTCTGAAGGAAAGGCCTTGGTCTTTGCAAGACACAGCTTCAGCTTAACGGCATGAGTTGTCCAGTTTTCCTGCTGCCCCCCCACCAGTAGACAGGAATGGCCAGGCGTACTGTGGACAGTGACTGAGGTCACCTCTTTGAAAGGGCAGACTGCGGACTGTAGACAAAAACGGCAAAACGACACTCGAGACAACACTTAGGATAATCTCCTAGGCACAAGGCGATGAACGAAAGGACTTAAGGCTATTAGCCGATGAATATACATTGCCACGACCAAACTTCGCGGCTGCATGTGACCGGCAATAGACGAAATTTGCGCCTGCAGCTTGCAAGACAAATGAATAGAGAAATAATAAAGTTGAGTCACAGTATTGGTGGTTTAGTTTTCCTGAAGCCTCCCTACCAACAAACAGGAACAACTTGAGCACTGCATCCTCAAAGAAGGGAGCCTTGCCAATCATACTCTACAACAGTCAGCTTTAGGCTCTCTAGGACTCGAGGTCTCTGAAGGAAAGGGCTTTGCAAGACAAAACTTAGGTGGCACGGCATGGGTTGTCCTGTTTTCCTGCAGCTCCCCCTCTAGCAGACAGGAATAGCTTATAAGGACAGCACGCGCGAAGGACAGAGTCATGCAGATCATACCCTGTGGCTGGCCGCCTTGGGCAGGCCAAGCATTTCACTGACATCCTTCATTCCCCAGTAAACAAAAACGACAGCCTATGGGACGGCAACTGTGCTTCTAGTTGGCCGGTGAAACTTCAGAGGCCCTGCGCCTCTCGGAGGTCCAGTAGGTAGGTTGAAGTTGGCGCTCCTTGGTGCCATGGCGTGCGAAGAGTCGAATTTACAGAGGCCCTGCGCCTCTTAGAGGTCAACATGGGTAGGTCGAAGTAGGCGCTTCTTGACGCCTTGGCGCGCGAAGGGTCGAATTTACAGAGGCCTTGCGCCTCTTGGATGGACGCCTTGGCGTGCGAAGGGTCGAATTTACAGAGGCCCTGTGCCTCTCGGAGGTCTAAGTTGGCAGGTCCAAGTAGGCACTCCCTGGCACCTTGGCGTACGAAAGGTTGAATTTTCAGAGGCCCTGTGCCTAGTCCAAGTGGGTAGGTCGAAGTAGGCGCTCCCTGGCGCCTTGGCGTACGAAGGGTCGAATTTACAGAGGCCTTGTGCCTCTCGGAGGTCTAAGTTGGCAGGTCCAAGTAGGCGCTCCCTGGCACCTTGGCGTACGAAAGGTCGAATTTACAGAGGCCCTGTGCCTAGTCCAAGTGGGTAGGTCGAAGTAGGAGCTCCCTGGCGCCTTGGCGTACGAAGGGTCGAATTTACAGAGGCCCTGCGCCTCTCGGAGGTCCAAGTGGGTAGGTCGAGGTAGGCGCTGACTGGCGCCTTGGCGTGCGAAGGGTCGAATGTACAGAGGCCCTGCGCTTCTCGGAAGTCCAAGTTGGTAGGTCTATTTGGACGCTCCCTTTTGCCTTGGCCCTTAAGGAGCGAAGTTGCAGTTGAGAAGTCTGCACTTGCTTTGTCAACACTGCCTTTGCCGCAGCTCAGGGCGAAAGGTTTCAGATGTCTGGATCCCCTGTGGCAGGCGTCAGATTCATTCCCAATAAAACAAAAGCGAAAGCTCTTAGTTTGATGGAACGGCAAAACTGCGCTTCTGGATGGCTGGTGAAAGTACGTTTCCACGGCCGAATTTTGCGGCTGGGGACCCTTCATCTCCAATTATTCAAAAACGAAAGCGTCAAGATTAATAGAACGGCAGATCAGTACTTCTGGATCATGCTCTGCAACAGTCTGCCTTAGGCTCACTGAGACTCTAGGCCTCTAAAGGAGAGGCCTTTGCAAGACAAAACTTAAATGTCACGGCATGGGTTGTCCTGTTTTCCTGCAGCCCCCCCACCAGCAAACAGGAATAGCTTAGGTACAGCACGCTCAAAAGATAGAGTCTTGCGAGTCCTCTGCGGCAGTCTGCTTTGGGCAGGCCAGGCGTTTCAATGAGACCTTTCATCGCCAAATGAACCAAAAAGAATAGAGATTGATGGAACGAGAAATCATTTGCACGGCCGAATTTCGTGGCTGCATGTGACCAGCAGGAGACGACATATTGCGCCTGTAGCTTGCAAGATAAAAAGTTTTGAGTCACAGTATTGGTGGTTTAGTTTTCCTGCAGCCTCCCCACCAGCAAACAGGAAAACCTTGAGTACTGCATGCACTAAGAAGGAAATCTTGCAAATCATGCCCTGCAACTGTCTGCCTTGGGCTCGTTGGGACGCTAGATCTCTAAAGGGAAGGCCTCGGCCTTGGCAAGACAAAACTTAAAATGTCTTAAGTGTCACGGCATGGGTTGTCCAGCTTATAAACAGATTGCAAAAGAGCACAGACGGTTTCTTTCATTGACATGCCGCTCAGGCAGGACAAGACGAGGCTAAGCTGACACGAAATGCTTGGACTATATCTGGGTAGCTCGGCAAGAGACAAATGCAGTAAGAGGGTCTTTGGCCCTGAGGCAGTGGCTAAGGACACTGCAAGAGGAAAACCCAGCTTGGACAAAAATTTCCGAAAGCGTATTCTGACAATCAGATACCAATCGTAAAACAAGAGAGACAGGGACGAAAACAAAATAGAAATGTCGAACGGGTGCTTGCCAGAGACAGCGACATAGATGTTCTGAAACTCATCTTCTCCAACTACAAAAAGGTTGCGGCTGAATCTTTCCGCATTGACCATGCTAGGAAAACGACACAGAAACAAAATTCGTGGTGAAACAGCCAGAGAAGGTCCATGGAGCTGCGCAAAAATTCCCTTAGTCTCAAAGGATTCCAGAATATCGTTATAGATAAACTGCGAAATCGTGCAAGAGACTTCCTTGAAAGACATGACGGAAACCAGCCAAGACAAAGAAGGGAATCAAGAGCGCAACTGAAGGTAATGTCTGAGGACACCCCCTTCGAAAGGTAGTACTTACTACGAAGCTCGAAGCAGTGTCTAAGGACACCACTTGAGTATGCGTAACTGGTCGAAGTCTCAAAGGATGTCTAAGGACATCCCTTGAGAAGCTAAGCTCACGG
>CAXAMN010021540.1:983320-1002066 GCA_963970005.1 Durusdinium trenchii | reverse complement strand
TTTTTCAAGGCTCCGAAAAATTTAAAAAAATTAAAAAATATAAATCGCAATCTTTTATACTTTTTAAATTTTTTAAATTTTTCGGAGCCTCCGAAAATTTAAAAAAATTAAATCGGACTGTTCTCAGAGATCACCAGATTTCCAGATGATTTAAAAATTCAAAAAAATTTCAAAATATATATCGAAATCTTTTATATTTTTTAATTTTTAAAATTTTTCAAGGCTCCGAAAAGTAAAAAAAATTAAAAAAAATAAATCGCAATCTTTTATATTTTTTAGTTTTTTTAAATTTTTCAAGGCTCCGAAAAATTTAGAAGATTTAAATCGCAATCTTTTATATTTATTTTTTAAATATACTGTATTTTTGATATAGTATATAATTATTAATATATATATATAACTATGTTAGCTTAAATTATCTCAAGGCAGACTGCGCGGCACATAGGGTATATTCTTCCCGCTTACGGGGGGCCCCCCCCCTGGATCAAATCCCCCCTGCGCCGGTTCACGCCGTCATGGACTTCTACCAGGGTTACTTGTGATTGCCTGCTACCTTTCGTTCACCCCCTCCTCTCTCAAGTCTTCTTTGGTGTGTATCTATGTTCCAGTTCTCGCCACCAGAAAGATACATGGCTCATCACCAGCATGCCTTGTAGACACTCAGTCAACGTGCATTTCGAGACTGAAGTTCTTCAAACTATATAATTTGCTGTTTTAATTGGATCATGCAAAATGGATTACTTTTGCACCATACATGTTGGCTGCAATATGGTCTTCGTTTCTTTGAAGATAGCTAGATGACGGAAGCCTGACTTCTGAGAACTGCTGTTCTTTTTTGTCCAGTCCTTTCCCTTGATATGGCCTCGGGCGGCCTCGGGCTTAATGCGAGGTCTTTAGCGTTCTGATTAAATCGCTTCGCTGCAGGACAAGCCTCCCGCAAATCTTCCGCAGGATGCAAAGGCAGGTGATGTTCCATCGGGTGAAGGGGCCTTGTTGTTGAAAGGAGCAGTTGAACAGCTGGCGATGGGCAACTCATTACTTATCAGCTGATGCAGTGTGACGTGCTAGCTATGGCAGGACATGGACACGCTTCCCGCGAAAGTTCAACAGGATGCCAAAGCAGAGGCCAGTTTGTTGGGCATCTTCGAGGTTGTTGAAGAAAGCAGACAAAGCATTGTGGGTTCAGTGCAGGTTGATGTATTACAAGCTTTCGCAGGATTCAGGATCCAAGACTTTGAGCATTCTTCTCAAACAATAGCAAATCTGTGTTCGACACGTAGACTCATGTTTGCTCATCCCCTCCGACTGTCCGTGTATATCATATCAGAAATGGCATTCTACTCAGCATCCGAGTTTCCTACGTTTTCATTGCACATTTTGACCGCGGTAAGCGGACCCGCTCTGAGTTTACTTCTCAAAAGAGTTGCTTTGATGCAGTTGTAGCGAGACCCAATGCTGCGTGTGTGGCAGTTTGCTTCGGCCATTTCTGCCATCAGCCTGCTTGTTTGCCCTTGGCCCTAGTCTGACCCAGTGTTTTCCTTGAAGCAAGTACAAGCTTGATGATTTTGTGTCAAAAACGATCAATATCGGAACAACCATGCCACTGATTGTGCACAGATTTGTCTTCCCGCAGGCAGGGCTGATGGGTCCGTTGAAGGCAGATGCCATGCGACAAGATCCAGAACCTACCAGACCACGGGACCTTGCGCCCGAGAAAGTCCCACCGCCACCTCCGCAACCACCCACCAGACTACGTGACCCTGCACCCAAGAAAGTCCCACCGCCACCTCCACCCACCAGTGACCCTGCACCCAAGAAAGTCCCACATGATGGACGCGGATTTGCGCAGTGGAGTCACCCATGGAGGAAGACCAAACACTGGGATTGAGGTCAGGCTGCAATGCTGGGATTTTCCTGGACAACAAGAGTATGCGCTACTGAACCGGATCTATTTCTCGAAGGGCGCTATTTACTTGGTGTTCTTTGACAGGACCGGGAACATGGATACAGAATGGCGACACATTTCTTTCTGGCTTTGGGCCATAGCACACTATTCGAAAGAACACAAAGCCAAGCCACCAATTTTTCTCCTTGGAACCAAAGCCGCTACAAGCACTTTGGATGAGACGGAGCTCCAAAGGAGGCTCGAAGAGCTTCAGAAAAGGGTTCCATACCTGAAGCAAATCTTACGATCACATCCTCCTGACTCCAAGAGTGATTGCAAGTGGCTCGTACCAGTAGAAAACAAGGGTCCGGAGTTTGCAACATGGATACAACCTTTGCGCTCGCAACTGGAGCGAGTATCCTTTCAGATGGTCACCGAGCCTGACATTTGGAAGAACACTTATCCACACGAGGATATGCCCGAGTTTGTGGGCACGCAGGCAAAGACCTTCCCCATGCGATGGCTACGAGCCCATGATTTGCTAGTGGAATTTGGCCAAGGCTTCAGGCCTTTGATTAAGCAGCAACAGTCATGTTAGATGCTTGAGCGTTGCAAAGAGATCGGCTGACTGTTTTCAACCTTTTCCCATTTGCCGAGAACTGCAGTCTGCACACACGTTGATGGCATTGAAGTAGTGTAACAGGTTGACATAGTTTAAGAGTTGGCCAACGCGTTTTAAAGGGCCGCTAACAACCTTGTTAAGACCCTGTCAGGGCCACAGCTCAATTGGCTGAACTTGAGAAGGCGGCAGATTTGAAGAAGCGCACGGTGGGAGAGCAAAGAGTTCGAATCACTGCAGATTTGAGAGCGAAGATTTCAGGCACATGGCTGGCAGTACCGTCAGGGGCCTTCATAGAACTGGAAGACGAGGCATGGCCTTCAAAGGAGCTGGCTTCACAAGAATGAGGTGAACATTTGCGTGACTTGCGATTTCCTGGAGCTATCAGTTATTAAACGCTTTCTCCGTGGCATGCTTCCTTTGGGGCTATCTGGTCAGGATACTGAGGACTTGTTGAGCCTCCTGAACGACATGGGAATCCTGGTGTGGCTGGAAGAGGAAGAGCAGACTTTGCGCGATGAAGAGCAGTCTCTCCGACATTTGGTCATGCTCAACCCGAAGAAGCTTGCGGTGGCAATGGCGCGATTGATGACAGTCTGCTTTGGCGCAGAGAACTTTGAGCATGGTGACGACATCAAGAAGTCAGTGGAGGATGTTTGCACAAGCGCTGGCCCTCAAGATGTTCGCCGTTTTCGCTCAACTGGAGTTGCAACCAAGGATTTGATCGAGAGAGTCTGGGAGAAGGACTGTGGGTGATGCAAACAATGTCACACGCAAGCCTACTTTGACAGAGTAAGCATCCAGTAGCATTCAGCACCCCTTAGTCATGAGGTGCCAACATTTCTTGAAAGCCGCATTTTCTTCTCAGTTGAATTTCTGGAGGCAGTCAACATAGGCTTGAATGAAGGATATGTTTGGCCTCAAAAACTTCAAGTCCTTTCGAACTCTCCAGACTAAAAAGTTCAGATTCAGGTTGATGCAAGTACACGGAATTTTGTAAGATATTTTTGCAAAAAGCAGCCACCAGAGCGGGCTTGTTGCGAGCCCCTTGAGGCTTGCCAGGACAGGAGCAAGCAACCAGAAAAAATACAATTGCGCGCCGGAACCAACAATTTTTGCCAAAACATGTGGAAAGCTTGAGAATGTCCAAGTGAGAAGCTGCAAAAAGTTGTTGAACCTGTCAATGTTCAATGAATTGTGTCCCTGTGTCCCATCTTTTCTATTCTATCGTCTGTAACAGGCGAGGTTGGACAAAAACTGAATAAAGCTGAACAAGTGATCAAATTCCCCATCCTGTCGAGCTCCTTTCTCAGAGCTAGTTTGGAATGGATATTCCCTGATGCCGTTGGCCAGCGTGTTTTTGCAATTAAACAGTGTTCCTGTCACTGCGCTAGTGGGATCTAGTTCGAAGGTGGATAGATTGGCGGGGGACGTTGTGACATTTGTTAAGAGATGAAATCTTCTACCAACAAGCGCGCAGACAGTGGGCTCGCCACAGTCGCACAAAACACACCAGCCGCACCAGTCATCGCAGAAGGTCAAATTGTTGCAAGCCTTCGAGCAAGGTGAAAGCAAATTGACTCAGGGCAGCCATGCAATAAACTTTGACACCTTGAACATAACAAGGCGCTCCTCTCCAAACGCTCAAAGACACAAAATTTGGTGTGGAGTCTGAACTGTTATATAATATACAAGTATGATCAAGTATGTAGCTCTCTTGTGACAACTATATAATACTCTCTAACAAAGAAACAAACATCAAGTAACGTGAATAGGTGATTGCCACGATAGGTGAAACAGATTATAGACTCTGCTGAATGCCACGTTATTGCCCGAGAGTGTGGTTCAGCTCAATATATGCGGCGCCATGTTGGAAAGTGTTTTGGAGGAACCACGAGTCATTTTGGAATGATGTTTGAAGCGTTTGTGGCGTTGTTTTGCAGCATGCCAAACTGATGGAATTGCAAGGAGTTTGAAGATCAGGATCGTCGGCAGTTCATCTTGGAGGTATTGCTTAGAAGGAACCTCATTTGCCCACGACTTGTCCAGGGAGAGTTTGTGGTTCCCAGCTGCCTACCAGTAGCGCACTGTGCAGAAGAGAGGTTTACAGAGACAGATGCAGCTTTATACCTTGATCTTGGTGGATTGTTGTCACCAAACTTTTTTCCAGATTTGTCACGTCAAATATATTCGGTCGAGAAAGGATCCGAAACTCTCACGCCCGGGCCACCTCAAGTTTTTCGCAACCTTGGTGATCTACATTCCAATGATTGCTCGGTGTTTACATCTTTGTTTCCTGGCAGTGCCCGCGATAGCAGCAAGAGTTTGCTGCGAATCCTTGTCAAAGGAGACAGCAAAGACACGAACATGAGAGTAGCTCAAGAAGTGAAGAAGCTCTTGTTAGAGGACGTCATGGGATTCCAGCCAGGCTTTGAGGCAGAGCAGGATCCCATCGTGTTTTTTAGCTTGCAAAACGTCGGGGGAAGCCAGATGTCTTTTGAAGATTTTTACAGGTGCACACCCTGCTTGGATTCGAGATGTGCCCAGACTTGTTTGCAGTGCATGTTGTGGGGCTTGCTGCAAGAGCGATCTCGGTGTGACTTGAGTGAGCATCTTCATGGCATTGTAAAACATGCAGCCTTCCAACGTCACACCCGCCCTTCTGGCAGCTTTCGCTTCAGCGCGATGAGCTATCCAGGGGACGTGGATCTGGAGGAATACTTGGTCGTGACTGCCTCCAAGCCAGCTGAAGCTTTCAAAGAATTGGCCAGACTGGTCAAGGCCAAGGTGGGAGGTTTGAGCAAAGGAGGATCTCAAATCTTCTTCAAGGGTCTCAAAGCTGGTTCCAAGAGCCAAAACAAAGATGAAAGCAAGAAGGAGTGGCTCACTTGGTCTCAGGAAGAGATACAGAATGGTACCAAGGATGGGATCGAACTGGAGGAGGCCTTAGAACAAGGGCACGAGAGCTGGACAGCAAAGATGGACCTTTTCGCCAAGGTGCGCTTGTTCGAAGATGCGCAACCGGAACGCTTTTTTGAGATTACGAATGTCTTGAGAGTCGGATACTTGAAGGAAGGGCAGATTCAAACCATCACCAAGGAGAAGGATTTTCTGCACGTAGTCGAGATTTGCTTGGTAAAGTATTCCGGTGAAGAACCCAACGTCTTGAAGTACATCAAACGGCTTTGGGAGAGAAGTGCCTACCTGGCACAACGTGGCTTTGATCTGGCTTGGCACGTGACCATCCTGAAATCGTTGAAGCCCTTGCTCTGCCACTGGGCTGCAGAGCTCTGTCAGATGGCCGCCCATGTTGAGACGCTGACGAAGATGTTGAAGTGTTCCGACCTAGAAGTGCTCGAACATGCGCGTTCGGACCTGCCGATCCTGCGTGCCTCAGTAGCGTTTAGATGATTTGCAAGAAAAGTCGAGTTGCCATGCAACCTAGATTGGGTACGCTAGAGCACTGCTCCTCAATAAGTAATTGTATATGCACATTTGCCGTCGTTGTTTGTTGTTGTTGTTGCTGTCATCGTCCCATCCCACTTATTGGCTGTGGCAGAGGCTTCTTATGCAGAGCAACTGTTGCTGTTGCAGCATCTGAGGTCAAAGCCTAAAGGACATGGAGACCAGGCTGAAGAAGGTCCAAGAGAAAGAGAAGAGGGCTGCCCAGGATGGGCTCGAAAGTATTCAGGAAGCTCTCAAATATATCGCTGAAGATGCTTCTGCAGATGAAAAAAGGCTTTGCAAAGCGCAGCTCTTGTTGGAAAGTTGCGTCGAGACGGTGCTCATCAGCGAGCTGGGTTCCTTCGAATCCCCAGTCGCCAAACGATTGGGCGGTCGGTGGGAGTTTCCTTCGGACCACCCTCCGATAGCGGCCAATCTCAGTCTGAGGAAGCACTCCATCAAGGTGGTTTCTTGGAACGTCTTGAATCGCCACTACTACAAGTATATCGATCTTGACACCCAAGGTTTGAAGGACTCCCTCATAACAAGGTTGCATCAGGAAGGATCAAGGGAGGTGGAGATCGTCAGGAGAATTAGAGAGATGATGGGGAAGGACTTCAGAATTGTGTGCCTCCAGGAATGCTGGCCAGAGCTGCTCATAGATCTTCAGAAAGACTTGGACCAGGGCCCAACTCCGAAGTTTCATATGGCTTGCACTGGGCAATCAACGGACAAGAACCAAGAGGCGCGATTTTCCCAAACAAATCTTCAATCCGCCTCGTAAACTGAAACCACAGCCTTGCGCAGGTCATCATCTACCATGAAGAGCTGAAGTTGCTCAACATGAAGCATCATGCCTACAAAAGCAACCCCAAGAAGGCTGCACCTCAAACGACCAGTGGTCCGTTTAACTGTAACTTGTTTCCAATCCTTCTGCTTCTGCGGCAGGTAGTGACGGAGGCCCTCTTTGCGCTTGATGGGACGGTGACACTTCGTGCCGTGACAACGTGTCTTGACAAGTAGATCGGCGAGAAAGAGAAAGCGAGAGAGAGAGAGAGAGCGGGGGTGGATTTAGATGAGACTGAGACTGTGAGACTGTGTGAATTGTGCCCGACAGCATACACTTGTGCCACTGCTGCCACTGCTGAGGCATGTGCCTGGTGATCCCTTTGGACCTGCTCGCAGGGAATTTGCGGACTGCCTGGTCTCGATCGTCTACGGCGAAGAGCTTCCGACGGTGCTGTTGGCCGATCTCAACTTTCCAGAAAAGGCATGCAGGGCATGCAGAGAAGACATTTGTCATTGTCCAGTTTTTATGATGAGTCAAGAAGACTCGAGGTTTTACTGCTTGGAATCTCTTGTCACAGGCGGTGCAGCCACTTCTGCTTGACCGTGGGCTTGAGGATGTATACTTCGTGCCCATCCCTTATCCCACAAATATTTGTCAGGCGCGGAAGTTTGGACACAGAGTGCTCCTAAAGACCTGTCACGATGTTTTTCAACCTCAGATTGGTGCCGACAGGGATCCTTGCTGCCCAAGAGGATCGACAGCATTGCAGTCATCAACCACAAGGCAGCCACTGGGGAGCTAGAGTTGCTGGAGCTTTCAAAGAACTCACTTCACACTCTCTCAGCCAAGCTGTCCGGTGGTCAATTTCCTTATAGACTTATAGTCAGCCGTATGAGTCTGTTCGGCACAAGAGCCTGCATTAATTTTTGGAGCACCTCCCCAAAGTTTCTTCTTGGTTTGTATGATGTTGGCAGGTTCAGCCGGAGAAGCAGCTGAAGGCCACAAAGATTGAGCCTGAAGAGCTGCTCGAAGGCCTTGAGCAAGTCGTGAAGCTTCTCAAGTCCAGGCGCAGCCCGGGTTGCAGACTGTTGAAGGGCCGCGCACGGTTATGGTGAGCAAAAAAATAGCTGCGAGCATGTGGGCTGTACGACGAAAGCTATTGGTTTCTTCTACGACCTCCGTGCGCAGTGCCACTTCAACACCAAGGCAAATCGTTCTCTGCACGCTATCTACTGCCAAAGCCGTTCGTCTCATGAGTATTACGAAGCCCTTTTCCAACCTCACAAAAGCAGCTTGCCTTGCCAAGCGCATCGCAACAGTTAAACACTGCGAAACTCTTTCGCAAGGTCTGCTGAGCCACTGACGCCTGTCCGATATCAATCAGACAAGGCCTTTCTAATTTGACGTTTGGCAGATGGTGGTTCAGGTTTCGGGTGGGTCTGGAGTTTCTGTTTTATGGTGTACAGTTGATGATGATCATTCGATGACACATCAGAACCCTTTTTTGTTGGGAGAGCGTTTATAGGTTTTGGATAGCAGCCAGACCGGCTAGGGTCCAAGAAGTCTAAGCAATGGCAATGAATGTGTGACAGTTGCTATACCTGTGCAGACTTATGTGAGTGAACTCGTCATTGTTGCTTTTCTTTTTTCAGATGGCAGATAGTTCCTCTTCCAAGCAATTTTGCCAGGTAGCACTGGTGCCCAGGCCACCCACGATATCCTCCATCCAGCATACCTCCCGCGGCGGGTTTGTGCGCCGCTGTACAGGAGCCAGAGGTGCCCGGCCTGAACTTTAGTGGGCTCAGCTCTGTCCAGAAATTTCCAAGTCCCAAAGGTTAAGACTTTGCCACGACTTTCTGATGATTTGGGCCACTTATCTTCATTATCCTTGTGTGAAAATGGTCCATGGCTTCAGTGGCGCATCGAAAGTCGGAGATCTGAGCCAAGCAGTGAGTTCCTTTTTTGCCACAACGCCTTGGAATCTCATGTTGGGTGAAGAGTCAACGACATTTCTACAAAACCATTGAAACACAGCTCCACAAGGGGGAACTTGCGGAAAACAGCGATGATGGCAGTTTGCTGAATCAATCTCAATCAGGACCCCTTGGCTTCCAACTGTCATTTTTGATGTCTTGGCAGGTGTCCTTTGGCGCTGAAGATCAAGAAACCAATGGAAGCGAAAAGGATTTGGAAGAGCGTGCCATTGAAATGACGTAGAAGTTCTGTGAACAGGACCCACCCTTGACAGGCTCCTGCCTTTTCCAAGTCCAAGTCTTGACGTCAGATGGCGGCTCGAACGTTTGGTTTTGATTGCCCTGTTCGGTTCCACAAGTATCCACACGCATCAGGGATGCGTCGCAATGAATCGCTTCCTGCAAGTAATTTACTAATGCCATCTTGCTTTAAGTCCTTCAACCTGAGAGGCATATATTTCTAGAGGCTTTGCTTGCGCTTCTTTTGCCGTTCACTCTTTCTTGAGAGAGTGTTCTTGGCCGGTGCCCCATGGCGGGCTTGTCCCATGCGATCCGCGCTGCCGAAGCAGCGCCGGGTCGTGGCGACGTCCGTGGATCAGCTGCGTCGGGTTACTTCGCTGCGGGGTGTGGAGCGCTCAGCGGCCCTGTGTGCCGTTTGGCGATGGAAGGCAGGAAGGGATGTGGCTGTGGGTCATTGGATGAGGATAGGGAAGCAGAGTTGAGTAGAATTGAGTAGATTGATTCGCATGAACATGTAGGCGCTTGGCCATTGCCGTCAACGCTATGATTAACCTCAGTTGATATATATAGGTTGACATTTATGGAGATCTTGTTTGGTTTCAGTGTTGGCTCGACGAGTGGCGGCTTTGCATTGGAGTTCATGTCGCTTCCTTTTTCAGTCGCCAGGAGTCTGCAGAAGCTTCTCCTTTGGTTCTGGATCCGTTTGCGGGAGAGCTTGCGCAGGCGCAGTAGATGTGATCGGTCAAGCTGAAACACCTCGTAGTTTAATTCCTTTCTATTTCGGGGTGGACCATTGGAACAAGGTGGGTATTTATGGGCTTTGACTTTCGATCAACAGGCCTTTTTTACACTCACTGGCAATGATCATGGTTACGTAGCATGACCCCAGAGAATGCACCTTTTCCAAATACCAAACCGGTGACTCCCATGTTGATTCCAGGGGGTGTCAGCGTGGTGTTCACGTTGGATCCTTCCCGAGCTCTCGTGGGCCTGGTGTATGCAGGAAGCACTTGGGACTGAAGCCGTGTCCAAGCTCGCTAACGCGACGTTCGCCTCCAGCGACTTGGCGACGACGTAAAACGATCCTCGGAGTAAGGGTTCCTTTGGGTTCACACAATCACATGCAAAACTCTCAAGGTGTTTGATATGACTTCCAGGCAACAAGAACTTGTGTTATGTTCATATACCATTCGATTCTCGGAGTAACGATTTTGTAGTTTGGCGGTTGGCAATGAGATGCAAGACCCTCAAGGTGTTTGACATCACTTTTGGGCGAGAGTTTGACCCCTGATTAGCAACAAACTCTCCAGTTCTGTTGAGGTCAAGAGTTTGGGTTTTCCCACTTTCAGGGGTCTTGTTTTCGATCATCTGAGGCCTCCAGTACCTGCTGGCGCTGCGTACCCGTTTGCTGGATGACCTCTTGATCGCCAGCCAACGCCACCAACCAGTCGAACAGGCCGGTGGACACAGCAGAAAGGAATTGGATTCAACATGATTCAACAAGTTGGAGAACAGCTGGGTGCACTCAGAGTCCGCTGCTATGCTGTATCGGTGTCCCTCCTGTGGTTTGCACCTGGAATGTCCTGCTCGTTCAACCCCCTTGGTCATGTCACTTGTTCAACCGGGCGTGCAGCGAGGGTTTAAGCCCGTTGGAGTTGGTCCGCCCTTCGGAGGAAGGGCGCAGAAGGTTCCTTGCGTGGAGCACGTATCTACTCCACATCCCAAGAGACGCGGAACGTCACCCAAACGTGGATACTTTACTGTACCTGGAAGAAAAACCAATTGCAAAGCACCAACGCACAGACTCCTCAACCACCATTCAACCACCTTTCAACCACCATTCAACCACCATTCAACCACACCAACCATGATTTGTCCCAAAGGGGTCGCCTGAAAACTCCCCAGGTGGTGCAGCTGGCCGTTGGCTGCGACACCCGAGCGCTGCGCTTGGGCTCGACGTCCAGCTGTCGTTTCTTTGAGGCTCGGCGGTTCACGGAGATAATGAACAAAACAAGTGGAAGACCCTGTCACTAAGCTGAGTTTGGCGTGGTTGGCGTTGTTTTTTTTGTTTTTTTATTTTTTTTGCAGGCAGCAGGCATGTCTTGGGGGTGTCTTCCTTGCTATTTCAGGTGTGAGACTACATGTCAGACATGGATAGGTGAAGGAGACATAAAGCTTTGCACTAAATCAGAAAGTAGAGACTCCCGCAAATTAGTCACCCCCTTGAAAGACCTCTACGCTGCCAGGTCGACACTCAGCGCATGGTCGATTTTCGAAAGAGGCAAGCTGAGTGCTGGTGAAATTTCCAGTGAATTGACTCTGACTCTGAAGGGATGTGGCAGCTCAAGCGGTGGCAGCTCAAATAGACTCAAGGATCAGAAAACTTCATGAATCAATTGCTGGAAGCTCCTAATGCATCTAATGCTGGTTCTTTCTTCCAATGTCATTCTGCTTGTGAATCCGAAGCCATCCAAGGAACAACTGTGAACTGTTCCGATTTATTCGCTGAGACCAAGGGGGGCAGAATTCGATCTAGTGGTCAATCACCGACCCCGGAAAAGAAAGGCAACAACTCCATGTTCTGCATGGAGAAGTGATTGAATTTCAAAGCTGCATACCTCCAAGTTCCGCCATGGTGGATGAACGTTCCCGCCTTTTGATCTCTGTAACTCTTGGCTTGGGCCTCTCATTCCTTCTTCATCAGCTGAAGCGCTCAAACTCACGACGTCGTTCTCGCACTCATCACATACCGCGCTTTGACAGCAACGGCCGAGTGGAAGATTTGGCAGAAGCTTTACGGCAAAGTGGAGTCGTGGTGGTGGAAGATGTGGTGCCATCCGACAAAACGGATGCCTTGCTAGACGAACTTTCCTCTGCCAGAGGTGTCTTCCATGGGAAGGTCGGATCCTTTGGAGGGCACCATACCCTGCGGAACGCCGCCAAACCGCTGGGAGAATCCAAGGTCGCACAGGAGCTGGCGGTGCATCCCTTGATTCTGGGCACCGTGGAGCGAATCTTGAGACCCTGGTGCAAGCGCATCAACCTGGGAACTTGTTCCATGATCTCCGTTCAACCTCCACCCACGGCGGAGGACCCACCAGCTCCACCACAGGTCTTACATCGCGACAACACCATGTGGGGCGCCTCCTCCTGGCCATTTCTGCCTTCCTCCGCGTCCCATCGTCCGGAGCTCTCCGTCTCGGTGATGTGGGCGGTCTCCGACTTCACGCGGCGCAACGGCGCCACGCGGTTCCTGGTGGGTTCACATCATCAGCTGCCGGCGCCAGGAGAGACGTATGGTGGGAAGGGGGAAGATGAGAGACTTCAAGACTTGGAGAAGGAAGTGGTTCCAGCGACCATGCCAAAGGGTTCGGTGGTCTTATGGTGTGGTAATACCCTACATGGAGCTGGTGCGCATGCGCCAAGAGAGGCGCATGATGATGAGGAGCCCTCCACGAGGCATGGACTTTTGTTCATTTACAATTTGGGCTGGTTGAAATCGGAACACAACTTTCACTACGCCATCCCAGCCCAAATCATCCAAAGCTTCTCTCCGAAGCTGTGTGAGCTGCTGGGTCGCTTCGGCCAGAACGCGGTGGAGCACGAGTGGTTCACCGGGCCCATCTACACGCAACCCTATTTGGGGGGTCCTGAAGGGAGCAAAGCAGGAGAAGGAGTTCAGTTCTGATCCGGTCCCACGAAGCAGTCGCAGGTCCGGTCCCACGAAGTGCTCCTGGAAAGACCAGTCCACCTTCTTCGTGATGAATGGATCGATTGGAGTTCAGTTCTGATCCCAGCACGAAGCTTTCCGATGGAAAGAGGATCTCCCAGTGGTGGTGAAGAGCGTCCATCTCAGAGACGCCAGCGCTGGTCCCGCGGTGTCTCCGTCGTGGCATCGTCCGTTTCCAGACCGGAACCGGTGCCGTGCGTCGACGCAAAAAGGGGGGGGAACAGCTGGGAGCAATGGAAGGAGCTGCAGAATCAAGCTGCAAAGCTGCAGCTCCAAGGTTTGAGGGGTTTGAGTCAGACTCGCCACTGAATTGTCCACACTGGCTAAGCCCCACCCGGAGTAGTTCTGTAGGACTGTAGGAAGATAGCGGGACCCAACATGATCTTTCTCAAGCAGCACTCAGGAGCGTTAGCTCATCCACCACCACGATCCCCAGGCCCCCACGCGGCCACCGGTCTACCCGCAGGTGGGTGCAGCAGCAACGTATCGTGCAAGTGGGATTCGATCTGAAAGAGCCGGAGCTTTTGGTGCCTGCTCTGGTGCGCCAGCTTCAGCTTCTGTCTTTACTTTTTTCTGCTGCGCGGTTTGCGTCAGCTTGTGTACCGATCCATGCGTTCCTTCTTTAGAACGCGGCATCGCGTTGTGCCTTTTTTGTCGGCTGGTGGACGGGGTAGCTTCTTGTGTCGTTTGCGTCATGTTTTTGGAACCCGTTTTTTGGGGTGCGAAACAACGAACAACGATGAAAGAGGGGCTCCAAAGGTGGTCTCGTGTCGACGTTTGTGAGACGCTTTTTGGGAGTTTGAAGGAAGTCTGAAGTCAGTTTGCTGTGACCTATATGGTCCGATGTGACCGCAGACTTTCCATCTTGAATTCGATGCAACGACGACTTGGTCCCTCCCAAAAACGCCATCCAGTCCCATAAACCTGGTCAATCCGTCCGCCGCGAGCTACACCGCCGTCCAGGTGGATGTGGGATTCGATCCGCGCCGCCGGACGGCCTGGCTTTGCGAGGTGCGACCGACGACGTGGGGAGTCAGTCGTTGGTTCTTTCCGGTCAACCGTCCAGTCGTTTGGGTTGAAGAAGACAAAGACAAACGAGGGAGCAGATTGCGGGTGGTTGTAGATCGATCATCAGGTTATTATGCTTTTTTGGGGGGGTTGCGAATGCGGCACTTGGAAGCTTGTGCTTTTTGATGTCTGGCGAAGAACATACACCTTGTTTGCTTGCGTTGGAATGTCAAGGAGCCGTGGAGGCTCTAAACAACTGTTGAGACTCTGAGAGAGTCCTCCTTTGGGCTCAGCTGTCAGGGTTTGTTGGAGTACCACGAGCCGAGCTTCACCAGCGCTTTGCTGAAGGCGTTGGATGCTGCTGGACCACAGTGGCTGAGCTAAGACGTTCTGGCACCAGAGACGTGTGAGACCTGTGTTTGCGCAGAGACCTGGCAGGTGAATTGGGGGGGTTTGTTTCCTGGGTCCAAGTGGATTGTTGATTTATCTCCAGTCTTTCGTATGAGAAAGATGGAGCATGATGTTTTTAGTTTTACTTTTTGATGACTGACTTACTTTGTGATTCTTGCCAGCTCCTTGATTGAGGCTCTTAATCCTGGCAGTGCTTGATCCCTACTGGTTGGAGTTTTTGGCCAAGGACAGCAGAGTCCCTTTCCCCTCACATGGCTTCACCGGAAGAAGCCCTGCACAACACCCAGGGGGGCATCCATTGAGTCAGCACGAAGGAAGACATGGAGTTCACCACCACCCACCTGTTGAGGGATTGGCCTGGGATTTGCCCGGTCGGCCCCCCCCGAACTCTTCCAGGCCATTCGTTCTGGGCCGCATGATCATTCCGAGACGAACGAAGCAAGACGCGGATCGGGCGGCGTTGGTTGTTGGATCTTGTGAGGAGCATGAGCAAAGGCCGGTGCGCATGGCCTGGAAGCATGGGGGCCCAACGTCTTTTGGTGTTTTTGTTGGACAGCCAGGCTGGAGTTGGAAGCCAGGTTGAATGGCTTCAAGATGAGGGCATCACGAAAGTCATGGGATTCAAGGATTCTTTTCCATCTACTGGGAGTCTTTGATTCAGAGGTCACTGTTGGGCGTACGTATTGCTTTGTGTTCATTTGATTGTTGAGTTCTCGAAGAGTGGTCAGATGTGAGCTTGTTGTGAATGGGTTGTTGTTTGTTGTGAATTGGTTTTGGTTTGTTCCGTCTTCTTTGAGTCTCTTCCCTCAACATCCAGTCCCTGGCCCTTCACTCCCTCCGCCCCAGGCCCAGCCGCTTGCCGCCGCTGGAGTGGCACCGAGCACGGCTGGCGGAGTGCGGCTGGGAGATCCAGCAGCAGCTCAGTGAGCTCAGGCCGAGCTCGGCCCCAGCTCGGTGCAGCTCGGTAGCTCCATATGGGGAGAGACAGCTGAGGTCTCCATGCTGGTACCAGTATGGAGACCTCAAGTTGTACTCCCTTTGGGGTCTGTAATTCTTTTTGGGGGGGACAGCCAACGAATGTTCTTTTTTGGCCTTTGTCGTTTCTCGCACGTGTCATATGCAATGGCTACCCTCGGCAATGCGTAAGGTAGACACAAAGAAAACTGATCCTCAGCACTCATGCACACCGAACTGTACAGAATCTTGAAGAGTTCCTGCACCCACGAAAAGCGACAAGCAGAGTCACTCAGTCAGAGATCCTCCACACAGCCCTCCACACAGCGTTAAGAATGTATGTTGACCTGCGTCCACGATGAAAGTAATCCCACAAAGTTTTGCCAACCAATGGGTTTTGGTCTCTATATTCCTCCTTCCCAGCCCAACATGCTCCATGTGACCCAAATTTTATTGCCAAAATATTCGCAATTCACCAAAAAGAACCAAATGTAGGCGATGTAGGCCCAATTGAAGAACCCCAATGTTTAGAAAGTTGGTAAAGTCCAACAATTCAACTATTTTCCATTTGGTCGCTTTCAATTCTGGAGGGTCAGGGTGCACAACAAAAGCCCAATCGAACTTTTGATTTCATTTCGTTCGCTTTGCCAGGCTGTTTGTGACCTCTAGACATGACCTCTCAGCCAACACACAAGGGTGGAAAACCTGCCAGCAGAGAGCTTGTTTGTCGCCGAATGACACAGGTTTTTTCTTCGACGAAGCGCTGATACCATTGGTAGCCGACCATTGATTCTACTCAGCCACGTGTATAGGGCGCCACGCTAGCTGGAGGCAATTGAATACACAAAGGGACCTACTAATGTAACTACTTGTAATGTAGACTCTTGCACGAAGTCGTAACGAAGCCGTGACCACGACCCCGTGCGGACGACGGACTCGGCCGACGAGACTTGTCGCCATTTCAGTTCCAAGCCCCGAAATGCCCCAAAGAATGGAGTTGTGTGTTGTTCTCGGCCACCCTTCAAGTGGCAGCCCCTCAAGGGCGTCAATCTGCCTTGGCCAGGAACCTTTGCGATGCCAGAGCCGAGGTGGGTGAGGTGAAGAGCCTGTTTCATGTGCTCGTGGCTGAAAAAGGCGAAGATGGCTTTTTGTTGACGTCCACGTGCTGCCAACGACTTGATTTACCCTCCCTGCAACAATCATGGTTACGTGGACTGTGGCCCCTCTTGGTAGATAAAAATCGTCTTCCAAAGGGGCCACGCCCTCCACTTCCATGATTGTTTCAGGGAGTCTACTTGATTTGTAAGGGTCCCAAAGGCGCCGCGCCTGTTCCAAGTGCAGTGTCGTCGTGCAAATGGGCCGGGACGTGTCAGGCTGCATTCTCACCCTATTACTGCCCAGGCCGAATGAAGTGAGGCTCCTTTCAACGGTGACCATGAACGTTGTCGTGAGTCCTTTTCACGAACTTTGTGCGGACGCAGCCATCTCAATCAACCTATTCGGCAATCATGGAGCCCTGTAGGTGGGCCACTGCAAATGTAGACAATCGACCCAGGTGTAGGATATTGGAATGTAATCCAAAATGCAGGAGCGCCAGATTCTATTTTTTTCATGTCATGCGAATTTGTTCATTGGGACTGCCCTCAATTGCCCAGTTAGAATACGACCCAACTTTAAACTCAAGAAAAAGCAATGTTGCCCCTCCAGTCCCACGTGAACATGTCCTTCCAAAGCCAAAAGAACATTGAGCCTTGTCAAAAAACATTGTGAGTTGAGTCATTGAGAAAATCCCACCAAAAAGAGTCTTCCAATGACAATGACTAAAAGCCCAAGATGGGGCCGCCAATTCAAATTCATCCAGGAGAGCCGTGCCTTGTTGGTCAAAGCCAAGATATGATTCCATGGTCAACGTCCCGACAGTCCCGGAGAGAGAACTCCACTGCTCGGGGCTTTGGAACGAAGTCGGCACGTAGACGCACGCCCCCAACCGAGTCGCGTAGGCTTCGACCTGAACGAACAAAGGAGCATGCAGAAAAACTTGGAACAGTTTGTTTGGCAAATAAGTCCTTATAGGCACCGGTTGGACTGTCTTTGGGCACAGCAACGCGCCGAAACGTGCCACATAATGACTTTGGCCGTGTGTTCGGATGTGGGAACCAGACACTCGGCCAATGTCCCAATCGTCACAGGGCCAAAGCCTAAAGCAGCACACGTCTCCACGCCAAGGCACGTGGCTGCCAACATCTGGGCTGTTCGACAAAGATTCCAAATCAAACATCCAACACACGTTCTTCTTTCCGAGCGACCCAGATCCTTGAAAAGGTCCAGATTTAAACATCGTTAGTTCCGAAAGCGAAGGTATTTTAGCATGTCTTTTTTTGGAGCCATGACCCCAATGTCGACAGAGCGCCTAAAGGTTGCGGAGCGGCAGAGGGGACGCTCACCGACGGCCGTATGTTCGCGGAGGACATCGGACCAAATCACATCACCCAACACCAAACAGGTTATTACTACTAGTAAGGCACTTGTTACTACTAGCGAGGCACTTGTTACTACTAGCGAGGCACTTGTTTCTAGTAGCTTCTTGTTACTACTAGTAAGGCACCTGTTCCTAGTAGCGTGGCACTTGTTTTGAAAAGGAACATTCGCTCCCATGGCGCCGTGCCCCACATCGCGTCCTTTCGGAAAGGCCGAACATGTTCCAAGCCTTCCTAGGTGTCATGATCGAAGCACGTTTTGAGGAGAAAAGATCTGCAAGTGACTCCAGAAGGAGTCACAGCCCGGCACAGCCGCTTCATGGGAACCAATCGTTAAATAAGCCCTGAACATCCCTGAACAAAGTTCAAAGTTCAAATGTCCGTGCGCTGTCAAAACTGCCCGCTTGGAAAAGATCCAAACTGCGTCAAAGTTTCTTTGAGCTTGTAGACTAGACTTCAGAAGATTCAGAGGCTCAACATACCCAACATAATTACATGAGTCCATACCGAACAATTCTCAAATCTTTCCCCCCAAAAGAATGCGATTCAAACAGCCCTTTGACCGCATGAACTTTGCGCCATGTCCACAAAACAACCTGTGAGTCCGAGTGGCGAAGACATCTTGGAGCTGCTGGAGGCGACCACCGCCCCCGAGCAACGCTTGAGCGATCACCTCCACGCGCCGCAGCTGCTCCGCTGGAGCTTGTGCAGCGGCACCTGGCGCGCGCAGCTGGCGCGGAGCCCCGCGTGGCGGCGGCTGGCGCGGTGGCGGTTTGGGGAACAGTTGGAGCTGATTCTTGGAGGTGATTCTTGGGGTGTACAGCTGGAGGTGTTTACTCGCTCTTGTTGGTGGATCAATGAGGAAAGTCATGGTCCATTGGCATTGAAGACCTAGTGATCTGTAGTCCAATTGCCACAAAGACTCAAAGTGCCCACCCAGCTTCAGTGGATTGCTGAGCCATTTATACGACATCATACGACCAAGATCTATCCCAGTCCCAGTCACCGTCCTTCTCCGCACGGACGTGCCCTCCCTGTCGCTCTCAGGACAGGTCCTTGGCCCGAAGCCTGGGGCGCCCAGCTCCGCGAGGACGGAGTTCTTGGACCGACCGCGAGGGGGGGGGTGCAAGAGCGGAAGGTGGAAGGAAGTGGCGCTTTTGGGGTTAGGAACAAGAAGCTATTAGAAACAAGTGCATCGCTACTAGTAACAAGTGC
>CAXAMN010021540.1:885407-983310 GCA_963970005.1 Durusdinium trenchii | reverse complement strand
TCTAGTAGCTTCTTGTTACTACTAGTAAGGCACTTGTTACTAGTAGCGATGCACTTGTTTCTAGTAGCTTCTTGTTACTACCAGTAAGGCACTTGTTAATAGCAGTAAGGCACTTGTTTCTACTAGCAACATTCACCTGTCAAAGCCTTGAACGACGGTCCCAAGACGACGTCGAATCGGAGAAGCCACGAAGCCTGTGTGTCCTCTAAGACGCCAGTGTCCGTGACCATGTTCTTCGTCTGGCTTGAGCACAGGCGGATGACGTGGCATAAGGGGGGTAACTGCTTCAAAGGGTGTCAGGAATATTGAAACAGAGAGGGAGAGAGTGCTGATGTAACTGTCGGACATGAGGAGACTCGGAAAACCCTTTTCAGTTCGTCACGTTGTTTAGGGCGTCTTTCTCAGTAGATCAGGATGAGAGAGGAACACCGACTCTCCCGGCACTTGACCTTTGAGCCGTCGCATGTCCCGAGCCGAGCCGTCGACCGAGCAAAGGAGCGATGGATCTCATTCCGCATAGCCGACTGCTATAGGATCAGCCGACTCAGATAGTTGTTTGGCATGAATAGGTGACGTTTTTTCTGAGAAAAACGTCACCTCTTCATTCCAGGTACTGATTTGGTGGATGGCGTTGATTGGACGCGTGATGGCACAAGATATTCCCCCTCTTTTTGACAGAGTCGGGGTCGTGCGCATGCCAGATGGTACCCTCAGGGGCCCGGTTGCTCCGACTTCCGAGTGATGCCGCCACACCTAATATGCCAAAAGCTAGTCCAAAAGCTATAGGCACTATAGGCTATAGTGTCACCGTTTTTGTTTCACCAATGGCACCAAAGAATCTCCTTGAACAAATCATCACTCGCCATCCGAAAACAAGGGAGCCACACGCCTCGGGCGGGCGGTCCCGCTCGACGGAAGAAGCGCCGACGAGGCGTGAGCCCAACGAGATCTTCATGGACCGTGAGGAGTACTGGAAGAACTTCAACGATTTCTATTACGGCGCGGAAATCCGGTCGAACCTCGTGCTTCTTCTTTGTTCTTGGTGTGTGTGTTCTTCTTTTTGTTTGTTGCTACACCGGGGGCTGGAGTTGAGTTTGCGAGTGTTCTTGAAGGCCCAAGATCAAGAGAAGGAGCAGAAGAATCTACTGTCTCAGGGCATCTAGCATGTTTTCTGGACCCTCACTGTGACTCCTCTAGCAGATCCTCAGAGAGCCTTTTTGTGTTTGTATGGATCTGCCTCTACTTCGATCGCGTGTGGAGGCATCTACTTCGATCACCACCACTACTCCCACATGATGTGCCAACGTCGTGCACACAAGTGGGGCTACGCTGGATTGGACATCACTCTGGAGGCGTACTGAGTTGACCATCAGAGGGTCGCATTGGCTGCCTGACTGGGCGCAGTCCTCCAGAATTCACGATGAAATTCAGTTGATTCAGTGTGCCAGAGAAGCTGTTGCAGAAGCTTTTCCACCACCAATCTTCCTGTCCTTTCAACTCAACTGCCATCGAAGACCTCTGGCACCGATGTAGGTGGAAGGAAGGTTTCGGCACCGTTTTGGGGGTGCCGCAGGAGGTGAAACAGGGTGAAGCAACGTTACTGGGCGAGAGGGCTGAGTCTCGCGGTTTTTTATGGTGATATCTAAGTCGATCGATCTATCATCCTCTTTGGATTGATTTGTCTGGTTTTTCACCCAAACAGACTCCAAGAAACATCTCGAAATCGATCTGGGGGGGCCATGTCTTTTACACGTAAAGAAATTGAAAACCGAGAAAAACGCGAAAAGAGCCCTGCGCAGGACCATCACCACTGAGAAGTCTTCGGTGAAGTCTGAGGCTCACAGCCGGCTTCGGTTGTGTGAAGGTGTGAAGTTGCACCGGCAGATCCAAAACAGAGAGAAGGATAGCGATGGCCTCCAACCTGCTAGAGGAGGATTGGAACGAAGGATTGGAACGGTGTGAGCACCCATGGCCAACCTGTAACAAGTGTGATTCTGTGGGGAGAATAGGAACTAGAATTTGCTTCCTTCTTGAAGTTTCCCGAATTTCAATAGACCACCCAGATCAAAGCACAAGCTGTAAAAGTATGTAAAAGTTCCATAAAGCTTTTGCTGATGATGTCACTGCCAATGCTTGTATCGTGCTGAGCCCTGCACTTGCCCTTCATGGCCAGTTACTTGTCCATCGTGGTGTTCCGGAACCATTCGGGTGTGTGGCAAACACCCGGCAGAGGTCTTGGCGCAAACCCTGTTTTAGCATCATGGTTCAGAATCATAATGAAATATTCATGATAGCAACATCTCAGAATGTAAATCGAGTGGGTCCCACTCTGATACCGCTCTGGACCAACAAGCATATCATGAGTTAGTTGTCTTGCCCACGAGCTCGCGGCACCCTTGGTGCCATTGAGGGCATTCTGTGTGTAGCTTCGCGCATCTTCACGCTGATAGAGCAGTTTCAGTATTTTTGAGGATGAAGCAACTGATAGGAGTAGAGCTGCCTTCGGAAATCATCAGAACAGGGGTTGTTTTTAGGTGAATGAGAGCCCTGCATCCCAGAACATGTCAAGCCCAAGCCAGAAAGAGTTTGAACCCTTTGCGACAGATATGCAGCTCCTGGCATTCTTACTTTTAGCTCTTCCGAAGCAGTGGCCGGTTGAAAAAGGACGCGTCTTCAGAGCCTTGGTCAGATGCCTTTCGACCGCTCAGACGAAGGCATTTTTGATTGCTTTTGGTCACACGAAACGAGACACGACCAGCTTGTGACCCGACCCCGTGCAGACGAACGCGATCCACGAGCCTGGGTGGGTGAAGGGGCTGGTCCAACCATGGATGACGTTCCAAAGAATCATACCATGGTTCCTCTCACAATCTCTGCATCACTCACAGAGTGGTATGATTTCCGGTTCTTGAGACATGACGTGACATGACTTGCCCCATGTGACATGCAGGAGGGCCCGCTGAGATGGCTGCCGCATGTTGCTTCCCTTTTCAAAACGTGAAAAAAAAGGGAAGGGATCTTCCTTCTCCCAGAACCCTCCGTGTCGTAAAACCCCCTCCAGACCTTCTCCCGTGTCGTCTCTCCCCAGAACGAACCGCGGGCGCCAACCGCGGCGGCGCGGCGCGGCTGTTCCGGCCATGGCGCATCCGCGGATCCATTCGCCGCCGGGGAGCCGAAGACGGACGGTCGGAGACCTGGCAGGTCGTAGCGTAGCTAGCTTTTGCTGGTAATGGCCTCCAACCTACTAGCGATGGCCTCCAACCTAGTAGTAATGGACTAGCGATGGCCTCCACCCTAGTAGATCCATGGCCTCCAATCTAGTAGCGAACTTCTTGGTCCTATTTTTGGAAGGGGTGACTCTGACCAACGGACTCGTCAGGGGGGATCGGACTCGTCAGACCAAAGACAGGTCGAAGCAGGGGCTCCAGGACGGACCTTGGGGGCGAAGGACTGGGTGCGCTGGATTCTGGTCCGAAGGACTCGGGGCAGTTGTGACACATACACCAATTGTGTGACCCCAAAGGCTCATTGGACCCTCAGGGCAGCTAGGGCTTTGACCCTCACAACTAGGGTGACATGGACCGAAGCAACATGTAGCAGTTGGTTCGAGTCCATGAGCCTCTGGGACTGTGTTTTTCTATGTTTTTCCTGTGCTTTTTGGGCGGCTCAACGGCTCAAGACTGAGACCGGACACATCTTGCTGCGAGCGATTTGGACGAAGCAGTTTCACTGCCTTGAGTGACGGACACAGCAATCCAACATCACTCACAGATACAGCGAGCGAACCGTGAATGGACAGTGAAGAGACGCACACAGACACACCAGATGGGACATGAAGAGTTTGGTAGATCTCTTTTCAGAGATCTCTCTTCGCATCCACCGGCGCGGCCTATCCTCCCTTCCGCCGCGCGTCTAGCGTAGCGGTGTCTCCTTGCCCATGGCGAAAGGCCAGCTGGAGTTCCAGGAGGAGGTGCAAACCGAACATCGGCTCGCTCGATGAGCACCGTGAAACTGAAATATATCGCTATAATGATACTATCATGGGTGTGTAGTTGGGTGTGTGTGTTTTTTAATAGGGAGACACCTCCCAGTGAACGCCATCAACCCCCCTGGTCGACATCGGTTCGGACATCGGGAGAAGAAGGCGTCAAGCCAGGGCGATCGGCGAGATGGTGCGGGACGCGGTTTTTCTCGTCAAATCCACGGCCACTCGAAAAATAGCTGGCAATGTTCATTTCATCTCCATTTGTAAGCATCATACCAGTACCCACTGTCGGGGTGGTGCGTGGATTAAGCCTTAACCTCTAAGGAGCTATCCATGGAAACCCCAAACAGGGTGTCCTGGTAGCTGGTCAATTCTTCCCCCCCCCCCCAAGGGCTCATTGGACCCTCATAGCTAGGGCTTTGACCCTCACAACTTAGGGTTTTGGACAGTTTTGGACCTTGAACATGTAGCAGTTTGAGAGTCCATGAGCCTCTGCACAGCATCGGTAAAGGTGGGTGGGCAGCGGAAGAAGGGGTGCCAGGCTCGAGGTGACCTCCCAAAAGCCGAGTTTCCACGGCCCAAACCGGTTTGGGAGGAATAGGCATGACTCCGAAGCGTAATTTGGACTTCCTCAAACGCACTATACACATGACTCGTGCTTCACGGCGGTCCGGAAGCCACACCGTGGATTGGCTTTTTGCCTCCGAAGCCACACCGTGGATTTGCTCGCGCGGATGCGCGGGTCCACTCGAGGTGGATGCAGCGCGGATCGAGAATGCCATGTGGCGTTCCTGGAAGGCGGACGGAAGTGGCGACCACTCCGGTGACCACTCGGCGAAGACCGAGAAGTTGGAACGTGTGCGCGGGTCCATCGGCGACTCCATCGACTTCAGTCAGATCCGATATCCTCAGGCGCGCGGCATGGCAAAACGTGAAGTGGACAAGTGAGTTCAGGTCATTGTCTTTATAAGGGTTTAAGGATTGGTCTTTTTTGTTCAAGCCTGGATCCCACCCACAAGCATTCTGCATATCCGCACAGCTTGCGCTATCTTGCACCGTTTAACGAGGGTCACACTGTGTCAAGCCCACGGAAAAGCAACGGCTTGCGGCTTGCGCAACGCTGTACGGCGCTGAAATGGCTTGGAACAAATCCTTCCCTAACTGGTGCTTGGTAGGGAATAAGGGAATATGAGCCTGAATGAGCTCCCGAGATTTCTTTCGCAAAGCCGCCGTTTCACCAACCGAGAGCTGCGCGGAAACACCGCTACCGCCGCACGATTCCACAGGAGACCCGCCGCTGTCGCTACGACGACCTGCCCACCTTCCCGGTGCGGCCCAACTTCGCGGGCTTCGAGAACGCGCTGCAGCCGGCGAGTCAATGCGTGGTCTTCGATGGGTGTCCAGAGGATCCGTAAGAGCGACCCATTAAAGTCAACTGTGAAAACGAAGACCTATTAATGTGGACTCACATGTCTCTTGTGATGTTTTTTGGCCCAGAGGATCCGTATCATCCCTCCAATACGCCGATTTATCAAACCTCCACCTTTGTGCAGCCGTCCTCCAGCGAGTTCGGGCCCTATGATTACACCCGCAGTGGGAATCCCACGCGAACGGCCTTGGAGAAGCATGTGGCCATGTTGGAGCATGCAGCTGCAGCGTTTGCATTCTCCTCTGGAATGGCTGCCTTGCATACCGTGACACGTTTGCTGAAGCAGGGTGATGAAATCTTGGTCAATGAGGACATCTATGGTGGGATGCATCGTTTGCTGACCCAAGATTGTGCGCACAACGGTGTTCAAGTCACCTTTGTGGATACCACAAACTTGACGGCAGTTGCGAAGGCCATCACTCCCAAGACCAAGATCATTCATACTGAAAGCCCTTCCAATCCACGCATGAAGATCTCAGACTTGCGCAAATTGGCCACCTTGGCCCATCAGCATAAAGTCTTGCTCTCAGTGGATAGCACGATGATGCCCCCCCGTGATTTGCCAACCGCTGCTCTTGGGGGTGGATCTTGTAGTGCACTCCGCGACGAAGTTCTTCTCCGGGCATGCGGATTGCACGGGAGGAGCTGTTTATTTTTTGCAGGGGGGTCAGAGAACAATTCAGTTGAATTATATAGCTCTGCTCCAAATGGTTTGAAGACTATAGGGTTCCAAGAATGTCCAACACAGAGGGGAAAACCCAATCCCAAAACAGCTCGCAAAACCAGTCCTTTTGCAGCAAGTCCTTCTTTATTCTTTACTTCAACCCGGAACCGCGCGACCGGCGACCCATGGATCAGGCTTGGTCTGCGTGCGCGATCCCGAGCTGGCGCATCGTGTGGCCTTCCTGCAGAACGCGGAGGGAACCGCCTTGGCACCCTTCGAGTGCTTCTTGTTCCTGCGCGGCATCAAAACCATGTGGCTCCGCGTGAACCGTGCGCAGGAGAACACCGTGCAGATCGCCAAGGCTCTCGCGAAGCATCCCAGGATCAAGGACCGAACTCTGCGATCCAGATCGGTCACGCCAAACGGTTCAGAAGGTCCGGTCGAAACTTTGCTTCAGATCGTTGGGATTCGTTGTGAAGATGCGGCTGATGTGGCCAGACGATTCGATGAATCCGATGTGATTGGAAGGGAAGAGAAGGCGCAAGCCTTTGGGAATTCCCAAAGGGGCCCACCGTTCCACTTCCATGACCGTTTGATACTCCAGCACTTGTTCTGTCTATGACTCTTCGTGGACCCCAAAGGTTTTTCTGAGTTCGTGGGAAATACAAATACTCTAACCTCATGAGGTGGCAACTCCCCCGAAGCCCATAGGAAGAGCTCATATCATATTCTCTCATGCCAGGCCAGGTGTTCTTTTTCTCATCCTTTGGTCTCTAAACCTTCCTCCCTCTCCAGGAAGTCTTCTACCCAGGTCCCGGTGGCTGTAGCAGTGAAGCACTGCGCATCCACAACTCTCAGAGCTCCGGTTGCGGTTGCATCATCAGCTTCACCACCGGCTCGGTCTCCTTCTCGCGCCGCTTCCTCGACGCCTCGAGGCTCTTTAAGACCACCGCGCCTTGGGCGTGTGTCCACGCGAGGTTTGGGCTGGATCGAAGACAGGAATTCAGTGCCGGACCTCACCGGTAACAGGGTCGAAGTGTGGTGAGGATTTGCTTCAAGTGTGGTGAGGTTCAGGTTCCGACTGAGTGACGAGTGGCCCACCCACGAAGTGGCGCTGATCCTCCGTCTCCACGTACGCCAAAAGGAGGGCATGCTTTCCTCCACTAACTGGGTGAAGCTATGCAGAACGGACATATGGAATGTCTTCTTCGTTCTTCAGTTCTTCCAGGATCTGTTGTCCTGGATCTGCTTTTTCCGCTTTCTTTTTGCTTCCGCTATCTTCCGCCGCCCCCAGGTGTCCTTTGGGTCGGTCAACAGCTTGGGCGAGATGCCCTGCACCATGAGCCACGCCTCCATCCCGGCAGAGGAACGCACTCTGCCCGCCGACCTGGTGCGCCTCTCCGTGGGTATCGAGGACGTCCGGGATCTGCTGCAGGACCGGCCATCGGCCGCTGGAATCGAGGGGACCTGCGTCGCGACCGGGCCTTCACCCCGCCTCCAGTCGTGAAACGTCGTGGGTCGAGCCAGTCGTTCGGACGACGACGACGACGACTGGCTTTCGGGCACTTCAAATCGAAGTCCCTCTGAGTCGCCGTCCGGTCTCGCCGCTTCGCCGCATTCCTTTGGCAGCCAGGACTTGCAGCGTGCCTTGGATTTCGCCAGCTCGCAGAAGCCGCCGCCGGAGCACGACGGATACGACAGCCGCTTCGAAGATCTACCCGTGGTGCCCAGACCTCCGGATGAAGAGGAGAGGCCCCGGAAGTCCTTGAGCGAGTGGCTTCTCAGTGAGGTGGAAGGTCCTTCGACCTCTCAAATGCTTTCAGGCGCAGTGCCGAACCCCAATGACCAAAACAAGCATTAAAGATCATTCAAGCAGGTTTATAAGGAAGAAGTCCTTGGTCTAATTTCAGTAGGGGTTCCAAAAAAGAAACACACACTTAGATGGTTGCTCGCAAGAGCTAGGATCAGAATGAAGTCCCCCTTGACTTGGTGAACGGGAAAATGCAATAACCGAAAGGTGGCGGAGTCCGAGAACTTGAAGATGTTGAACATTTTGTTTTGTGAGTACGAACTGCCTAATGCAAAACACCGCAGTGGACAGCTTGAAAAACCGTTCAAAGAGATGCAGCAGATACGTCAGAGTGGCCAACTCTGATGTTCACCAGATCAAGTGGGCGTCTCCGTTGGTAGCGGTCCCAAATGATCTGCCGCTACCCCCTGCCTCTTTTTTTTTGACTCGCGCTGTGTTTGTTTCTGTTTGGTTCCTAGTAGTAAGGCCAGAAGCTACTAGTAGCACCCAGCCTTCTAGTGGAACCTACGGCAGACTTACCAGGTACAAACCTTAGGGACAGGTGTTAACACACACACACACACACCCATGGTGTGGTCACTTTAGGTGAGACTTCTACAAAACTTACAACTTTCCACCTGAGACCACAGGTGTCGCGACACATGTCGCGACACATGTGGCCAGTGGACTTTCTGGCCTTTCGAGCTGGAAATTCTCCTCTCCTTCGAGTCTATCGTTGATTTCACTCATGCCACTGGACCGGAGAGTAGCGGTGCCTTTCTTTGCTTTTTCTCCGAAGGAATCCACCGATCGATTGTTAGACTGGGGAGGGGAGGGACCACATGTTCTACGTCGGCCGTCGATGGAAAAGAACAGGACGGAAAGAGGATGGTGACTTGGGGACCCAAATCTAGACAGTTGTCACTCTTTGGACTCTACTTCTTGAAATAAGACTGGCATGTACCAAGATGATGTATTACCTTAACTCAAATGAACCACTCAAATGAACTCATAGCGTTGTCCAGGTTCCCGGCCAAACCCACCGAGGTCCGTGTCCTTGCTGTTGGGAGTCCTCGTGAGCCGCGCGACTCCTCCGTCCTGGTTGCGTCGCTGACCGTCGGCGAAACGACCGGGGTGGCCAGCGCTCGGTGTCACATCGAGGTCGGTAGAGACATATGCGTATATATCTATATAGGAGAAACACCAGTAGAAGCACCATGAAAAGGATGGATCGGTCTTGGTTAGATGACCAATCATGAACGCTGGATATTGTAGGTCATTTAAAGTGTTTTTTTGTGCAATGATCTTCGATGGGTCGACTTCGCTTCCCAACATGCTTGGGAGTAGCGCTGAAGGCCACCCTGGTGATGCAATCAGCGATCCGGGCCGCGCGCAGATTGGGCTGCCGTTCCTCATTCTCCACTGGAGGAACAGCAATGGTTTCACTGCTGCACGAGCAAAACGGCCGACCATCCATGCCCTTTGCGTATGAGATATGTTGAGATCCATATGTCTTCCGTCTTCTCTGAGGCAATAGGCGATAGGTCAAAGTCTGAGAAACAGCACCCCAGAGTCTTGAAGGAGGTGTTGGTGCTGACGAAGTACAAGCTCAGACCCAAAGCTCTCACAACAACCTACTTGTTCTGTGTCGCAACTACCTCCATTTGGGCTGAGCACCCACACGCGTCGCCCAAACCGACCTTCATCCCAACTTCCGAACACGGCTAAACCCCAGCAGAACCTGTCTCCACCGACCACCGGCTCGGCAAGAGCCCTAAGGCCCAGCCTTGGAGAGCCCTTGGTGACGCTCAAGAGCTCCGGTCTGCCGGACCACCTGGGGAGACCGCAGAGAGCTGACCGTGGGGCGTCGTGCGGTGGCGGGGTCGGGTGGGTGAGAAACTTGGAACGAACGGTTGCAATGATGGGATAGTCACTTATAGTCACCACTATATACTTATATAAGGCATGCATGTGATTGATGTCATTTTCGGGCATTTGGACACCTGCAGATGTGAGAGAGGCACCACGCATCAGTGATCTACGCTCCGAACGAATCATGGAAGTGGAGTTCACCACCTGTTTGTAGACGAACATGGTCCTCCAAACTCGGGGGCCACACGCGTTCTCCACGTTGGCGATTCCAGGGAGTGTACATTCCCCCTGCGCCCGAGGCAAGGCGTTGTAAGTTGGCTGCACAGCGCTTGGGATCTCAGAGAGACGTACCAAGCGACAGCCACAGGGTGACAGCCACAGTGTAGCAGGGTCCTAGGGTGAAAAAACGCCTTCACCATGCTACTTATACGCCTATTGATTGGGGCACGGGGTGATGATTCAAGCGAAGACGATGTGTTTCTTCCACTCAAAAAGAGAAACAAGAGAAGTGAACTAGCACTGATAGCTTGGATTTGGCCGCTGTTCACTCCAGGTGGTGAGGGGCTTTGCTAGCAACTTGGAGGCCTCCTGCATGTCACCGCATGTCTTCTTTCACCCGAGCGTGTCCGCGTGTCCGCGTTGGTCCACGTCTTGTGGCGGCGCCGAGAGCTGAAGCGAACTGGCTGTGTTTTGGACAGGCGGAGAAACAGCAATGGGAGTCTCAAGCGCAGGACGCGCGCGCCGGAAGGGTGTCTGGGTCGCGCGGAAGGTCTAGAAGTCTGGAGGGTGTCTGAACACCGGTTTCTTCACGGGACCTCTTTCCAGAAACTAAGGCAACTGGAAGATCTGAAAGTGAATGGAGGGTCCATTGAGTCAGTTTGTAAAGTCCAGAGGGTTGGAAGTGAACCCAGGAAGTCTTCACTTCCCCTGGAGGAAGTCTTCACTTACCCTCTTCTGCAGGTGGGCTCTGCTTTCTCCCTCTGTAGACCTTCCTTGCCCCCCCCCCCCACCGAGCCGAGCTCCGCGCCGAGCTCCGCGGTCGCGGCCGAGCGCCAGGAGCTCCGTGGCGAGACGCGCGACCTGCGCCGGCGCCTGGAGACCTTGGAGGTCGCGGGTTCGCCGTGAGGGGCGAGATGAAGAACGTAGTATTTCTCACTCAGTCTACCTGAAACAAGTGTCTGCCAAACTCTTCCTCACTCAGTCTTCCTTGAAGATTTCTTTCGACCTGGGTGAGTTTGGGCTCGGGCTCATCGAAGCCACTCGGACGTCGGACGTTCTCTGCCACCGATCAGGGCTCCTCCCTGCCGGATGCGAGGTGCCACCCCGAATCGGTCTTTCTCTCCGTCGCTCGCGCGGAAGAACAGCCTTTTTTTTCCAGACACAGAGGCTCATGGACTCGAACCAACTGCTACATGTTGCTTCGGTCCATGTCACCCTAGTTGTGAGGGTCAAAACCCTAGCGAACTGAGGGTCCAATGAGCCTTTGGGAGACACAGAAGCATCTGCTTTGTGTGCCCGGCGAACTGTGCCAAGACTCATTTTGTGCCTGAGTGCGATATCAAAAAAGCACAGTTCTCCATCGTTTCTCTCCCCAAAAAATGGCAGGATCACGAATCATGGCCTCCTTTTTGGGGGTCACGGATCATTTCTTTCCCATCGAACGCGAAGCAGCGCCGCAGCCCCGGTCCCTCCAGGCACGACTCCACCGAGCCGAGCCGGCATGTCTTTCCGCACGAAGCGGGTCGAGCCGGTGATTGGCCATGAACACGCAGAAAACGCAGGTCATAGTATAGCCTTCTGGGTCCTAGTAGTGTTGGGGGAAGGGCGGTGGAAGGGCGGTGGAAGGGCGGTCGGGTCAGCCGGCTTCTTCACCTTTGGACGTTCGATTCACCGAACTTGCTGGGACCATTTGGGGACATCTCAGCGACGCGCGGCGGTGTGTGTTTTTTTCTTTTGGAACTCCTTGAAGACGTGGTCGATGGATGTGGATCAGAGAAACACTCTGTTTCTGGTACGATGGATGTCGATCCGAAATCGGACGAAGAAGGTTGCTCGTTCCAAAGTCTTTCACTCACAGAGCTTGCGAGTTCCCAGCGGACGTCTTTCACGGACGTCTTTTCGGAAACCAAGGAAACGGTGGCTCGCTTCGCTTCGCGAGCTTCCCGTCGTGCGCAGTTCCGTCGTGTGGGGTTCGGTTCTCCAGCATCCGTGGTGCGTGAACGTGAGGTCTGGCGACCTGGCAGAGCAGATGCGTGCGCTAGGATGGCCCAGGTGTTCGCAGTGATTGGTTGTTTGGCTTCGAGGGCCCAGGAGTTGGACTGGTTGGTGGGCACTGGGCTCAATGGCACGGCGAGTCGGAGGAAGTGAAGTGTGAACCGAGATCAGGGTTCCGTTCTGTGGATTTGGGGGTCTACCCACGTCTTCAGGCTGGAGCGCCGTGTTGACTTGTGGCGAGAAGAGCAGCTGTTACGTCGAGAGATGGAGGCCGCCAGTGATTTGTGAAACTCTCAATCTTGCCAGATTTTCCCAGACACTCCATGAATGGTACCATACATGGAGTGTCTGGGTATTGCTTGAGTACAGTTTTCTGTTTTCAATGTCAGCTGACTGCATTGCATGTTCACAATCCTTTTGGCACCAAAGCACCCCTCTGACACCCACACGCAACAGCGGTGAAGAGGCGAAGCGCATGTCGACCTCGACCGAAACGTTTGGACCGGTGGAAGATCCGAACCGTTGGACCGGTGTTGGTCCGCCTCCGCCAGACCGGAGACGTCTCAAAGAGCGCAGCTGCGGTGGGGTCACCTGTGACTGCACCACCGGTGGTTGAAGGAATTCGATGGGTGGAGCAGATGAGCATAGATGGGCCATGATGGGCCAACTTGAATAACGAAAGTTTTTCAATTTTTTCCTGCAATGAGTCCAGAATGAACTGCTTATAGTTGGATGCTTACTTTCACAGGAATAACGTGATGTTCATTTGCGGACTTGAGCTGGCCCAGGCCCCTGTGGATGCGAGCTACGTGGAAGCCATGAAACAGGAGATGGATAGCTGATGAAACCCGGCGATCCATGGTTCACTTGCTTCGACATATTGGAATCAACATCTGGAGACTTCTAGCAGACCACGAAAGGAGCTCGGGAACTCCTAACACTGATTTTCAATCAGAAAGGTTTGAACACCGACGAACTTCTTTCGAGCCTTAGAGCCTTGGATGCCTCGGCAGTGCTGCATTGCAGGACTTGAGAGAAAGCTTTGAAAGTCTTCTCGAGGACAAGGTGTGGCCAACGAAAAGCCCTTTCCACTGAATTACCATGCCCGATTCTCTTTCCCCAAGGTGTTGTTCCTTCATCTGAGAGGATGATAATTAAACCCCAAAACCACCTACCGCCACTCGCTTTAACCTCGCTTGCCAATAAATAGGTTTGGCCTCCTTTTGGACCTTCTAATCCCCGTTTTATCGTTTGTATAGCTCCCTGCCCCATCCCGGTTGACCGCGAGGTTCAGACGCTGCAGCTGTCCTTGCAACAACGTTTGGGCGACACCGGTGAGGAGCTCTCACAGCTCTTGCAGGCATCGAGAACGAGCCAGCGCTCGCGCGCGAGTGTGATGAGGGTTGGATGTGACGGGTGTGACCGCTGTGACGAGGCTCCCATCTGTTCTCAGATCAGCTATGCTCACTAAACAGCTATGCTCTCAGATCAGCCATTGTGAAGCATGAAGCAACCGATGGGACCCACTGGGACCCACGGAACCACCAAACAGTTGCAGCTTCTGTTCCTTGCTCGTCCGAAATGGAGAGGAAGACGGACCAACCTTCGCGTGACGGCCAGGTCCATGCCGCCAGCATGGGGGAACGACTTCGCATCTGTGAGGTGCGGGAGTAGACCGGTGTGGATGCAGAGATGAGTAGACCGGGTGTGTCCAGTCGTAAACCTGCAACAGAACGTTGAAAGGGTGTGAACAACGAACGTCACGCCGGAACAAGGCCTGCGACTGAACCATCATCATTTGTTACTGCTAGGAGGATTTACGATCCCTGAAGCGTAGGTTCAATGATTTTGGACCGGCTGTTTGATGATATTTGGTAGAGCGTGGAAGTCAGAAACGTGTGGTTGGATTCTGAATTCTGAGCTGGAAGATTCCAGCGGAATGACCTGGTTTGCGAGAGCTGATGTCGAATGGACTTCAACTCTAAATCTTGCAAAACTAGGTGTTCGTTGCATGTGTGTGTGTGTGTGTGTCCCATGACCGGTAACAGTCGATAAAGATTACCATCCACTGTTACAGGGGACGGGATATACCCAAGGTGTTCATTTGTAGTTGAGTGCACTTCACGCTTCATGCCTAATTATTTTATAATGGGAAAGTCCACACTTGCCATGAGATGCACAAAGATCTTTGAAGGAGCGGATTGCTGCCTTAGCATTTGGAGCGCTGCAGGCACGTCACTTGCTCCGGGAGATGTAGGGTGAAGTCTCATGGCCTTGCTCGAAGAGAGCAACATGTTTTGTCGGGGTACGTATCATTTGGATTCATTTGGTGGGTATTTGTGTGGCGTTGCATGAGACAAAAAGCATCAACAAGCCATCTGGAGGAGCCTCCACAGGAACCTAGTGTCAAGAAGCTACTAGTAGCAAAGGGCATCGCTACTAGTAACACGGGCACTACTACTAGTAGCAAATAGCTACTAGTAACAAGAAGCTACTAGGTTAGAGGTTCCGGACACTTTCTCTTACTGACTGGGTCTGGACTCTCCTTGTCTTTGGAACACTCCGGATGCGCGGTACCGGTACCGCATCCGGACATCCGGGCCTGAGGCGCCTTCGGAAGCTGCGGATTCCGAGCCCAAAGAGGAGCAGAGGCGGGCGTCCGGGACGAGTGGGCTGGGACGAGTGGTGTCCATCCCAAAGGAAGGAGGGAAAGACATCAGATAGATGGGTGCTTGCCTTTGAAGAAGAAGACAAGGCTGCTAAGGTGCTTTTCATTCATATAGTTCCTTGGTTTGGTAGTCCTGTTGAAACGTTTAGTATGTTTAGTTGTCCCTTTAATGGTTTCTGATGGGATGCCTCTATTTCAAGACACTGTTAGATGCCTATGGATCGGTTCATTTGGTACGTGTAGCCATCATAACCGAACATGAATAGAAGATGCACAATTTGGATCATAACTGATAACTCACCCCATAGCTATTCTGCGCTTTTGGAAGATATCCAGATGTGGTTTTTGACTGCCCGTTCTGTCAGCACTGTCTCTTTGGCTTCGACCCTTTTTACTAGTTTCAATAACCACAAGGCTTCGAAGGACCAAGACAACCATTTATGCTGGAAGAACGATAATTGAGAAAGAACACACATATCTACAAAGTCACCACCAGCTGGGGAAACATGGAAAAACATGGAAAAACACGACATATATAACTTATATAACATGGAACACATGGACATATTGAAACACATGGAAAAATACCATAGAAAAGCATGGAAACACGGTGGTGTTTGTTTTCCTCCAGAGACCCACCGTACCGGTCCTCCGACCCTCCGAGGCGCCCCGGCTCCACCGGTTCCGGCGCCAGCAACGCCGGCGGCGCCTCGTTGGAGAGCCGCGTGGCGCGGTTGGAGCGCAACGTGAAGGCCGAGCCGAGTTCAGTTCGGTTCCGCAGGGCAGGACCTCGGCAGGAGGTTTCAAGGCGACATGGATTGATGTTTCAGGTCCTTTGATCATAGTTCAACACCCCCGCAGGATTGAAGAACCCTCTTCAAGCTTGGGGTTGAAACATGATCTATGAGTTCAGACAAGGAGGCAGACATCTTCGGACAAAGTTTGGACCAGCGTAGATGTGAACTCTTGAGTATCACTCCCTGGGAGTGGCCGTTGCATGACGTGCTGGTGGAAATGACATGGCTCAGGCCAGGTCTATTTGTTTTAAGACTCCACCTTACCCCTAGAGCCCTGCTGGGGGGCTGTTTTGGGGGAACATGTGGAGGCTTCACTTCCACCCTTACATCCGCACAGCCCTATCACTCCCACAATATAAAGATTCATCCAGAACATGCAGTGGATTGGAGACCTGTTTAGACTTTAGACCGCAGACACTATGGGTGTCCCTCAGAGTGGGTGTGGTCCTTTTAGGATGCATAATGTATAGACTCTTGATGCAAATTTCAACCCTTCAACATGATGACTTTTTACAAACCAAATGGAGGGGTTGAAATGATTATCATCAAGCGCCTACATTCGGAGGTCGCATCATAAAGGCGCGCGATGCAGCGTCGTACAACGATCAATCAACATCTCCCAGTAGTGAACTCGGTTTGAAAACACAACAAGTTCTCGATTCTCGGTCTGAAACCTTATGGGGTACCAAAGTTGGTCCTCCCCGCCACTCCCGCCACACTGGGCGAACCCGCGCCACACCGCCCGCACGCCGCAGGGCCTGGCGGCCTTCGCTTCCACGAGCGACGCGCAGCGCATGGACGACTTGGCGATGACGGTGAAGCAGGCGACGCGGAGTACCGTCTCCGGGGGCGGGCGTCCCACAGAGAGGAGGCGGAAGAGCGAAGCGAATGAAGTCCTCTTCCACATCGCGTTGATGTGAACATCATTCAGAGGCATTGTGTTGTTGTGTTTGTTCATTCGCCTGTTGAGTGTGTAACCAGGATTTGTTTGTGAAAGAGAGAGTGTGGTTGAATGAAGAGTAAGTGGATTTGTGAAAAATTGGTCGGAGTTGCAAAACGTAAGAAGCTTGATGTAGGAGCTTAAAGACTTGCTTTCGTCAGTCTAATGAAGAACCACCCCAAAACAGTATGTAATCATGATCTCATTCTATGTGTCTCATTTTGAGATGTCCTGACATGTTGTACCAAAAACACATGCGTCGTAAGACGACGTGAACCGTCGTACTTGGCCTCCTCCTCCTCGCTGCCGCCGCGGGAGGCGCAG
Source organism: Durusdinium trenchii (assembly GCA_963970005.1). Classification (NCBI taxonomy): domain Eukaryota; class Dinophyceae; order Suessiales; family Symbiodiniaceae; genus Durusdinium; species Durusdinium trenchii. Next base: position 966,628 of record CAXAMN010021540.1, on the reverse strand, counting down.
CTGGATTCCCGACGGTGTACGGAGCGGATCCAACAGCTCGAGGCCGCTGGGAACCACGAGCGCTGTGGGGAGCCGGATGGGGGGAGACCCGGAAAAGGCAGGTGTTTTCTGCTGTTCCTTTCTGGTCGTCCTTAAGTTGGAACGGACTGGGTCGCCATGTATGTGCCATGTACCGACCCTGCAAAAAGCCTTGAGCAACTTCGGGTGACGTCGGAGAGTTACGACTTGGGGTGTTTTCACAGATGAATGTATCCTCAGGTGTGAGATACTTACCAATCCGCAAGCTGCCTAATTAGCATTAGACCAAGCAATGACCTGGGTGCTGACTCCGACTCTTCCGAGCGGGTGCTGATCTTCCTGGGTCCGGACGAGTGGCTGGAGGACGGGTGGCTGTGAACAGCCTGGGCTAGGGTGTAGCCCATGACCAGTAGCAGTCAGCAAAAGATGATCACGATTGTTGAACAAGGCCTGCAACTGAACCATCGTCATCCACTCTTGCTGGCCATGGGATATACTGTACCCGATCCTGGACTGAACTCCGGTCGCTTTGATTTCCTTGATCCTTCCAGGCACACGCCCACCAAGCCAGCCAGTCTTGAGCTGAGAAAGAAGTGTCGAGCTGAATACGTGTGCATGTTCAACGCGTTCGCGTTCGGGATGTCAATGGGTTGAAAAGGGATATACCTGGATCTTCCAACTATGCCAATTTCTGCCTTTGGGCTGATTTTATGAAAAGGCATAAATTTGTCACAGTTGGAAGTTGGAAGATCCAGGTATATCCCTTTTCAACCAGCGTTTATTGCACCAACACCAGTGCAACCAACACCCACTGGAGGCCTGACTCGCAGCTCTTACAGATGATCAAGGCATTGAAGAAATCTGTCGCGTGTTGGGTTGGTTTTGGGTGGGAGTCGTTGGTTTTGGCTGTCGTGTTCAGTTGGTGCGTGTTTCTTTTTTGGTATCGGTGTTAGTTGTTGTTACAACAACTCGGGGACAAGAACTATCTTCCATCGTTTCGAAATTGGCCGCAATGGCCACCCCTCCGGCGGGCTTTTGTTGGCTTTTGCTTTCTTTCGGAGTTTTCTGGGAGTTTGTTTGGTTATTAGCCCCCAGGCGGTGATCACACTTGAGACTGATTGAAGCCGATGTGCAGAGCCCACCGAGTGCGTCGGGGTGATCCCAGATGCGGGGGCCACCAGGAGGGTCAACAAGCTCCGAAGGTCTTGCCAGCATCTTGGAGCTCGGGTGGAAAGACACCGCCTGACTCTCTATGTTCCCTCCAATAGCCATGCGAACTCCGTGGTTCTTCTTGTATGTTGGTATGGTAAGATGATGATGTCTCAATCAGGATCTCAAAGTCTAGTGGAAGAAGATCCCAGGGCGACGACTCGGTGGCCTCGATGGCCTCGGTGGCCTCGGTTTTCGCACCTCGGTCCGTTTCTGCCGGGGATTGGACAGACTGACACGGGGAGCAGCGCATGGTGATTTCCACGGATTTGCAGGACTTAGAGCAGCGCATCCGTGAGGAGATGCAGGAGACGCTTGGCGGATGGTCTGGTCAGAGATGGTCCTGGTTTGTTGGTCGTGCACGAGAGTGGTGGCGGTGCTGTTTGGTGCGTCGCCAAGGACGAAGAGCGGTTGGTGGTTTTGGGCCCCCCCAAAAGGCCATTCCATCTCTCTCGGCTTGTTTGAAAGATGGTACAGCAGAAACCAATTTTGGCCTCAAGGCCTCACGACAAGATTTGCTTCATAAACATCAACAGCTGATGCTAGAGATGCAGCCGCTGAGGTTGAAGCAGGAAGTGGAAAACAAAATCTCCTCGGAGGCCTGCAACAGAGGGAAGGCGTCACCGGAAGACACTCAGTTCCTGGAGCTTACTTGTACAAGAACTGATCAAATACAATTCAATAACCTGGATGATCCACTTGGTGAGCGGCAGGTAGGCTTTTCTGTCACAGCAGTACAGTAGTAACTGGGGCCTTGATGGAACAAAGTCTTGACTCTTTGCCATCGTGGCAGTCCGCTGCACCAGGCCTAAGGAAGTTAGACAAAGCACCTGGAGTTGATCCACACCTCATAATCATATTCAGACCATCAGCGGGCCCGTGCGCCGTGCACCTTCCACCCCCCCAAGTCTATAGGCACGGTACCACTTCGCCGGTTTTACCGTGGAAAACCAGACAAAGAAACTGTTGGGTCATGTTCCATGCTGTCGACGTCATGCTGTCGATGTCATGTGTCGAAATTCTTCAGAAATTCATGGCCCAGGAGAAGATGGATCGAGGAATCCTCGAAGAAGTTCATCGCGATCTTCTGAGCCCCGTCGCCCCTCGGACCGTGTTTGTCGTGTCGACCGAGCCCTGGAGGTGTCACACGGATCTTGTGTGTGATCTTTTTGTTCGTAGTGGGAGAGCTTTGGTGATTTGTTCAGTCTGAAACAGTTGCTCAGTTTTTCCTTTGGCCTTGCATCCTCCCCCCCGCACGGTGCGGGGCCTGGCGCCCCACGGGCACGTACGCGCCTTCACGGCCTCTCTCAACCCGCCGGAGCTTCCGCGCGGTTCCCGAGGCGCCAAGCTCCAAGAGTTTGGGGCTGGGTGGCTTCGACCTGGACTTCCCCGCGAAACCTCAGACGCCCTCCACAGCCGAAGGCGCGCGGTCGCGGAGTGTGGAAACAGTTCCAAACGTCCCCGGAGGATGTGGGTGAGGTTGGGGGAGGGTGGTGGTTTGCACCGAAGAAGACGAACGGGAGAGAGGTGGAGAGATCCGAAATTAGGGGCGGTTGTTTCGTTCATTTTAGAGTTCCAACATATGTCCTATAAAAAGAATGGTCTTTAGGTGACCCGAAAAGGAATATCTACTTACTTGAGTCGGTCAAAATATAGTCGAACTGGACTTCTATAGGGATATGTCCTGGGAAGAATGTTCGGAGCAACGATCCTGGGGATCCTGGCTTCGCTCGCACGGAATCACAACGGTGCTCCGGCACTCAGTCGCCTCGTTGCACACCAAGATGCAAGTCATGGCAGAGCAGCAGGACGTGCGAAATTCGTGCGCTCTGCGAGCGAATTTGAGCGTTGCTGGCGCGTTGAGTGGCAGAGACGTGTTGTTCATGTGAGAAGCAATGAGAAGTTGATGCAAAAAGCAGACCAACACGATCATGGATCAGTTTGTTTGCATGCATAATTTGCAGTTTTGTTTGTTGATTCCTTTGGAACTTCTTACAGAAAGGTCTGCCCAGACACGTGAGGACGATCGAGCCCTCCACTTGGACCAAGAGCTTAAGAAGCTCCAGCAACAGCCTCGATCCTCAGCGGTTGAGTTTCGGAAGAGGACGGCGCCCAAACCGAACCGCCTTTATCGGCCTACAAGATGCTGCGTAGGGCCTACATTGGAAGCAAGGAAGGGTGTTTGGATCTAAAGATCCAAGTCCTGGCAAGGAGATGGGACTGTTTTTCTTTTTCCCGTTTATGTATATATGTCAGTCGAAGAAAACCGTCGATGGCCGGCGTTTCACGCTACCTTTTTCCGTTCCAGTCGTGAGATGCGTCGATGGTCCTTTTGCGGAAGGTGTGATGGGCACGGACCGAGGCTCTTCGAAGTTCAAGTGGGCACGGCCACCACAGCCACAGGCGAATGGACGACGAACAAGTCTTCCTCAAGTGCATCAGAACACAAGCGAGTTGAAGTGTGTGAATGACTCCAAACAACTTCTCAGACTCGTTTAACTCTCCGCTTTTTGCTCAGCTCGTTTTGCTCAGCTCACCGGGAAGGTGGTGACTCTACTGCTGTCGGAGACAATGGCAGCAAGGCCTGCCTTCTCTTACCGGGGGGGGACAACTTGTGAAGGTTTACGGAGGTGAAGATCGCACTGGCACCACCCGTCGACATGGCTGTAGTGGGAGGTGAAGTACCCTACCATGTCCTTTAGGGTGCCAAGGCTATGGGTTTGTGGTGAACTCGCTAAAGGGTGAAGATCCTCATAGCACCCACCCAGAAGTTCTGGGGAACGGATAAAGACCTCCATGGCTTTTGAACCGAGGCTTACGGAGGCTTTGGACCCAGTGGTTGGCCTGAGTAGATGGCACCTTCGCACACACCGTTTGATGTCTTGAAGACATGGGAGGTTTAAAAGGAAACCACATCAAACCACCGGTAAACCACTTGTCGCCATCGACCCTCAATCCAGCATGAGAGTCTGTAGGATTTCCACTCCGTTTGATGTTTGGGGCCCACATCTACAGTAAGGTATAGTCCAGGACAGAGCTCGAGGTGCTGTGGCTCGTCCCATCCAGCTCGATAGCACGCACCCCGTCGCTGTGACTGGGTCTACGTCGCAGATGGTCATGTTGATGGAGTCTTCCGAACGAGCTGTGCCGTCGTCATTTCATCTTCCCCGCAACCAGCGGAAGCCACCCCGCCACCCGCCGCCACTCGCCGGGAGAAGCAGGCGGCCTCCGCGCTGGCGGGCACCCTGGCGAAGCATGAGGAGGATGACGTGCTCGAGTACCTAGTAGCGATGGCCTCCAACCCAAGAGCGATGGCCTCCCCCATTGATTGGGTAAACAGCGTCCACCATCCAAAGACAATGAGTCATCACGAGTCCCATGAACTTTGCGCACCTTTATCTGGTGATGGAGGCTTGGTTCCTTCTCCTTTTTTCGACGGGATGGGAGACTCGGTGTTTTTGGGGTGGGACCAGTGTCGTAGCACTAAAAGACGTTGTGGTTTACATGCAGCAAAGGACCAGGTGCTTGCCGTACCCGTTGAGACTTGGGAGACTCGTCTTGAGACTCTCCACGCTCAGATTAGACCCAAAGCGTTGAGACGGGTGGGAGGGCAGGGAAAACTGGGAAAGGCCGCTCCGAGTTGGCTTGACCTCGTTGTAAGAACTTGCGCAGGAGCTGAAGAACTTATCTGCCTCCGTCTCTGCGCAACGCCTGCCTGTGTTGCTTGCAAAGAGATCGGGATTCAGGATGATGGTTGTCATCACGCTCCATAAGAGCAGCGTCTTCAGAATCTTCTTTTAGCACACGACTCTTTGGGGTTCTGTACCAGAATTTCGTGCGACCGAAGGAAGTGACGACAGCATAGCACCGCCACCCCGAAGGGTTTTTATTTTGGACATCAGGTGGTGAAACCTGCTGAGGCAAAAAGCTGCTTCGTCCGGATTGTGCAGCTTCTTCGCCTTGGCATTGCCTTCTCTGAAGGCCTCCCATCGCCATTTTGGCTTCAGCCGCTGTTCAGCTGCAGATGTTGCGGCGCGATGTCTGTCCTGGGACATCCCGTGGTGGCCCATGTTGGGAGACCCAAGTTGAAGAAGTCTATCAAGATGGCTAGAAGTGGTACGGTATGGTATTTTCTTGAAGAAGTTGGACTTCTGCATGAAGTTCTTGAAGAACTTCATCAACTCAATCAACTTCATCAACTTAATTACCAACTTGTCAACTGCAAACACCCAGGGGTGTTTGATTTTGATATGTCATTGATTTGTCAGATTTATTTGCTATCGTTTTGTTCACATCTCGGAAGGGTGAACATACCCTTCCCGTCGGTGTTCAACGAACGCTCCAAGGTGGCCGTGGAGTTTCTGGAGATTGGAGGCGCTGCGATCAGCGCTCCGTCACTGAGTCGTAGGCCATGGAAATCCATCGTAGCACTCTGTCCTTCGGAAACCATTTCGTCCCTTTTTGGGTGCTAATTACGACAAGTCCCTGCTAAAGGCTGGAAGGCGCCAAAGGCGCCAAAGGCTCAGGGTGCCATAAACGCTGAAGCTTTCCCATCGTTCACGCTGCATGTCGCTCGTGCCACTAGCCCAGGTGTGGATGGAGCCTGGCTGGCGCTACATGCCCTGGGGGAGGCACCGTGACGAAGACTGACTTTCCGTGACGTTTCACGGAGTCCAAAAAAAGTGTCAAGGTTTTTTTGAGAGGTTGACCCATAGAAAAGCACAAGTTGTGTACCAGATGAAGTGCTGGGTGCCTAATTATGGTCTTATACGCCTTTTATTTGTCCAGGTGGAGCTCCGCACGCACATGCGAATCATGCTTGTGAGTCTTATGAACCCCTTGTTCAAGTTTGCTCTCTTATCTGGTTCATAAGCGATTCCCCGCGCTTCATCCGCAGTCATGACGCTCGGAACCAGGTGCAGAGCTCCAGCGAGGATGTCAGCCTCGTCCCACCGACGTTCTCCTTCCGTGCCAGCTTTGATGCCACCTGGCCGGGGCGCCTCACGGTTCGCCTCACGGTTCGCCCGTACGCGACCGGACTGCCGGACTGCCGAGAAACTTCGGCCCAGGGGTGGTCCGGTTGGGGGTCTGGCTGGATCGGTAGTCCGGCAGTCGCATGAGTCAGTGTCTGGGATGGAGATGCATGTCAGAATCCAGCAGATCCCTCATTCCCCAAAAAAGGCGCGCCTATGGCGTCTTCCGTCCGAAGAAGGAGCATCCACCAACGACGGACCATCCACCAACGTCACACGTCCCACGGCGTCCGAGGCGCACGGGAGCCTTCGGCCGGTTCTTGGCGGATCCGAGCTCAGAGGAGAGGAGAGAGGTGAAGGAAGACGAAGGACAGAGAGGTGATCAGGTGATCTTCTCCAGAAGAGGTCAGCTTGGTAGCAGATTCTGGGTCGAATGGCGCATGGACTACATATTGCTTCTCGAAGTCTCAAGAAGAAAGATGTTTGGTCATGAGACTGCAATGCAGTATGAGTTCGTTTTCATGTGTTCACGCAATGCAGAACTTCATCCAGTCCGTGAGCTGTGGTAGATGAACCTTCGAAGCCACTGCACATTGACATTGTCAAGGCCGAACCACTGCAGATTGAGCTGCTGACGGCCAAGAGCTATCAGCAGGCAGGTCTTTGGGCGTCATCCCTTTGGCTTTGCCACGCGGCAACCCCGGTGAAACAGGATGAAACCTTCGGATCCGACCTGATCCTGCAGGTTGGATTGCCATGGCTGTGGCTTCTTTTCCTTCTTTTCTCTTTGAGGGAGGGTCGCAACTGAACGCTCATGAGCCTTGTGTTTTTTGGACTGTCCCACAAGAATGCGGGCCTGGGCGCCGAAATGGGGAAAAATGATGTTTTTTTTTTTTTCTGGCCCATGAGGCACAACACTCGAGTGTTGCCTCGAGTGCCTCAAAACATCCACTGAAACATGTTGCTGATAGCCCATGTGCTTGTTTCGAGGCATATATGGCATACACGGAGTGGTTGGGAGACTGCTTCCAATGTCATGTCTTCACCGTCACTCGCCATTCTCGGTGTCACCAATTTGAGCACCCCAATGGCCAAGACCCGGAAGAAAGGTGAAGAAATCCTTTCACATCATCCTTCAAAAATTCAGAACCGAACAAACTTCGACGAACATAATAATTAATAATAAACTGTGTTCATGTCATCCGTCGCTTTTCCCGAGCCCTTCAGGTGGCCAGATTTCAGCTTCGCCCCTGGGCCTGGTTGGAGCCTCCCTGCCGGGCACACGACGCCGCGCGCCGTGCAGTGGGGCTGCGTGGTGCACATGGCGACTTGGTCAAATCTTCCACAATCTCCATCTTTGGTTGCCGATGCCGTTCACACAGACGTTTCTATTATGTTTCTATCATTTTCCATGTGACCGTGTAAACACATCAGCATGATATATCAACATCATCCACGCCGTTCCGTCTGGATACCTGAACGGTCTGACCGCTAGGCCTTCTGGGCGTTGTACGGGTGGAGCATCGTCTCACCTGCGGTGAGACGTGGATGCGCAGGAAACTCAGAGGGACGTCTGAACGAAGCGACGGGTCTTTGTGAAGGCGAAGTGCAAAGGAACGATGCGAAGAGGCGAAAGGAACGATGGAAGGTTCGCCTTGAACTCTAAGCCTGAACTAGGCGCGTGATTCATGTAGACAACTGAGAGGCACTGTCCATGCGTGATGCTTAATTTATCATCGCAAGATTGCCTACTTTTACAGACTGAGTTTGGAAGTCTATTATTCCTTTGCTGCGGAGCTGATTGTTTGCTTCACAGTTTCGAGTGTGCGTGTTTGTTCGGGCCAACTTGTTCTGGCCACAAACCAGCCCCTTCACACTGAATTCCCCTCAAGATCCTCAAGGCCTTTTGGCTCGTCGTCTTGGGAGGTGTCTTACGTTTCCACGGAACCATCACCTTCTGCGTCCCCAATCGTGGGTCTTCTTCGCTGGAGTCGCTGGAGGTCTCCGGCTGGAGGCGGGCGTGGCCGAGGATCCCAGCTGGTGACCCGGCTGCGTGAAGGGACCAAGAGATGGTGACGAACAGCTTCGAACGGGTCCAGGATGGAAGGCGGGTGTTTGTTGTTCAGAAGGAACTTCGAACAACCTCGAAAGCTTCGGAAAACAACCTCGACCTCAACATTCTGATGGAACTCAGGTGTTTGTTGTTCGTGGTCGGGTGTTTGTTCAACAGTTCGTGTGTTTTTTTGGGTACTGCGTACTACACTGGTGCAGAAAAAGTGGGTGGACACGAAGGTCAGTTACCCTCACCAAAGGTTGCTTGATCAGAAATCCTCCAAAACTCCACGAACTGCTGCGAACGCTGCGAAGACCCTCAAAGAGGGGGAGAGAAGAAGAAGTGAAATCGGTCCATCCCGAATTCGGGTCCGGATTGTTCTTTCCCATGAAGATGGACGCTGCCTCAGGGGGACTCGCTTGGTCACAGGCAGACCCTGTGTGGTCCCTCACTGACTTGGGTGCTGAAGAGGCTAGATGTGTGCGTCACAAGCTTACGACCCTGTGGTCCCACACTGACTTGGGTGTAGATGGGCCCCTTTTCGGCTCCCCTGTTCTTTTTGGGCTTCGGATTGCAGCGGTTTTTGATGGCTTTTGGGGCTGCTCAGCCAGGGTCCACCGAGCGTCGACACTGTGAGCGAAGCGTCGGGCAGAGGTTTGATGCCGAAGGGGAGCGCCTCTTGTGTCTTGGGATGAAGAATTGTCTCCTAGTAGCGTCGTTGCTCCTAGTAGTACGGCCAGGAGCCCCTAGTAGCGTCCGATTGCTCTTAGTAGCGATGCCAGGAGCCCCTAGTAGCTTCTTGTCAATGTTTGCTTCTGCCAGACTTTTCTATAGAGTAAAAGCTCATGTGACATATTTGTCTTGGCGTCCAGAGAGAAAGGCACATGGCAAGACGAACATTTGGGAGTTTGGAAAGACTCATTCAATGCCGACGAGTCTTTTGCAGCTTTTCTTCAACCGGATTTCTGTTAAACTCATCTTCGATCCGTTTGCTATTTGCTTTCAAAGTCGAGGCACTTGCCTGAGAAGGGCCAGATCATCCATGTGCCGCACGAACCGAAGGACGACGCTGAGCACACGCGGGTCGAGCATGTCGAGCATCGCTGGCCGCTGCTGTTGGAGCCCAGCGATGTCTGAATTCACAAGGACCGTTGTCCTCAGAGAAGCTGAGCAGAAAGGACAGATGCTTTTAGCGCCTGTAGCGCGTTGGATACTTGTTGTGGCAAAATTTCTTGTGTCCTTGCAAGTAAAATAGGGCTGAAGAAGCGATGTGATATGATCTATAGTGCGTTCTTTTCACCATGCAGTCCTTAGAAAGGAGTTTGCAGGATACCTGAATCCAGCTTCTTTCCTAACGTTTCTGTGCAGATTGTGAATTCAAATCCACCGTTGCACCGCCGCACTGAGCGATTTCATTGCGGGCCGACTACCGTGTGGACGGTTGTTGTGGAGATCAGAAGGGGGGTGAAAAGGTGTGACAAGAAGGTGTGCTGAGAAGATCGCACAGTTTCTTTTTACGTGGGGAGTTGGAGTTTAAAGAGGACCGCATCTCGCTTGAACTACGTGAACGTTTTGGGGCCCAGATGAACGTAAGATCATTTGGTGGAGTGCGACGAGTGAAAGGACACTTGCCCTAGTTGATCCTTTAGAAAAACTTCCTGTGAAGAAGAGGGCATGGTGAAAGAAGACAGAAGATCTTTAAAAGATGTGTGTTCTCACACAAGAAAGATCAAGAAGTGTGTCTTTTTCTTCACGATGTGTGTTTTTTTGTTTCAAGACCTTCGAAAGATCACCGGCTTCCCACGGCTTCCCACGGCCCCTGATCCGTTCGTCTTGCCACCTCCCTCCGCCAGGCTTCAAGCTTCGGTGGGGCAGGTGCGACCGATTCTCGTCCGGCCAAGTTCCGGACCTCCACCAGAGCGAAGGATTGGGAGGTGTTCTTGTCCATCTTGCAAAGATCGCGTGCTCAATTACCTAGGCAAGTGCAAACTGGACATGGAAAAAATGAAAAAAACATGAAAAGGGGGAATACATGTGACATGTCCATCAAAAAAGGAGACATGTCCATCTTGCAAACACCTCCCACATGATTGGGAGATGGGGGATGGGTCGGTCTGGTGCATGCGAAGGAGTCCACGCGGTGGGTCCGGAACTCCGGAACCGTTTCGGTGTCGTTCACACGCGTGTTCGCCAGAAAAGCGGGTGTTCATGTGTAAAGCTGTTGGCAAAGCAGGACGTGGGATTGGATTTGAGCATTATGATGTGGACATGTATACTGTATACAACTGAAAATTGGCGAAGGATGGTATTGAACTTAAGAGAGTGTTTCTTTTCGATGACACCAAATGTGCAGCAGAGCTGCACAGCAGAATACCTGCTAATCAACAGTAACATCAATAGTAACTTGTCTCATAGTCCAGGTATTCTGTCGTGGCTAACTTCTTATCGATTGTATAAATACATGGCACGAAACTGGCACTCGTATATTCTCCTAAGGCTGTTGACTGTGACTGTAATTAGTTGACTGTTGGTTCTAACAAACACCCACCATGAGAAAACCCAGTGGTTTTACTTGCTCCTCATGAACGTGCACTTTCCGCGTTTGGAGTTGGTCATAGGCGATGTCAAGTCCTACACGAAGTCGAGCCCTCGGGGTTGGCGCGTGGGGCATCCTTCGAATCATCGAAGTCAAAGCCATCGTTGGGGGCAAGAAGTCACGTTTCACTTCTCAACAGGCACAGCTGAGGGTGGAGAGCCAGTGCGGTCCTCTATGGCACTATGGCTTGGAACGGTTGTTCGAAGGGTCCTGACACTTCACCTGCCTGGCGCGGAAAAAGACACGCTTTCGCCAAGCCGCGCCTTCCGCCCGCCGCTCCGCCCTTCCGCCGAGGCCAGGACGAAGCTGGTCGACGGGTCGAGGCAGGTCGATGAGTTGATCGATTGAGAAAGACATAGAAAGACTGGGGTGAAGAGTTTCCTGGAACTTGTTCCGGGAAACTCAGATTTTGGTGGCTATTTTTCAAATGCTTATGCCAATGAAATGACATACTCGCCGCTTCAGAAGATGTTCCTAATTTTGATCTCTTTTGGAATCCGATTCCTTTTGGACCCATCAAATGACATCGAAGGATTTGGAAGAACTCCAATCAGCAACGTTCGACCAAGCAATCTCCACAACGAAAGACAAACCCTTTCGACCCAAATACGAAGTGATCAACGGGGGTGGTCCATGCGCGCACCGGTTCCGTTTCTCAGGCGGATTCACCCGGCGATGCGACGTCACTGTGTGGTCACTCAAAGGTGAGCTGTGGGTCACGATGGGTTTTGCGGAGTCTCCACCAAGCCTCGGTCGATGCAGTAATTAGCTCAGGCAAGGCTACTGGTTGGATCGGAGGGGTCGTGGGTCGTGGCGCGGGTAGGGTCGGTGCGGTTCGATGTCCAAGTTGGTTCTGGAGAGTTGGGATCCAGGTCGCTGTTTGGGTCACTCATATGCGTAGGTCGCTGCATGTGATGCCACACTCACATCGTCTGGTGTGGCTTCCGATCGGTTTGGGTCGTCTGCAGTGCCTTCGATCCAAGGTGGTTTGTTGTCAGGTCCGGTGTCATTGGCAGTGAACGGATAGTCTCAAGCGTCCGGCACCAAAAAGAAATGCCGCTGACCTTGGCGAACGACTGAATGGTGAGGAAGGTCGAAAGGGCTTCATTCAGCTCGTATTTGGCCTTTGTGAGAGGTGTTGGACAATGTTGGACCTTTCTTTAGCCCAAAACGCTCTTTTTCTTCCCTTCCTTCCAGTTTTACCTTTGATTTATCTGTTCTGGATCTACCTGAAAGTCAGACTGCAACACCAGCCTTGTTGCTGCAGAATCGCTGCGCAACATTTGCACTAAGGACCTTAGCATTGCAGAAAGCCGAGGAGGCCGAGCAACGTCGCTTCGAGAAGACGGAGAGCGTTGTTTTCTGCGACCGTTGACGCCCGGGTGTCGCTGATCAACTCAATGCCAATGCCATTTGATCATCGTTCCTGAGGGAACTCGTAGAACTATTCATTCAAGGATGTTCAAGGATGTTTCTTCCATCTTTTCCATCTTTTTTGAACTTGTGCTACCACGGTTTTGGTCTCTTTTGTTGACTTTTGGTCGTTGGCACTGCGCACGAGTCGTGCACCAGGCGCAGCGCAGGGTCGCTTCCCTGCAGACGGAGGTCCAACGGCAAGTCCAAGAGTTTGCTTTGTTCTTTTATTGTGGGGTGGTTCAACAGCAGCTTCGAGTGCAAAAAAGGCAAAGAAACGAGTGCCAGACTTTCTGGGAATGCTACTACCTAATTAGGCTAATTTCCTTTTAATTGAAGGTTTTATCTATTCTGGAACATGCACAGGTGTCCCGCTTGGCGGAAGCCGTGGAAGCTCTGAGGGCAGAAGCAAAGCTCAGTGACCAGGCACGGAAGGGAAGGTGATGAGGGGCTTTAGTTCTTTTAGAGGTGCTTTGTAGAAAGTGTCTTTAGCTCAAGATACACCCAACCCACATATCACTTGAAAACTCAGCATTTGAACTTATTTCTGCACTCGTGTTGGATATCAAGTGTGTACGTCGGGTGAAGAACGCGAGTCCTGACATGGCTGATGGTATAGAAACCCCCGAATCAACATGAAAGATGACTCTTCTGTGCCATCCGTGGGTCGCGGTTTCGTCTACTGGAAGGACCGTGAGCAGCTACGAGTTCCCGAAGGCCTTGACAAAGAAACGCTCCAGGATGTCCGCGATGACTTGTTGGTCCGGTCCTCACTGGAAATAACTTATTGCAAAAAACAAAGAGGAGTTGCGGATGATTCCAAGGGCGCAAGGAGAAAGACGGGATCCAGGTTGCCTGAAACGATGTTTGAGATGTCCTGCAAGCGAACCATGGATAACCATGGAATGGATGCATCATCCAAAGCGCCCCATGGTCATGAGAGACACCCAAGCAGCGAAGCTTGTGCCGACTGGGCTGCTTTACACCCTAAGGGCTTGGACACCAAGGAGGAGAAGCCAGAGAATGAGGCCCAACGGCTTTGCCGTTTCGCAGATCGGCCAGTTCAACCACTACCGCGAGTTGTGGGGCAGAAACCAAGATCGACGGGCCGGGGTGAGAATGTTGTGTGTGTGTTGATGTTGCTACAGTTGAAGCATCCAAGTAAGACTCGGACAGGTGAGCGGAACTGCATTTTTGGACAGGACCTCTTTTAAAAAAAAGTTGAATAACAAGACCTAGGAAGAAAGACCATACCAAGTTCAAGCAAGGATTGGATTCCAGATGAGAGTCCGAAAACCCGAATGAAACTGGAAGATCTTACAACGGAGCTACTAGAAACAAGTGCATCGCTACTAGGAGCAAGTGCCTTACTAGTAGTAACAAGAAGCTATTAGAAACAAGTGCCTTACTACTAGGAGCAAGAAGCTACTAGGGGCTCCTGGCCTTTCTAGTAGGAACAAGAAGCTATTAGAAACATTATATTACAACGGTTATCTTTATTTGCCACCATGAACTCCAAGAGACTGGCTCGTCATGACCCGAGAGTTCTTGTCAGCTGCAGGTCCCGGACGTGGCGGACGTGGCGGACGCGGCGGACGCCGAGCTGGTGAAGCCTCAGGTGCATTTGTTTCTAATAGCTTCTTGTTACTACTAGTAAGGCACTTGTTACTACTAGCGTGGCACTTGTTTCTAATAGCTTCTTGTTACTACTAGTAAGGCACTTGTTACTACTAGCGTGGCACCTGTTACTAATAGCTTCTTGTTACTACCAGTAAGGCACTTGTTACTACTAGCGAGGCACTTGTTCCTAGTAGCAAAGGAATCTAGGCCAGCTTTTCAGATAGATCCCCCTTTGGAGATAGGGAAATTGCCCACTTTCCCCGAATACCTTTTTCACAAGTAGGCCTAACGAATCGCTTGTGCACGAAAGAAATTCGTGATTGCCCGGCGTTCACAGGTAGGCCGAAGCACGAAATGGAATCACTGATATTGGCCGTTGACCTTTGGCCGTGCTGGACTTCGGATGTTCACCGGCACCGATCCACGGACGAACCGAGGAACGGGCTCCCGGGGCCGTCAGACGATTCTGAACCGGCGTCAGACGAAAGAACGGGTGAAGCTGAGTGTTCCCCCAGTCAAGGCAGGTGATTCCTCCTCTTCATCTTGGTCAGGCATCTTCTGGCGAAAAGCCTGCGCTCGAAAAGCCTACAGAGCCAGCTGCGGTGCGGCGCCCAGCGATGGAGGATGCCCCCGGCGTGTGATAGCTCAAGAGTCGCAATATTCCCGGACAACCCCAGGCATACAAGAAAGAGGTAAGACAAACATCACTCACAGCTGGTGTACCCTGGGTCCTCTTCTTGAGCCGAAGGCCTTGTAAGATCTTGTCATCTCAAATGATTATGAAATTGAGCCTCGAAATACGATGTGACACGTTGCCTTCCAATGTTCAAAGAACTCCACAGGTTATATACCCCGCTACAACCTCGAATTCAGAAGAATCTATCTAAAACGACCCAAGAAATCCAAACAGAGGCATTTAGAAATAAAGTCGTCAAATGCTTGGCTCCCCACCGCTGTTTTTTTGCACTTCACCGATGAGCCTTTTTCACGCGAACGACGAACGTTTCCGGTGACGCCACTTCGTCCGAGGCTTCGTCCGAGGCTTTGCCAGGCGACCGGTTAGTCTGACCGAAGTTAGTCGTCGGTGAGTCGTTGTGAGTTCCCGGAACATGATCATTTTCTTCTGTGCATCGCGTGTTCTTTTCACCTAGGCAAGTGCAAAGTGGAGTTTTTTGTTTACTTTGTTTTTAGAGTTTGCAAAACATCCAGGAACCAAGGAAGAGCGAAGGCCATTCGATGGATAGGGACTGTGACATGAATCACCCCTTTTAAGGGCTCATTCAACAGAGAAGATGAGAAAAGTGTCTCCCAGTTCTGTTGAGCGACACCGCCACGGGAGAAGGTGAAGAGGCGCTCGCAGAGCGCGTCGCCTCCTTGGAGCAGAAGGCGGAGTTGTTTGCTGTGCGCGAGAACAATCATGCGACGTGATTTGATGGACTGCAGCGCATGGTTGGAGTGTTTGAACACTTTAAACCAATTGAGTTGCTACCTGCTGTTGGGTTGCAAAGCTGGGTTAATGGGACTTTATGGATACCAGCTATGGCATTGTGCCATGGCTGCATGATCCTACAACAGAACTGCGGAGTGTGGCAAGCTGTTGCATGATCCCGCCTAGATCCGATCGTGTACTCGCAGAAACATCCGCTTGGGGGGAGCCCACTAAGCAAGAAAACGGGTCGAGATCTAGTACCAACTTTTGGCCAGTTAAAGAATCTTACAATGAAAAATAACTTGTGATGCAACACTCAGAGGCCAAGTGGTTTGGCCCAAAGACCTTCACTCGTGTAATATAGTTGATGGCTCCATGTAGTTCTTCAATTGAAACAGAAGTCTTGGATCTTTGGATTGGTAGGTTAGCAGCCTTGATGAATCCTTGCAGACCTTGACGGAGAAGGCCTCAACATGGGAAGCTCCGCGGCAGATCTTGCAACGTGTTCACATGAAGGTCACTGGCTTCCTGAAATGTTTGCGCAGTACCGTACACAATTTTGAAGGTTGCTAGTGAGCCATGCTTTGTGAAGCTTGGTCGCTCCAGGAAAAACGACTCTTGCGTCCCTGGCAAGCATTGACAACCCAAAGACCTCCGTTCGTTCGTCTGAACATGTTCACCACACGCTTTTTCAGTCTTGTAGCAAGACTTGTCCAGTCGCTGGAGAGCAGAACAAATCGCCACCGCGCACGGTAGCGATGTCCTTGGCGTCGCCTGGATTCACAGGTGTCTCCAGCCTCCGATGCAGCGGGGCTCAGTTCCATTCGGTTTGGAGCTTCCGGGTGCACATGAGCAGGGAGAATCTGCCAAATCGAGACATCCATGTGTTTGATTGGAAAGGTGGGACAACTCCCTGTACTTCCTTGTATTCTCTTGTTCCTGCTCCCGTCATGGTGCGAATGTTTGTGAGGTGTATGGCACGACAATATAGTGCTCTTCTTGCTTCACCCCGACATGAACCCCGCAGAGATGCTGCGATGTCGTTTCCACGCGCATCCACTACGCGTTTCCACGTACGTCGTCACAGATCTTCAACTGCAGCCGGAAGTAGTTTCACCTCTCAACATGTCGACAAAGCACCTTCAAGCCTTTGACATCTTTTTCCGCTTTTCTACAGTGCACACTGCACCTTTGCACTCTGCCGACCTCACACCGCCGTGCACCGCAAGGCACCTTCATCTGGCGCCGACGACCCACGCGTGAAGGACGACACGTCTCCGGTCCCGGAAGGCAGCGTCGCCGTGAGCGTCGTGCGTCGAAGCGGTTCGGAGGTGACTGGGCGAAACTTGGCGGCATTTTGGAGCATATCGGAACCCACAGAGAAAGAGAACCTGAACAGTGACGTTCAAGTCATGCAGTGCCAAGCTATATGCTATATGCTTAATCTCACGTGGAACTCTCTGCGTTTGGAAAAACGGCGTCGTGAGTCTATTGCACCTGCGTCCGCAGTCGGCACCTGCGTCACGACACCACGAGGCTTGGAGGCCGACGCCTTGCAACGCTTGAAGGAGCTGGAAACCAAGGCGTCCCGATCGCTCCGTGCGAGTCGCGATGCCAGGAGCTATTTTTTATTGAATATATTTAATTTACAAAGGCTGTTTGTAGATTAAAAAGACTTGATACATTTAATATTCGTAGATAGTAGCTATGTTTGCTACGGAAAAACCGCAAGGAGAACATCTGGATGATGTTTGGACGACAGAGTCACCGCGCGAGGTCCGATCCGGAAAGCCAGATTCGATGTGTCAAACGCATTCCTTCGTTTGACCGCACCACTGGAGTCACTGGATGGGGGTAGGAGCCGGAAAGGGACATGGGGCAATTCACAGGGCGGCTATGTGATCATGTTGGTGAAGAAGTCCCTCTTGACCTCATCAGAAGACCATGCACTTGATCAGTAGGTTTGTGTGTTTCTGTTTCCGAGAGCATCCCACAGGTGGCGGAGCTGGCGCAGAAGACGGCTGGTGAGACACCTCCGGCGCAGGCGGCCACGGATAACTGAGATGAGGGTGTTTGGTGGAAGAAGTCCAGAAAGACTTAGTTGCGGATGGCCAAAAAGATGGCAAAGTTGAGTCTAATGGCTTCAAATGAATCTCTGCTGGCTGACGAACAGATGTGATGTATACACTGTACTATATGCTATATATTGCTATATTAATTCCTATGCATGTCTGACTTCTCTGAACGAGCTAAGCCGCGTGACTTCGACACTCTGCGCCGGCCGGAGGTGGCGGAGGAGGCGTCGGCAGAGGCTGACGCCCGGCCGGAGGCTTCGCCCGAGACGAAGCCCGAAGCCACAGCGGACGCGGTGCCGGAAGCGGCGCCCGAGACGGAAGCTCCGGAGGTCACGGCAGCGGCAGAAGTGAGACCAGGCGGGGTGACAAGGAAAGGGAGAGGTGTTTGCCGCATTGGGCAGGGTTCGATGTGGTTCGATGTGGTTCTTGAAACCAAAGGAGCAGCGTACAATGCTTCGCTTTCAAGCCAATTGATAGCGTGTAGAGTTGCTGGCCAAACTGGTGGTTACTTCCGGCTTTGACTACGGCGTGAGGCGTTGAACCTGACTCTGTGGCGTGCTCAGGAAGCAGCAAGCTATGATCCTTCTTTGCCTTGGAGTCTTAGAGTTGATAGACAGATTTAAAAAAGCCCTGCCTGAAAGACTACATCAAGAACCCTGAAACGTCCGTGAAAAACGAGACTCTTGGCACTCTAAAAAGCTCGGGCTGTCTCAACGGAACCGTGTTGAATCCAAGGCCGCGCACGAAGAAATCGCGAAGCTTTGGAAGGAGGCCACAAAAGTGGGTGAACATATGTGAACATGGGTCTGTTTCGGCGTTTATCCCACCAAACCAAGGGTTTTGCTTCTTGTGTTTTTTTTGTTGCTGGGTGAAATGGTTCAACAGCGGGATAGTAAGCATTGGGCCAACGCTCAGAAGTCTCCTTTGTCACATATTCTGCGTGCGAAAGCGTGCTTTGATGCACAGCTTTGTGGCACAGCTTTGTGGCCGGTGTTTTCCTTTTTTCTGGTGCACTTCGGCTTGGATGTTCATGCAACTGCTTAAAGCAGACCAACCACACAAAGAACATGTCATGCGATTTGGCAGTTTTTGAGCGACTGCCATCCGAAGATTGGACGGACGAGATCCCCGGAAGCCAGGTGCAAAAGCTCTCAGAAGCTGTCGCTGACCTACAAAAAGAGGCTCCGGACTGGGTCCGCCCTGGTTGGAAGCCGTTGTCCACGGTCGAAAGGGCGCATCCATCGATCTGAACAGGTGCCTCAGAACCTGTTTGACCATCTGGCTGTATACCGGAAAGATCATGTTTTTTATTCACATCTTTGCGTTTCGTCATGCTCCTCACCTTATAAAGCTGCCGGCTGTCGGGCGCTCACCGAGTTTGAAGGCCTCGACCCGACGTCACTGATCGACCGTTTGGTGGACCGCCCCGAGAGCAAAGACTTGACGCGCCTTTCGCAGCCCATTTTTGTGGAAAGACGCGCCTTTTCCTTTTCGGCCAAATCGGTACCATGAGCGGCTACAAGGATGGAGACAAGCCGAGCTGTTGTGCCAGGGATGGCTTTGCCACCCCGTTGGAGGCCATGAAGAACGGAGAACCCGAAAAGGTGACGCTTGGCAAAAGAAGACATCATGAAAGAAGTTGAATACTTTATAAGATATTTTTGATGAGCAGCAAACAAACATCACCAACACAGGATTTGGTCTCAATGTAGACTGTTGATTCATCAAGAAACCGGTACCAGAATCGTTATACAACGTCATACATCTTCATACTTGGAGGTTTTGTTCATCAAGGAGTCCATACTATCTAATTATATGTCTGTGGGTCAAAACCCATACACCCTGGGTGACGTTGGGAGGTTGGAGGGTTCCTTTTTTCGAGCAGAGACGTTCCGATGGTTCTGCCCCCGGACAAAATCGTTGGATGGGATGATGTTTCTGAAGTATTGCAGTGAATTCTCTTTTTCTACCCTTGCAGCACTAAGACCGTGCACACTGCGGCAATTAGAGGTCACAGATGATTGGGATCCTCCGAAAAGAATAACAGCATCCAAGGCAGCGCGTGTGCGTCTTCATCTCCGGGGGCTTGTGCTGCCCATGTGTAGAGCTTCTAAAGTCATGCTTCACGGTGCCTTCCTACCAAAGGAATTAAGACTGAGCTAGACTCAGCCCGTCCTTTCTAAACTCTGGGAACCATCCTTGTGCAGCACCGGTAGACTCGGACCATGACCAACGGATGCGACCATGTCCAAGTCCGAGGATCTACATTCCTGCGGTGCAGATGGAGAAGGGCACCAAGCCAGATTACTTGGCCACCGTGGATGTGGATCCCAAGAGCCCCACCTACTCTCAGGCGCTTGGAGAGATGAGACCCACCGAAAAGCACAGGAAAAGAAGGAACACATCAGCGAACATCAGCCAGCAGCACGGAGCTTGGGCCTGTAATATTAACTCTATTGTAATATCTGTTTCTAATAGCAAACATTGTTACTACTAGTAAGGCACTTGTTACTACTAGCGTGGCACTTGTTACTACTAGCTTCTTGTTCCTGATTGACACGCTTGACATTTTTGGGATCTTGCCTCACCATCCCAAATCCGTGGTGCTGGAGTTGTTCTGCTCGATGCGTTGACAGCCACAAGGTCCCAATGAACACAGATGGCTCAAGAGCCCTCCAAAAACCAGAGAATGTTTGGAGAATAGAAAAAGCATGCCCTCCCAAAACAGGGTGCCAGCTATTTCATTTGCATTTGATGTTCACCCCCACTCACACGAATATTCAGAACCGCCAGGTGATCCACCGTTTGCACATGGCGGAGCCGGGCGACGAGCTGCACCACTTGGGCTGGAACGCCTGCTCCAGCTGCCGCGGTCAAACGGGACGCCCCACGCATTCCTTCATCGTGGCGCCCGGCGTCTTGTCGGGCAACATCCACATCATCGACGTGAAGTCGGATCCCAAGGCGAAGTCGGCGGATCCTCGACGATCCGCGCGGGAAAGTGCGTGCTTGGAGTGCTTTTGCTTGTGCTTGTTCTTTTGGTTGTGTTGCATCTATCTTTAAATGGGATTTGGTGGCCAAAAGAAAGGAAGAGATCTAAATCATCTTCCGGTTCCAAAAAGTCAGGAACCGAGTCTCAAAGCAGGGCCCCGGTCAAGGTTGTCATCCTCGAGTTTTCGGTCGACCCTGAGTGAGGTCGCCGCGGATGGACATCCACAACACATGTATGGGGATTGCGCAACATTTGTCGGATCCCCGAAGTGGATCACTCTGAAAAGCGTTTTTCTTGTGGAATTCATGTACCACAGCTGAATATCTCTCTCGAAAAATGTGAACCCCGACCACTCTTTTCGACTGGTCTTTGGAGGATCCATCTATCATCCTCAAGACTGAAGATGATTTTGAAGATGAAGATGATAATTATGGTTCAATATGTTCAAACCTATTTGGAACATTATGTATGAATTCTCCCCTCTGATTCAATACCTCCGCCAGAATGATTCTGCTTCCAGATGCTTCTGCAAGGTGGCCGTCGCTGGCCGTCGCGATGGCAATGAGACTTCCAATGATTGGTCATGGCACCGGAAGCCCCAAACAACGATAGGTGGACCCTGTCCAGGTCGGTCTATTCTCTTCACTTCCCGGTCCCCTCGCGTCCCCTCGCGTCGGATCGGATCCTCAGTGCGGCCGCACCTTTCGGCAGGCACCGAAGCTCCACAAGACCATCCCAGGCGCGCGCAGTTCGGCGATCACGACGAGTGCGGCGCGCCGCGAGCAGTCGTTGGTTCGCCTTTTTGGGGCGAACGGGAAAGGGTTAACGGAAGGTCCGTGCATGTGGCAGTGCATGTGTCTTTTTTTTGCGGAAGATCGGTTTGGAAGATCTTTCCGTTTTAAAACACACTCGCCAAATCTATCACCCCACTGCGCCTCAATCTATCATTAGATATGGGGCCCACATTGAAGGGGGGTACCAAAAACACTGGGACCAGGCTGTCCGCCCTCCAGACCTACATAGAGTATCTTCCCACTGGGGGCCGAACTGTGTTGCTGCTGGCTGGGGTCGCCAGGGCCGGAGATTCTGAGCAAAGTGGGTGCGGCGTTGCCGCATACCACGCACTGCGCTCCGGACGAGCTCATCATGTCCTTCATGGGCAGTGGCACTGCGAAGGATGGCTTCAAACCGGAAGGCGCTGGCTTTGTGTCCTTTGACCCCAGGAGAGGGTGAGCCAAAATATGTCAAACACCGAAGCAGAGTGGATATAGCGGGTGAAATCTTGCACTAAAAAATATTTGCCAGGTCTCTTGAGGTTCTCCGGGTGTGTATTTTTGGAGGTACAGTGTGAACAGACCCGAAGCCAGGAAACCCAACTGAACGAACTCTTAGTGCACATGGTTGTCCTTTTTCTGCGACAGATGGGACATTCACAGCAAGAACTTGGGACTGTGTTCTTTTTTCAACCCGTTTTGCCACGTGTTCTTGCCAGCCACACGACAGACTCCCCCCCCCCGAAAACCACCAAAGCACCGAAGAGCCCGCAACGGCTGTGGCCGGCTTGGCGCGCTGCGACCGCAGGACGTTTGAGATCAAGCGACGTTGGGAGGCGGGGCCCAAGGCACCAACCTTTGGATATGACTCTTGGCAGCAACCTTTGGCGGGAAAGCGCAGAAAGCACCGCGTTGATGTGTGAACTCCCATGGTTTTTCCCGGTCTTCGGTTGTTTGCTTCCTTGGGGGGGGGGATGTTTGGGGTCTTGGATTTTGGTGCTTGTTCTTTCTCCTTAGACTGTCAAGACGCAAGAGGGTTGCGTCCGGTTTACTAGCTTGATAGGTCACTTCTTTAGCGACATGGACCGAAGCCAAACGTTAAACACGGGCGTTGGAGGCCATCGCCAGTAGGTTGGAAGAAATCGCTAGTAGGTTGGGAGGCCATCGTGCTTCAAAGGCTCCATCAGCTGAGGACTTTTGGTATCAGCTGCGGCACGATGTCATGATCTCCTCTGAGTGGGGCGATCCTGATTGCTTCACCAAGGGCTTCAATCCAGGCCATGTCTCGGAAGGAAAGTATGGCAACAAGCTCTACGTCTGGAACTTCAAGGATCATACTTTGAAGCAGGAGAGAGGAAGAGAAGCGCCGGGAAGCGCGTGCGCTTCACATTGGAGTTAATTGAGGCTTCGTGTTTCTTCGCGATTGCATGCAGTGATACATAGTGATACATTGTGTGGCAAGTTGGGTATAAAAAGCACTGTTCTTCATGTTCACCCCCCAAATCTGTGCAGTTCCATGGCCTGTAACCACGGCCTTCACGGAAACGGTTAGATCAGGAGATTGATTTGGGTGCCGGCGCCATTCCCTTGGAAGTCCGCTTCTTGCACAATCCCGAGAAGCCCGTGGCCTTTACTGGATCTTTTGCAGCACGACATATCGACTGATTTTGTGACTTTTCGGAGACGAGGTCTGAAAAGAAGGAAATGAAGAGAATGCATCACCCACCATATTATCCTTCATCTACACATCTGCCGGATTTGGGCTCCCTGCCAGTCATGGCCCCTGGTCCCGCCGGTCCCGAAAGTAGTGAATTGTCTCGCACCCAGTCGTCACGTTCTCCATGGACCTTTGTTGGCAGCCAAGTCGTTCCAGGAAGAAACGATCCCCTTTCACTTTCATGAAATCACGGGTGTTTTTTCCTCTCCGGCGTCGATCATTTGCAAGCCTTAAATAGACCACCTCACTCAACCCCTGATGTTTTGTAGTTTGTGCCCGGGGGTGTTCACTGCTTCATTTTTTTGATCGGGGCGGAACTTGGGCCCGATGTGGGAAGGCTTTGCACTCAGGATGTGCGCCTCCACCCTAGTAGAGATGGCCTCCAAGCTAGTAGCATCCTTGTTCCTAGTAGGTTGGCGGCCAGGACCGGGGTAACGAGCGTCCTCCGAAGGCTCCGTAGACGTGACGTTCGTAGCGATGAGGATGTGCCCTGAGCTCCGAGATGATCCAGATCACACCGAAGAGTGATGGTCAATGGGCAGCCAAGTGTGTGATCAAAGTGGACCCCATTCCGGTCACAGGCGCCGGTCCTGACCGGCTGGGGCAATTCCGGTGGAAGCTGAGAAAGGTTCAGCACGAAAATCTGTGAAAGGGACTGAACGGGTGAAGGGTGTGGATCGTTTTTTGTTCGCCATGAGCTATGAGCTAGGTGCCCTCTGGTAGGAAGACCAAGAAAAAGGATGCCAAGAAGTGTCGGAACGACGAAAGGGTGGAGCGAACACGCAGGCTGGGCCTTGCCTCATATGCCAGGGCTCATCACGGATTTCTTGCATCTTGGAGCGTCTTTTAAATGCTCCGAAAGGGCAGGGAGCTGGGGCTGCGCACGACTCGACGACCTCGTGGGAGTGGGGTGGGTGGGGTGTGGAGTTCGTCCTTTTTGCGGAGGGCGAGATCTGTCCTCCGAGCTCTCCCAGAACGCCGGCCTGCTCGAAGTGGATGATGAATAAGGAAGGAGTTGGACCACAATGGGTTTCGAAACGTCTGTCCGGTTGTTTGAAGCATCGTCGTATTCTGAAGCAGCAGCCTCCCCCCCACCAAAAAGGACGCAAGACTATCAACAACTGCTGGTACACCCTTCATCTTCTCACCCGCAAAAAAAGAGTCATGGCTGGACCTCCTGACATCGGCTCTTCGCCCCTCCGGTCCGCTCCTCACGTGCCCACATCACCGGTCACGTGATGCACCTGAGGATCTCCATGGACGATCGGTTTTTGTATCTCTCCAATTGGTTGCACGGCGACGTGCGTCAGTACGACCTCAGCGGTGAAGAGCCGAAGCTGGTGGGACAGTTCTTCGTGGGAGGCCGTGCTGCGGAGCTTGGGGGCGGTGGTTTTCCCGCTTAGGGCGGGCAGAGTGCTTAGGGCGGTGTGAGGGGATGACATCAGTGATGATATAGTGCGAGATCAAAGACCTCTCCACCCGAGGAAGGAGAGGTCCTGGAGTCCCTCCTGCCGTTCACTTGGGCAGGCTTGGGGGGGAATGACGCTCCTTCCAGAGACCATGTGATTCTTTGGCTTGGTGAGTCAACGGGGGAATGACAGACCCTGTTGTTGGCACCAGATTCGTCCGATAGTTCTGTCACACCTTCGATGGGGAGGGAGATGGAGGGAGGGAGGGAGGGAGAAAGAAAGAGAGAGAGAGAGAGAGACCATGTTTGACAGCTCTGATTTGTGGTACTGTTGGGTGACGAATGAAGGGAGATGCAGGTCACTGACTCCGCCCGGACCCACCAGTCCACCCGCCACCGTCACGCGGTGACGCCGCGTGGAGGTTCCATGAAGCGTGGAGGCCCCGTGAAGCGCACCGATGGAGAGGAACAACCTGAAGCCTTGGTGGTGAAGGGAGTGGAAATCCAAGGTGGGGGATGGGTGCGGTGCGGTGCTGGAAGGGATGGGTGTCAGACGGATGTTCGACCATGGGTGAAGGATTTCCATTTGTTTTTCTGAAGGAGGTCTGTTTGTCCTACTCTAACCTGTTAGTAACAGTCGGTCAACAACCAAAGCATGATCACTATATCACCACTACTTAAGAGATGTCGGCCTGCAACTGCAGCGGAAATCATCCACCTAAGACCCAAGAGAAGTGGCTTCTTCAGGATTGGAACAAAAATCGGATCGAATGCGAAAGACCAGCCGTGCGCGCGTCTCCCCTTCCCCTTTTGGGCATGCCCCCCCTGTTTTTTGCGTTTGGGTGTGCCTCCCCACTAATTCGTCGCTTCTTGCTAGTAGCGATGCAACTGTTCCTAATATCGATGCCCTTGTTACTTAGTATGAGGGGCTTTTGTCAGATACACACACTGCTGGAGTCAACACGATGAGATGGGGTCCAGAATTGAATGTGTTCTTCCAGAGTACACTGCACCTATTGGACTATGGCTGCTAATTGAGTGTTTGGGGATACCCAGAGATGGTTTCGCGAAGCCGGAGGTCGTGTCGCGTCGCGTTGTGTCGAAGAAGTCTTGCAGGTGGAGCACAGATGGTCCAACTGAGTCTGGATGGAAAGCGGCTTTACGTGTCCACGTCCCTCTTTTCTTCCTGGGACAAGCAGTTCTATCCGGACATGGCCACACGTGGTGCGCAGATGATTCAGTTGGATGTCGACACCGAGACACTTAGCCAAACTCACTTGAGGATGTTTACAAAGGCCTGGCTAGCTCCCCACCCACACCCACACGATGCCACTGGAGTGAATTGCTCCAAAAAGTGCCACACCGGGAGTGTTTTCTTCCTGGTTTCCACCAAGCCTCTCGTCTTCCGCTGCCTCTTTCCGCCAAGACAGCTACTTCCTTCTCGTCTTCTGCTGCCTCCTTCCACCGAGGAAGGGCGGGCTCACATTGAACCCCGATTTCTTGGTGGATTTTGGACAAGAACCCGATGGCCCAGTGCTGCCACTTGAATGGAAGAGAGAACTCGCAGGTCCGTTGGAAGGCAGCCGAAGCAAGCCGAAGCAAGGAAAGGTGACCCACAGATTCATGTAGGGCGATCATATATTGGGCAGATGACCACCACATATTGGATATGTGCTGATGGAAATCTCCACGGGAGGTCCCACAGCTCGGGGGTTCCTCTCATTTGGGAAACCAGACATCGCCCAAACGAGAAAAACCACAGTGCTGCGACCATCACGCCAGTACTGCGACACGAACACATCGCCTCTTCGTGCGAAACTCGTGTCTGCGATGAGGTGCCATGAAATGCGACTGCCGGGCGGCGACTGCACCAGTGACATCTTCCTCTAAGGCTCCAGTGCCGAAGTACCACAGCTCCGGGCTGTGAAACTGATGTTGGCCACAGAATTCGTGAGGCAAAAGATCCTGCGAAACCAACGCCATCTGTGAACGCAACTAGTTGCAAAGAAGTGGTTTTTGTGACCTCGGGAGCTATGCCAGCCTTGTGATCTGGAGCTCTTTTCACAGCCTCTTTCAGCTCCATTCACTCACATTTAGAGGCTAGCTCCCTTCAGACCATACATCCACCATTGCAGCCAAAAAGTGTCATCGAGCTGCGGACCCGGAGCTGGCACCGCGCAGGGTGAGACGTTCTTTCGCTTCCAACGGTGAGACTCGGTGGGTCCGGGCGAGACGTGTGACTTGCTTGTTTCGGTCCACCAAGCACCACCTGGGAAGATGTGATCACCGCATGGAGCCCAGATAGCAAGCACCGCAACTAAAACTAAAACAGAAGCAGTAAGATTCAGGCTTCAAATTGCACAGCATATGTCTTGCCCCGATGAAAAGACATATGATGTTGTGTGTAAAAGATTGTAAAGGCAGATGCAAACACGTCCAAAAGTATTCGTGGAAACAGTACAACAGGATGTCGCGCGTACACATGTATATACACATATAGAAATGTGTGCGCACACAGTACAGTTCCCAGGTTTCACAAGCATCATGCGCAAGCATTCAAACATGTTCAAAAACGTCAAGCAACCTTTTGATCAGACTCACGCTTCAAACTAAAGATGCTGCTCCAGCATATGATTGCCCGATCAACACAATAACCTCAGCGTGTCTCAAGAATGCGCAGGCAGGTGATTCTTCTTTGAAGTAAGAACCCCATAGCTATACGATCGCAGTCTGGGGAAAAGAAGAAATGCGAGTGAAGCCACCCATCGCAATGTGCTTAAGAGGCTTAGCACGAATCCGTGGTGCCTCGTTTGCCCGCCGCGTCGTTGGCACGTCGTTCGAGCCAGGCTGAATCCAAAGAGATTCATCCGCTGCGACCTCAGAGGTTTTGACGTAGACTCTGAGGAGTCGAACCTGTCGACCCTCCCCATTTGAGTTCGAAGATCCTCTTCATATGGGGGGGTTGACTTGGTCTTTTAGTCCGCATGATCGATGCTGATGATGCTGGTCGATCTTCTAAAGACCGCCTCTTTGGTGTGTGCATTGCAACGGTTTCCCATGTTTTTCCCGAAATCTTTGACAAGTCTTAGAGCCTCAGGGGTTATCTTTGGGTTTTGGATTCGACTGGGTGCTGGAGTTCTTCTGCTTCCGGTCTGATCCCGACAACCCTTTCAGGGGGTGATCAAGAAATCATACCCACCTTTTGGAATGGAACAGGGAAGCAACGGAAGGCTGGTTCACAGGACTCCAGGCTTTGAGGGCTTTTGGAACGGAAAGCATGGTGAACCGTGGACCCGTCCCACGGAAGGCGCGAGACATACGACCGTCCCAGTGATCCTGAGGCCGGGCGAGGATGACGAGGCCCGGCACAGCGTCCATGAGTGGACAGGAAAGCCCTCCTTAGGAGAAGGGGTAGCTCAATGAGTGACCCGAACGTTTGTTCAGCAGCTGTTCAGCAGCTCAGCTGCTTCACAGTCATCGCTTTGAGGTTGTGGGGGGGGGGAGGCCAAGTCCAGAAGCGGCGCCGCATCATGGAAGCCGCATAGTCTCTTCCAGAATCGCCCGACCTGACCCACTCCGATAGGAAGCTGGCAGCAACCCCTTGGATGAGCTGAAGCAGGAGGCTGGGGGGCCCCTTGTTGGTTTGGTTGGTTTGGTGTTAGTTTGGTTGTTGCTATGAGCCCTTCAAAACATCCCCCGCAACCATTTTCATGTTCAAGAGCCCTCGAGCAGTTTCAACGCCCTTTGAATCTTCAGCAGTTTCAGTAGGATCAAATCGAGAAGTCAAGTAGTAGCGTCCTTGTTACTAGTGCCTCCAACCTACTTGCGATGGCCTCCTTCGCTACAAGCATCGCTACAAGCATCGCTACAAGCATCTTCCCCCACCAATCGAATGCAAAAGAACGAAGCCTTTCTCCCACCTCAGCCTGCACCGCTTTGCTTCGTGGCACGCAGGTGAGCACCCTGAGTGGCAACCTCGTGGCGTTGCAGGACTCCCAAGGAACTCTGCAAGAGGAGGCCGGGCTCGTGCGAGTCGTTTGACCACTGAGTCGGGTGTGGTCGGGGTGTGGTCGGGTGGCAGAAAGCAAAGCTGAATGGGAGGGATTCAGCAAGTTGATTTGAAGTAGTGAGTCTGGGTGAGGTGCATGGCTTTGGTCAAAAAGGAGTGTTTTGCAAAGTCTGGAGGCTCACCAGGACACCATGATTGGCCCGTGCACTTTTTGGCGAACACATCATGTTGACCTCAAGTCATGGAAGCTCTCCTACTGTCGCGAAGGTGAAAAGACTCGCAGCGGCCATGGAGAGCGACCAGGCTGGCTGTGCTTGAACATGGATTGGCTTTGAGTGTTCACTTGGCCACCCCTTTGCCAGCAGAGTCATGTCCCGCTGTCTTGTTGACCTGTCACCATGATGCTGAAAGTGCTAATAGTGCTTCGTGACACTTCCTACATACCTTTTTGAATCAAGAAAACGTTTCACTGGCACCCACCCCTTTTCTTTGGCCCAGCATGTGGGAAGAAGCTATGAGATCCATCCGCGTTCACTGCACGCTCCGCGCTGATGCACGAGGTGTCGAAGCTGGCGGAAGAAGTCCAATCCCTGAGACGCCATGTGGACGACGGAGAGCCCCAGGCAGAAATCGTTCGAACTGGGCAATGGGATGTTGGATCATACCCAACAGTCGTCCCAAATCACCGCGGTGAAACGCGGTGATGGGACCAATGTCATGTGTCGATGATTCGTTTGAACTGTGCAGGGTGTGGGAGTGCGCTATTTGGTTTCAGCTTCCCTATTTGATCTCCATGTGTTTCTTGCATGTTCGAGCATTTTGTAGGATCTTAGAGGGTAGATTTACTCATGACAAAGGGAGACGAGCGAGAGAAGCCACCTTGGCAGGTGGCGAATCTCATGGAGGAACTCCAATCCTTGCGCCAGCACCTGGATGAAGGAGAACCGGCACAGAAGGTGCCCTGGATGAAGGAGAAGCCTGAAAAATTCAACTGCAATCGAAGGGTGTTGTTCGAAGATTAAGAAGTTTGTATCGCTCATTTTGGCAGGGCTACGGTCCGGTCGGTGTAACGGTACCAGCTTCACCATGAGACACCGAACCACATCACACATCACCACGTCAATTATGGCCACATTGTGTGGAAGAAGGGCCCGAAATGAACAGAGTCGCCATCGAAAGGACAACGGCCAACTTCCGCAACTGCGGTTTTGTTGCGAATTTGCTGTGTGTTTTTCTGTGGACGTTCGTTGAAACCAAAAGCAAGTTCAGTTGGAACGCGATGTTCGCCTCTCGCCTTTGGAAGAGCGAAGAGGTGGAGAGCCTCGCAGAGACCCTGAAGCAGCTCCAAGAGAGTCACCACGACTTGCATCAAAAGGCGCCAAACGCGCCAAACGGCCCCCAACCGCCGCGCCCACACCGCTCCCCAAAACCAGGTGCTGTCGGGTGCCCGTAGCAAAACAGCTGCCCAAGGTTCGACTGAACAAAAGAAGGGTGAAAAGTGGGGACTATGGTTTGACCACAAGTGGTGACTATGGGTCATCCGTCACTCCCACATGGTTTAACACCGGGTGTTCGAATCATGTGAATAACCATGTTGTCCAAGCTGTCCAATCTTCTTCTTCACCCCGTTCCTGTTCTGACTTCTGTCGTGCAGCCGGTGCGATGACAGGTGGAGAACGTCGGGACCAGAGAAGCTGAGGTCTCCGACTTGAAGAAGCAGGCGACATGCGAAGCTGAGCTGAGCTGCTACACACGCGCGTGCACGGCACACGCAAGAGGGGGCGATGAGAGCCTGTGAGCCTGTGATCACATCCTGTGATCCCAACAGGTGCGTCTCAACATCTTCAAGCACCGGTAATCCCATCCTGAAACCAATCAATCTGCAAAAGGAGCAACTTCCCTGCGATCATCCTACGAACTCAATGAATGGGGTGTAGCAAAGGACGCGTAGCAGTGTAGCAATGCATGTCAGTCCATCGGACTTTACCGAATTTCCACCCAAGAATCAGCCAGAACAAGAAGAAGCCATGATGCCAGTGCCAGTACTTCTTCCTTTGATTCCACACATCTTCCCAAAAGCAACGCACACTTTCTTCCGGCAGATCGCCCGAAAAAGGGCGCTTCCGCGCCCCGCTGCGCGCCGCGGAGGTGCAGAGCCTAGGCGACACGGTGACTCGCACCGTCGAAGCGGTCAGCGCGCGCAACGAGAGCCTCAGCGAGGCGCGGTGGCCGGTCGTGGCAGCAGGGGAGAAGAGGATGGAGCAGGATGGAATGGCATCGGATGGCCATTTTGGTGTGGGAAGGTGACGTTCCACGGTTGATGGGCTTGGAGAGAACAGAAATGAAAGACGAAGCTATCTAAATCCCCCCTAGCGTTAAAGCCAAAGAA
The DNA here is from genome assembly GCA_963970005.1 of Durusdinium trenchii. Lineage (NCBI taxonomy): Eukaryota > Dinophyceae > Suessiales > Symbiodiniaceae > Durusdinium > Durusdinium trenchii. The sequence goes on along the minus strand of CAXAMN010021540.1, from coordinate 935,954 downwards.
AGGAACTTCCGCCCAAGCAAATCAATCCACCTTGGGCCTTTTGTCATGAATCAACGATGGACGATTCCCTGATCTTGGAAGAAATGCCGAACGATCAAATCCAGGTGCCAAAGCTCAAAGAGGCCTTGGAGTCTTTGAAGCGACGACAAGAGGAGTTCAACTTGCAGATCGAGGCGGCTCGACCCTTGCATTGAAACGAGTGTTTCCGGCACCATACCGGTCCATTCCAAGGCGCCGATCGGTTGGGGGTTTGGTCATGCGAATGAAATCCTATGGCCAATGCGCTTCTGTTGCTTGTGGATGGTTGAAATTGGATGGTCAACCGAAATGTGTTCGCTTCCGAGTTCTGAGACTGGGTCTACCGCCCTACCCAGCGTTGGTCCCATAGCTTTCGCCGGTTTTGGGGATGATCAGATCATCACATCAAATCACCCTCCAAATCATGAGAAGTGGACCCCCATGTGAGTTTTGGCCGTCTTCCGACATGGCCATCCACGGTTGTCACGGTTTGGTTGGAGAGAGGGAACGTCTCTCCACCCGTTCACATGTCCAGATCCCCCCAAACGCGTGGCCGATTTTCTGGGCGCCGTGGCAGGCGACGCAGCGGAAGCAGCTCAACGCCATTCGCGAGGACATGCGTCGCTCGGGCAGGACGTGTCTTGCGATTTCGGCAGGACGCTCGCAGGTTTCTTCGAAGCTGGTTTCGTGTTGGTTTTGAAGTATGACTCAAGAGTAGTTAGTTGTCAAGAAGAGGGTCAGATGAATTCTAAGGTTCGACGGACCCTCCGCAAAGCACTCGATCCGGGAGAGAAGGGGTCTAGACGCCGCCTCGGTCCGGTCCAAGGCGTCCGAACGGCGTCTTTCCATCGTTAGAAGGTTCCCGATAAGGCGAATAGGAGGCGAATTCGATGTGCCAGGCCCAACCCCCAAGCGGTTTTTTGGTTCATCCCGTCCGTCATCCCTGTCCCGGGTCAGGGAGAGATCCGTGCATCGCAAAGGTGTGGTCCAAGCAAGCCAAGAGGCCGCGGCCAAGCGGCAAGCGCAGATCAAGGAGGTGCTGTGAACAAGTGACCAGCGATGCGAGCGAGGGAGGTCGGCCATGTTATTTCAGGTTTCAGGGTCCATGATGATCCTTTGCACGTGGAAATTGGGAGAGCCTAACCTCCTAGCGATGGCCTCCAACCTAATAGCGACGACCTCCAACCGAATAGCGATGGCCTCCAACCTAGTAGCGATGGCCTGCAACCTAATAGTGACAGCCTCCACCCCAGTAGCGATGCCCTCCACCCTAGTAGGTTCTTGGTACTAGGCCTAGCTTGGTGGCTATGATCTTGATGATGAACTTGGTTTCATACTCACCAGCTTGGTCCAACAAAATGGGCTTCTGCTTGATGATGCATCCCATTGACACCCTGTGGATTCCACAGCAGCACATGCCAAAAAAAGGACATCCGAGAGACAGAAGAACGGCGGAACACCGCAACCGCCGTGCCGAAACCGCCGTGCTGCAGGGAACCCAGTCCCTGGAGAAGGAGCAGTTGCAGTTGGCCTCGAAGCTTCGACAATTGGAAAACGGAAGGCGCCCCGTGGGACGCAACGGGATAACGGTTGAGCCGTGGGACGTGGATCCACGTCGAGTTCCGCAACAGGGCATAGAGCAGCAACCACCGGGGGACCCCAAGGATCCAAGACATACACAGATGGGGGGGGTAGGGATCTAACGATATGTTTGTGGTGATGTAGCGTTGACATATTCGTACTTCACAGACATGAACAGGGTGTGTTCGATGTTGTTTGTTTGCATATGCACACACGGTGTTCATGGACCGTTCACGTATTCGTTCTTTACAGACATGGACGGGGTGTGTTCGATGTTATTTGTTTCATATGCACGGACCTCATGTTATGAGGGACTCACACGGTTCGTTCGTTGCTGGCACCGTTTCTGTCCGCAGTTTTTTCATTTTTCCCGAATGCGTAGCGAAGGGTTCTCGTTTAACTCTTGGGGGTCGGGGGGTAGAGCCTTGTTCGCGATCCGTTGTTTCTACGTCCGCAACCGTCCGCAACCGTTCGCAACCGTCCGCAACCGTTCGCGGTAGAGCGCTAAGGCGCTGCCATTGGGGGAAGCTTTTGCAAGTGACTATTCATGGATGTGTCACGTGTCAGTGTGCGCCGCTATTCCATTGTGATTTGCATGAAAAAGACATGTCGCGCAAGCAACGTGATGCGTCTCGCTGCACAAGCGCAGCGTTTGGTGAGATCTGCAGATTGCTGCGCAGTTCCATTGGGATTAGCGTTTGGAGAGTCGTGTCTTTGGGGTGTTGGATGTGGCCGTGCCATTGGGATTTGCGTTTCAGGGTGTGGCATCAAAGCTCTGTTTTCGTGACAAGTCTCAGCTGAAATGCCGATTTTGGTGGATGGGAGTATGCTCAGAACAGGTCGAAATCATTCCAAACGTGTGGTGTGGTGCAAATTTTGTTGAAGCTCACATGAGATAATATTGTCACTTTTCGTGGCAGGCGCAGGACTTTGTGCGTGTTTTGAGGTGTGGAAGTGCGACCTGATGCTGACGCATCACTGTCCTTCGGGCTTGTTCCATCGGACTCCAAACTCAAGAGAATCGAGAGATGTTCTTCATGCTTGTGTAGCTTGTGTGCAGAATTGTGTTTGCTTGAAGCGTAAAGAGATCAGCAGGTCGTCCTGATAGTTCTGACGTTTTGGTGAATAGCGCAAACCTGCTGCGCAGATACCCTCCCCTGGTACTTTCTGTCTGGAATGGGTCATTACATTGTTCATAGGCTTAATGACCATTACAAGCGTTCCTATGTCGGATGGGAGGACGATAGCCGATGTACCGAGTTCTGACCATGGCACACGTGTCCAATCATTAGTTGGAAAAGGAAGTCAAGCTCGGCACATGCCCCAATAAATCTGGTCAATTTACTCTACTGCCCATCACCCTACCCTTATGACTTTCACAAGCAGAAAAGCCAAAACATGACGGATGGTCAGCCACCTTTTCGAGGGAAGCGTAGGCCTGGGAAGATATCAGTAGTCTCAAGATGTCTCAAGTTTTCTTTTACCCTTGGTGAAAGGTGATCAGAGCAACCTCCACCGTGTCAGCACTGCAGGCCGAAAAGAAAACCATTGTGGCCCCAGATTCGACGCCGAAAAAAGGGGGCAAAAAAAAAACCGCCCTTGGAACCGGCGTCCCACCAGGGCCATTGGCAGGTTCCATGGCCAAGCCAGACCATCACTGATGGGGCAGGATCTGCTCATGACACATGTCCTTCACTATACCTTCCCACCCAGAACTTCACCAGGACGGTCTTGGGGCCAAGTACATGCTGAGAGCATTTAAACAGAATACCTTGTGAGAACATATTTGTCGAAGTATACGACTATTGATAACTTGGATCTCCAGCGAAGTGGAAGTGGAGTCAAGCAGGAGACAAGCTTGAAGTCGCACGGACAGAGAATCCAGGGTGGAGCGCCGCAGCAAAATGGCGGTTCAAGTTACAGCGCAAGCGGCCCAAGCGGCCATCCGGCGCCTTAGCAATGCAAAGGCGAAGAAAGATAAGACGAGGCAGGCCGAAAAAAACAGGTAAGAGGATCGTTTCAGCATCGCTCCTGCGTGAGGTTTTCGGAAGACCTGACCCGCATTTTTTTGCGGGAGGCCATGGCAAAAGAGCAGATGGCATCAGAGTTGGCCCGGGGGCCTAGCGTTGATGATGTTTGGCGTTGTTTGCGTACATGTGGCCAATTTGACACGATTTTCTTTTTCGCGCCGCCCCTTCCCTGAGGCAGCGCTGAACGCAGAAAACGAATTGCTCAAGGAAGCCATAGCCGGGCACCCGGTTTGACAGTAACCGTAGCAACCGATTGTGTTTGCGTCTGGCGTGGATCATTGAGGAAAAAGAGGTCATGTCCGCTGCGGCCTTTGACCCCTGGTGCATCCTGACCGATATGGCGGCCACTGACGCGGCTTCTCATGATGCGCACCTTGTGGCGCGTTGTCAATGGATACCGTTTGCGCCGGCAATTGTGGACATGCCCCCATTCCACGCGCAAGCAGTTTACATCCAGAAGGCTGGGTGCGTTGCAGAGCTTCATGTCGCTCGGGTTTCCGAACCTGATTCTCAGGTAGCCCGTGGGCACCAAGCGCGCCAACGAGTTGACTTGATGAGGAGCTGGAAGATGAGAACTGGTGACTTTGTAGTACAACTCTAGTACGCGGAGTATCTGCGGAGCTGGAAGACTGTCCCACAAGAGTGTCCCGCAACAGTGTCGCTCAAGAGTGTCTCACAAGAGTGTCCCTTAAGAGTGTCCGACAAGGGTATCCCACAAGAGTGTCCTATAAGAGTGTCCCACAAGAGTGTCCCACAAGAGTGTCCCACAAGAGTGTCCTACAAGAGTGTCCTACAAGAGTGTCCCACAAGAGTGTCCCACAAGAGTGTCCTACAAGAGTGTCCCTTAAGAGTGTCCTACAAGAGTGTCCTGTAAGAGTGTCCCACAAGAGTGTCCTGCAAGTTACCCACAAGAGTGTCCTACAAGAGTGTCTCACAAGAGTGTCTCACAAAAATGTCCCACAAGAGTGTCCCGCAACAATGTCGCTCAAGAGTGTCTCACAAGAGTGTCCCTTAAGAGTGTCCGACAAGAGTGTCCCACAAGAGTGTCCTACAAGAGTGTCCCACAAGAGTGTCCCACAAGAGTGTCCGACAAGAGTGTCCCACAAGAGTTTCCTACAAGAGTGTCCCACAAGAGTGTCCTATAAGAGTGTCCTACAAGAGTGTCCCAGAAGAGTGTCCCACAAGAGTGTCCCATAAAAGTGTCCTACAAGAGTGTCCCACAAGAGTGTCCTACAAGAGTGTCCCACAAGAGTTTCCTACAAGACTGACCCACAAGAGTGTCCTATAAGAGTGTCCTACAAGAGTGTCCCAGAAGAGTGTCCCACAAGAGTGTCCTACAAGAGTGTCATTTGGACATATGTAGTTTTTCGAACGTGTTTCCATTCGGGTTCGTGGGTTCCATCTTGTTTCCATGCAGGCCCAAGAAGTTGCGACCGTTTGTGTTTTAGCCTTGTTGTTTCGGTTGACTGAGAGGCAGCCGTGCAACTTGAGCCGAATCCCTTGGACAAAAGCAAGGGCACCTAGTTCTCGTGTGCCGGGGGTTCTTGAAACTGTGGCCTCATGGCAGACCACGTTGTTGGTGTCATGCTCCGTTTCCCATGGAGCGCTTTTCCGAGATGCCTGAAGGCATGCAAACAGGCTTTCAGGACAATCGAAATGTTTTTTGTCAAAGCGCTGCATGAGACAGTCTTTCGCCCATGTGTGCGATGATTACCTGTATGGACTACTACCAGTCCAATGGAAACGAGCTGAGAGAGAGCATCAGCGCGTGGGCAGATCTGGTTTGGTCAACGCACACAGGCAAAGCCCTTGCAACTCTCAACTACTTTCAATACATAATGGAGCTGTGGATGAGTAAAGTCTTCTCTTCACAGGACGGTTTCCCTTTGCACGTTTCTGGCTCGGAGTCTAAACATCTTGGCAGGTGTTCCCGAAAGTCTCCCTGCGCAGAGATCTCCGTCACATGGTGCTGAACGTACTTAGCCAGGGCCTTCCTGCCGACGCCCTTGTGCGTCCACTTGTTCTGGGAGCAGATCCTTGCAGATCTGGCGGTGGCCAAAAGGTTCCCTCTGCTGACTTGGATTCGAACATGCCTCTTGAGCCTGCAGGATGGCATGTGGACGGCTGTGTGGCAAGGCGGCCAAGGGAGGTCATCGACGACAAGGCTCACACTGCTTTCGCTGCTTTGCTCCGAGCTGGAAGACCGCGACGGCTTGGCAGGCGCTTGAGGCCTTGAGCCTACACAGCTTTCCGGATGGGCGCTTGAAGTTGGCAAGCTTCAGAGCTTTGACGCCGAACTGCAGCATGGTGCTCCCACTCGTCAAAAAGCAGTTTGCACATGCCTCACCTTCATGAAGCTCAGCTGTTTGCTGCCGGCCGCTATCCGCATGGCACCTATGTCTGCGATGACCTCTTCCTCAACACGACCGCGGAAAGGGCCCACCTAGAAGCACATGGCTGACATTGGCTGACTATGTCCAACTTGTGGAAGCGTGTGGATGCGCAGCGTGAGAAGAAACGAGAAGCCAAAAATGAAAAGTGGGAAGCAGCATGGCTGCTGTTCAAGCAGGGCGCAGACACTGCGGTGGAGCCCTCAGCACGACACACGGAACCGAACAGCGCCCCTTGCAATGTTGAATAGTCATGGTCCAGTCAAGCCGTGCACTGTCGCTGAGATTAGGGGAGTGTGCTGTTCGCAAGGTAAACCAACCCCCGCAGGGGCGGGAACTGGCCTTGCTAAAGATCATTAGGTGCCTGGCATTGAGACCAAAGGGTTCACCTGGTCCGTGATGTTTCCATAGTCACGGATGCTGTGCGTGTGTGTGTTCGCTGGTACCCTCTAAGCAATGGTTCAGTCTTCTACACTGATGTAGCCTCTTCGTTCATAACCCCCCATTTAGAGCGTAAAACCTCTTCCAATGGAGCCACCGCGGCTGTCAACGTGACGCATGTCATGAAAGATTCGACTTATACAAAAAATGTATGTATATAAGTAAAATCTAGGTAGACAGACAGGCAGACAGACAGCAGGCCAGCCAGCCAGCCAGACAGACAGACAGACAGAATGATTGATTTATTAACTGATTTTGATTGGCTTGATCGATTGATTGGTTGATTCATTGATTGGTTGAGTGATTTATTGATTGATCGACCGATTGATTGGTTGGTTGGTTGATTTGATTGATTTGATTTTGATTTTGGCTTTGATTTGATTGATTTGATTTTCATTTGTTTTGATTTGATTGATTTGATTTGATTTGCTTGGTTTGATTGATTGATTGATTGATTCATTGATTGATTTGACTGATTGGTTGACATTGAATCATTGATTGGTTGATTGATTGATTGATTGATTTGGATTGATTGTTGATTTCGATTTTGCTTTGACTTGATTTGATTTGATTGGTTGATTGATATTGATTGGTTGGCATTGACTGATTGATTGGTTGATTGATTGACTGACTGATTGATTGATTGACTGATTGGGTGATTGACTGACTGACTGATTGATTGATAGGTAGATAAACAGACAGGTGCCCCGCGCTTAAGGTTCGATGCGGTGCTCCAGTTGAGCCGCTGTGGAATCAGCAAGGTGAAAGCCAAGAGCCTGAAGCTGCCGATCTATAGATCGAATGCTTCAGTGTTCACGAAAACATTGCGCCGTGCCATGCTTAATCCCCCAATCAAAGTTGAGGGCCCAGATGGGCACCCTTCTCCAGGTCACCCTTGTTTACAAGCAAACTAACATCACATTGAATCACATTTGAATCATCTTTATTCTTATTTGAAGCTTATAAAATCTTATTTGTGCAAAAAAGTGATTTAACACGATTTAAAATGATCAAAGTGATTTGAAAATGCAAAAAGTGTATTTGTCACTTTTGTTTCTGAACATTAAAAGGCTGACAAGTAATGCTTTAGTTTACTGTTGTTGAAAGTCAGCATTTCATTGTCATCCTCATCTTGTTATGAGTGTTTGTTAGCATTTGAGAGTATTACTACTATTGATACTTCAATGTGTTTTTAGAAGAACTTGTTTCAAGTTGTGAGTTTCATAACCAACTAAACCTTTGGGTGGTGGAACCTTCACTGGCTGACATTCATTGATTCATGAGTCACTTGATATGGTAGGCACAAAACTAAATGCAAGCTGACCGACTATCACAATTTTACATTCTTAATTGCTTTTGCTGAAGGGCACTGTGCCTCAGTTGCTGCTGCTGAAGTCTGTGACTGTGCTTGATGTTACTGCCAGCTATTAGAGATCAGTGTGTAACAGTACTTATACATGCTTGCGTGTCAGTGTGGCAATTGGAGGATTTGCATTTGCAAATTGTTGCTCTTTCTCTGAATGAATGGATACTGGAGCTGGAGTATTTTGTACTGGAATATTGAATGAATACTGAATGAATACTGTTGAATACTAGTTGAATACTGTTGGGTTTTTATTTTCCGGAGCTGAAGTTGCACTTTTTGGCACTTTTTGTCACATGGATGCACTGTGGTGTCACTTGTGTGATTTTGCAAATGTCAGCTTTGTGCACTTTCTTGTCACTTGCATGCACTTCAGTGCACTTCTGTGTCACTTGTGTGCACTTCAGTGCACTTCAAATCTTATTGGTGATTAAGTTTGAGGGCACATCAGCTTTGCGCACGTTTATGTCAAAAAAGTGTACAAATAAGATATAAAGTGATTTCAAACTGATTTGAGCTGATTTGGAATTTCAAAAAACCTAAGTGCCATCATCGTGACACTGCTGGCTGGCTCAGTGGTGCCTTTGGTCTCAAGACGCGCTTTCAAAAAAAGTTGTCCGCGCTTCCCGCGGAAGAGGAGTGAAGAGTAATGATTACAGCACTGGTTCAATAGCAATAATGAATGCTTGTGATGGAGCTGATCTTGTGTTGTTGGGCGTGCTTCGCACGCAAGAGTAATGCATATGTTTGATTTGATTAACGAACAGTGTGTGGTGGGTCTTTGTGTCTGAATAGGAGCGTGACCCAAGGCAAGGCCCTTGTGAGAATGAGAAAGTGGGTTTGCCTGTTGGGAACTCAATCTGATTGCAGAGTTTGCCAGTCAATCAATGAACTGCAGTGAACTTTACTTACTTACTTACTTACTTACTTACTTACTAGCTACTATTCAATAATTTTACAATCCCTGCCAGCACAGTTAAAGCTTGACTACTTTCAAAAAAAACTTTCCAATGCCTTGCAAAAACCTTACTTTGTCACAACCCGGGCCAGCACAGAGCTCTTCAGCCAAAACTTACTAGGTTAGGTCAAAAACTTTCAACGAGGCCAGGAGCGATTATCGTAAAGGAACCGTTTGTCCTTAGTACTTATTTGATTGTATTTTGTAAGTTGACTTGTTGCTAGGCTTGTCAACTTATCGTAAAGGCTATGTTGAACTTTCATTTTGTCTGCAAGTTCACTGCAACTTCACTCGTGGCTTCACTCGTGGACTTACTCGTGAAAACACTTTTGGTTCACGCATACTTTTACTCGTTGGTGAACTTTGTTCAAAATCATGTCTAGTAGTTATTATTGAGTCATTTTTACTCTTATTTGAGTAATTCCTAATCATTCTAAATCTTATTTGTGACAATTTTATGCTTAAAAAATGATTCACTATGATCAAAACAATTTCCAAAATGCAAAAAATGCCTAACCAGAGTGACCTCGAAGGGTGCCCATCTGGACCCTCAACTTTAATTTGCTGACTTAAAGCATGGGAAGAGGAGACTTCGTGAAGAGCAAGCTGAAAACAGTGCAGCGGCAATGATCTTTGATTGTCACAGATTCCATCGAGCCGCATCGTAAGTGCCTGTTGGACGGGACCATGCTGTTCAGCAGCGTTCTTTGGGCACCATGATCGGAGAGTGTGACGCAATAATGAAATTCACGATGCAGTTTTTTCCTAGATCCTTCCTTATCCTTTCCAAGGGCTGTAAGCTATGGGGTTGAAGCTGGGTTCTGTAAATTCTCAAATTGGTGTTCTGAAGCCAAATTCAACAAGTCCATGCTAGGCACTCTTTCGGAAAACGTACTTTCCAAAACCCACTTTCAACATGTTTTCAGACTCCCAGATTCAGAATCCAACTTTGCAGTTTCGCTGTTTCAATAAACCGAATCAGAATCTGACTTTTAAAGCACCAGTTGCAGAGTCTCACCACCCAGTTTCAGCATACCAGTATCAGAACCGCAGCTGCAGAATTTCATTTTCCAGTTTCAGAAAACCAGTTTCAGAATTCAGTGACAGAATGTCAGAATACCACTTGCAGAATTTCAGTGGCTGAATCTGACTTTCCAGTTTCAGAATACAATTTTTGGAACATGGTTTTCCAGTTTCAGAACACATACCAGTTGCAGAATCTGACTTTCCAGTTTAAGAATACAAATTTCAGAATCCCAGTTTCAGAATCCGACCGATTAGTTTCCGAATCCGTCTCTAACTTGGGGGACATCTTTCTGCATTCGTGTGGGGAAGGGATCTGACGGTGAAACCCGCTGGTTTTCGACCATGAGTGACCGAAGTAGATGCAAAAGCAGACGGACCTTAAACTCACTTTGGATGAGGACCCTCTTGTTCCAATTTCCGTGTGAGATGTGTGCCGTTCCTAATCCACCGTAAATCCGATGCCATCTCGATTGCAAATCTGCGTAGGTTGTCACTGTTCCTTCCTACCTTGCAGTTCGCATTTCGTTTTGAGAAGGACTTATTTGGGTTCGGGCCATTTTGCTGTCACGGCCAAAACCATTGTGGCAGGTTGAAGCAGCTTGGGCAAGACATGCAGGTGGGACTCGATGGGCGGCACCGGGAGCAACAGAATTCCCCAGGGACCCCAGGGAGCAGCGTTGCGTAGATGTGAACTCTGAATGTCATGCAGACACTATGGGTGTCCCTCAAAGTGGGTGTGGCCCTCAACGACAAGGTCCTTCATTGTCCTTTGTCAAATTACATATGAATAAAAAAAATCCTTTACAAGCCACATGGGGGTTGAAAGATTATCAAAACGTCTACATGCCTCAATCCTTTGGAGCCTTTCTCGACCCCGCGAAATCTTTTCAGTCGTCGTAGGTGGTGAAGGAGGCGATTCTTCACGTGCAGCAGGAGTTGAAGAAAGAGGTGTGTCTTTGTGACTGCGGAGTGGTCGGGTGGGCCCTTGGTTGGTGCTAATTTGATCAATGAAGATGTGGAAATGAGAAGCATCAAAATGGACTCCGTTCCCTTGCAGTAACGACAAATGGAGTAGCGACCCAAGACAGAGGTGACGTCCCATGTGAGATGTAATTATGCAACGGTACACTCCCTGGAATTAAGATGGAAGTGGATGGCATGGCCCCTTACTTCCATGACGTCCAGGGAGTGTATCATGCCAAGAGCTGGGCCAAACCTTGGCGGGATGGTCACCCGGATGTTTCGAGACGGTGACACGCACGGAGGTGGTGATCCCGGAACACATCTTGAAAGACCTGGACGACAAGAACGAAGCACGCCTCGCTTGGCGCCTCAGTTTCTTTCGAAACTCGACCTACTGGCGATGGCCTCCAACCTAGGGTGATGGCCAAAAGCAAGGATGCATGTTTTGTGCCCAGTGGTTTGAAAGGCCATCCAAAAAGTGTGCAAAACGACCTTTGTTCCCCCTCTCATGCAGATTCCCATGTCTCCCAAGAAGCAGACCTGATCTCTTTTGTGAGCGGCTGGTCGTGCCAACGCCCTTTTAGGAGGCGATTTGGAAGGAGCTCCATAGCCACGCAGAGGTGCCCGCAGCAGTTCTGGTGCGACTCAATAACAAAGTCAAGAAGACTAGAGGAATCCTCCAATTTTGGAGCAGCGCAATTCTGACACCTTCAACAAGTCATCCCCAACCCAGTCACCCACGGCCCCAGTCCATCGACCCATTTTTTTCTCCGAATGGACTAGACGGCGATCACCAGCGTCACCGCGAACCCATTTCAAAAATGAATCTTCATTGCATCCCTATTGCAATATATAGTTCTAGTTCCCTTTCAACCCCAGGTGTTGTTGCATGTTTCACCGGAGATGAATCCAAGGTATCAATCATCTAAAGCATTCGCGATCTTCCCAGTTCGCAGGCTGCAGCGACCCGGGCAGATCGCATCGAGCAGAGCTTGACGCAACGTGTGGTCCACTTGGCCTCGTCCTCAGCGACGCGACGTCATGGACGGTGCGACCGTGCGACGGTGCGACGTTGGAGACAGCATGAGAGGCAGACATGCAATGTGGAAAAAGGGGTGGGACACGAGTGACACGAGTGACACAATAAGAAGTCGACACCAAAGAGATGGCCCAGTTTCCAAATTTCATGCTTGCTCCATGTGCTGCCAGGAGTCGGCGACCACCAGGCTCGTGAAAGCCGAGGCCCGGATGGCCTTGGATGGCGGCTCCAGCTTCACCCATCAGATGTCCATTGGCCAAAACGACCATCGGCACTGGGTCATACCGTTCGCTACGTGGTAGGTCTGGGCTCCAGGTTTTGAGCCACGGGACATATGATTTGAGTTGATTTGTTGTGTGTTTTTACATGGTTTTACATGTTTGGCGGGGTGGCTGAGTAACCTCTTAGTCAATGTCACCTGAAGCACAAGGACGAGGAATTCCGGCAACCTTCGGGCTGCCAAGGATTTTTGGACATGTTTACGCCAAAACGATGGTCCGGTCACAGACCGTTTTGGAGTTTTTCAGCCATCGAAGTCCACCAGAACACACGCGGAGGAACACACGCGAAGCTTGGAGCAAGACATGCAGAAGCAGTCGGAGTGGTTTGCCTGGCGGTTGGGCGCCCCAAATGGTCCTTCGGTCATCTTCGGTCTGCATCCCATTGGGTAGATGAGGAGCTTTGGACCTTGGCGGAGTGTGAAAGTGCGGGAGGTGCTTGAGTTGTAAAGTGGCCACATGTTCTGCATCCTGCTGTGGCGATGAGGCCCCCGCATTCAACTCATAGTCATGAAGAAAGAAACGGTTAGTTTGTTTGGGTCCCCTTCATTCTTTATGACGGTCTCCTTGTCCGCCCTTCCGCTTGAGGATCGCCTGGTTGGAGTGGGCGACCACCGGCGAGAAGCGATCCTTTGCTCGCGCCTTGTGGCGAGACCCAGTGAGAGCAGCAACTTCCGTGGACGAACGGCCGAAGGAGGACCTTGGTAGCTCCAGGGTCTGTGGGGCCGGGTGATGCCGGGCGGCTTTCAGTTTCGAAAAGACCAAGAGAGACCAAGAGGTAAGACTGGTAAGAGGAGGGTTCGCCATGTTTTGGTCCGCCGATGTTCCTTTCCTTTGGGTCATCGGTTCCTAAACAAGTGTGTCCCTCGGCACGAACGTTGGAACCTTTAAAGGTCACCGTCTGATGGAGTGTACCAAACACGGTTGAAAGGCAGCAGCAGCTGACACCAACGGGATGCCCAAAACATGCAATCAGTTTGCACTCCCTGAACATCTAGCAGATCCGGATACTCATCATAGCCTGGTAGATCCTGGTATAGAACTGCTCATATGACCCTTAGAATCCACCCCTCCTTTTGTAGTATTTTGATGAGACGATTCCGGAAACCACTTGTCATGGCCTTTGTTCCCCCGTTCGCTTTCCCGTTCGCTTCGCTGCCACCAGCCTGGCCATCTGTCAAAGCATGAGGCTTCCACCGCCCTCGACCCCTGCAGCGACCTGTTTCAAGCAGCCTCTGACGGAGGAGCCACTGATGTTTTGCCCGAACACCTCATGGGCTGGGCTTTCGTGTCCAGAGAGCTGGGGGGGCGAAGCCAAGCCAGAGCCATTGGACATTTGTGGCTCCAAGCCATGCCAAAACAGGAACTCACACTGTCTTCTGGCACCAATGCTATATGACATAATGGGCTTTTCAAGTGCATCGAGCTGTGATTTTAACCAACCGGCACAACACCCCTGTATCCTACTAATCCCATGATCCACCACCAGAGAGAGAATCCATAGCCATTTCATCCCATGTCTCCAACTTTCCTGAGAACCACTTAACTTTGTTTCATGCCTAGAACCTTGCCAACCAAAAACGCGCCAACCCCAACACCGACGAGTTCCGTCGGTCCCAACGTCCGACGGGACGAGCCGTGGACCCACGAGGACTCCGAGCTTTGGGCCCAAGAGAAAGCCGGACCGCGCCGTCCGGGAGGGCCCAGCGTCGCGTTCCGCGTTCCGCGTGCCAAAGCGATGCGACACCGGTTTGCGAAGCGACGTTAGGTGTTTTTCTGGCCAAAGGGTGGAGGATGGCCGGCGTGCGAGAAAGGTTCCTACGCACGTGTGTTTTTGGAGCAAGAACCATTGCATAGTATGGTCTGGTTCATGTATTACCGTAATACCCGCAAAATCAGAGTGCGGTTGCAGTAGGTTCATGGTACGTCATGAGAGGGAGTGAGAAATATCGATTTGGAAGACTGGAAGACTTTCATACATACTGCCTCTCGGTGAAGAGAGTGCTGGTCGCTCATGGCTAGCTTAAATAAATTGTGTGATGATGTCTTGAGGGTCGCAGTTTTTGTGCATCCTACAGTGGACCGCCGGTTTTTATGGCGCATGTCCTGATGAAGGGATCCAAGTCCACCTCTTCACACCCGTAGCGGGGTAAACTCATGACTTCGGGGCAAAAGCCGGTCAGAGTGCCGGAGACCTCTGGCGAGAGTGAGCAAGAAATCAAAGGAAATGGAGCACCCAAAAGACATCAGAACCACTTGGTGGCAAAGCTTCTATAACTAAAGAATATAATATGGTTGATTGGCACATATGGATGATTGAACCCAATTTGGATGCAAGCGACATGCCTCCTGTGACCTGGCTCTCACACATGCCCACTGAAGGCTTGAGACGTGCACCATTGCACAACATGCCCAACGCGGGCACGGCGAACGGGTCAGCGGGGCATCTCAGGACGGCGAACGGGTCAACGCCCAACGGTTCCGCAGTTCCGAAGCATTTTTTGACTTCACGCTAGTAGTAACAAGTGCCTTACGAGTAGTAACAAAAAGCTATTAGAATTAAATTGAAGTCTATATATTGTTTCTACTAGCAAACATTGTTACTACTAGTAAGGCACTTGTTACTACTAGCGATGCACTTGTTCCTAGTAGCTTCTTGTTACTACTTCATCAACAATGTGTGTGTTCCCAGAAACGAAGAAGTGCGACCGACCAGGAAGTATAGAAAAAGTAGAGTTGTTCGACCCAGAGGTTCACAAGTAGTCCGGATGCTACATGTAAACGCATCGGTAAACATTTTCCCTCAAACCCGTTTCGGGGAAGTCGACGGGTGTCGTCGCGTCGTCACGGAGTCGTCACTGCGACGCCTTCCCTTGGGAAGACTCGAGGCCTTCATCAAGTAGTAACAAGTGCCTTACTAGTAGTAACAAGAAGCTATTAGTAACAAGTGCCACGCTAGTAGTAACAAGTGCCTTACTAGTAGTAACAATGTTTGCTAGTAGAAACAAGTGCATCGCTAGTAGTAACAAGTGCCTGCGACGCCTTCCCTTCGGAAGACTCGAGGCCTTGTCGGGCTCGTCCTCTGCGCCAGTCTGGGTGGCCCAGTGGGTTCACGAGCGGCCTCCAAGCGAAGAGAGCGATGGCATCCAAGGGAATCAGCGATGTTCATTGTTCATTGTTCCGATGAATCCGGGGAATAGTTCTTCTTTCTCGGTTTCGAGTTGTACAAATTCGATCCAAGATGTGGGAAAGGAAATAGATAGACGAAATGAAATGCCAGATGGGTCCTGTTCTTCGGAGAAAGATGCCGTGCTGTGCCCGAAACTCCAGGACCTGCAGGCCACAGGCAAAGGCGGCCGGTGTTTGCTTGTTTTTGCTTGTGGATGGGTGACGACTGCGCCGTTGA
This sequence comes from Durusdinium trenchii, assembly GCA_963970005.1. Taxonomy (NCBI): domain Eukaryota; class Dinophyceae; order Suessiales; family Symbiodiniaceae; genus Durusdinium; species Durusdinium trenchii. The sequence goes on along the minus strand of CAXAMN010021540.1, from coordinate 920,461 downwards.
CCGGTGCTGCGCCGTTGACCGGTGCTCTCGTCGTTCTTCTGCATTGGCATGTGTAAGCTACGCGCCGAGCTAGCCGGCGACGCGCCGACTGACTCGCCGACCACTCGCTGCGCGGCCTTTTTGCGAAGAAGTGTGCTTTCAGTATCTCCAGCCTTTCCAAAGTGGAAGACGCTGGAGTCTAGGCTCTCTATTGGGCGAGCAGAAAGATGAGACATCTGAAGGTGAAATCAGGGAAGGAGAAGTTCCTTTTTTGGATACAAGCGCGCAATCGTTTGACTTGGCATATCCACACATCCATGGCTGCACATCCACGCATCACTTTGGACCGCAATGAGGCCCTTGCACTGCAACATCAGCAACGACGGAACGCGTTGCGAACGGCCCAAATGAAGGGACTTTCCCCCCAAACGCGGCCGGGAGCTAGATCAGTTTCGCGTGACGCGGAGTGGGAGTTCCCCCCGTTCACCCCTTGCTAGCTTCTCGAACTGCGTTTCACCCATTCAGAAAGCCATGGGGGACCCCCAGCTTTGCGGCACTTCTCCGGCGCGTGGGAAGTACGTGGCCTGACTGCACGGGCGATGGGATGCCCAACCCAAGGGGGTTCGATGAGCGAAGACGAAGCTGCCAATCTGTTCAGAACTACTCTGGCCTTGTTCAGCATCTTTCAAAGAGGGCCGAAAGAGTTGTTTTCTGGGTTAGGAGTGTTCAAGTGCATGTGTGTGTGATTCGATGAACATCCAAGAAACCCAAGCAGTTCTGAGTTCTAGTTGTGACTCCAATGAGAAATGGGACCAAGTGGACGTGAAGCTCCATCATGTCCACCAAGGGAAGCTCCATCTGTGTCTCAACATAGGTTCACCAGGTAGAGGATTTGCTTTTGCTCGGATTTTGTCGAGTTCACAGAAGCCTGTTGAAAGAGGGGCTTTCTATTTACGAGCAGAAAGGCAGACAACATTGAAGGAAGGCCTTGAACAAGAGGACGCAAATAAGGCATCAAAGGAGCTCAATCATGAATAAACTCAATAGAAACCAAACATCAGACATGATTCTCCTCACCTGTCTCTCATCTTCTCCAAATCCACAGCTCTGGAAACACCGCTCTCCCCATCTCGGCTCAGCGTGTCAAACTGCCAGGCGCCCGTGAGCTTGGGCGGCTCGCCGGTGCATAGCGTGAAAAGCGCTCACAGCGTTCAGAGCCTTCCAGGCGCGAGAAACGACCCGAGGTCAGGTAAAGGACGGTCAAGGTGACAGGTGGGTGGCGCGGGCGCTGGGGAAGGGGTGCGGGGTGCGGGGGCAGGGTCTGGTGTGTTGAAGAAGTGAGTGAGGTCGAAGTTCTTCGACTGTTGATGGGAGTGATGGGGGATTCTTGGATGAGGGGTCACGGTCGACCGGTTACGAGGTTTGTGTTGCATGGCATGGCTGGGAGATGGTGAGAAGTGGTGAACGAAAAAGGGTGGTACTGACTGGTGTGACCAGTTGAGAATGGACTCAATGGATCTATGAGGCATTAATTAGTTGAGGATCTTAATCACCACTCAGTGAAAGACAGAAACATGAAGACCACTCCGTCAAAGAGCCATGAACTCGTCGAGGCTTTGCGGTGAACTCGCTTCCGCTTGTGCTCTTCCTTCCTACCAGACCTAGTAGCCTCTAGACTCTAGCTACTAGTAGTAATGGCCTCCAACCTAGTAGCTTCTTGTTCCCAGTCTTCCCAACCAGACTCCCTTGACCGAGTCCACTTCACCCCTTGTCACCCCAGGAGCTTTTCCTGGTGCGCCGCTGGGCGGAGGACTATCGGATGGGACTGGGTGGCTGCGGAGGACTGGGTGGTTTGTCCGACGGGTGCAGTGCGGTGTGATGGACTCCAGAATCCCAGACACTGAACACGTAGGGGCCATGTTGTTCACAGGGTCAATCTGGGTGGAAGCTGTGGAGGGGCCCCCCCATCAAATGGGTTTCCTTATGCAAACCCATCGGAGTCCGACTGGATGCCTTCTGACCCTCGGAGTACATGGCTTACACCGACAGCTCATTTGGGAACCGTCCGGGCCGAGTCTCAGGGCCCGGGGTGGGTTTTGGACTGGGTGGAATAGCTGTTGTCGTTTGTCGTGTTGCAGGAATGCGTCCACCTTCCCCTTCAGCCAAGGGCGGAGAATCATATAGAGAATTTCGATTGACACTCCCATGCCCTACGGACACTCTGGAGAACATGCCGTGAGGACACGTCTGCTTGTTCATCATACAGAGGACACTCGTGTCTGAAAAACAGCCGAACATCCCGACGGCATCGCCCCGGACAGGGTCGGACTCTGCCGGTCGGACTCTTCGTAGAGATACCCACGGAGCCGGGGCGCGTCCTGTCCGCAGAAGACGTGGAAATTGGAAATTGGATCGACTTTAGGGGTGTCCCACTACCTGTAACAGTTGGTAAACAAGTATCACGGTATTTTGGAGGAGGAAGGCCTTTACTAACCATCATCCACAGGGACAAGTATGATACTCCCAAGTAGGACTGTTACGGTCATCCAACACGTGAAACACGGTCATCCACCGTCCTCGAGGCGGAACGGGTTCGTCCCAACGAAGGCCAAGAAAGCACCAGGTTTGGCCGTTCCCGCCGTGTCGCAACAAGAACCTCCGTTGACCCAGGCAAGTGGAGTTTGTTCCAGTCGGTGACCATCTCGGCTCTTATGAGAAGGAGAAGGCCAGGGACCTCAAGACTTCAGGAGCAAGACAAAGGTTTGGATTGGTTTGGAATGGTCTGGAGATTCTGGCAACAACATGCAAGAACTCTTTCTGAAAGCTTCTGTCTTTGGTGAAGGCCCTGGCCAGGGCCCTTTCTGCAGCTCTTGCAGAAATTGTTCCAATTCCTGGAAGAGTTCACTTGAAACAGCGAACAGCGCCATGTAGCTCCTCTCCCCGCACGTTCTCCAGTCTTTGCCTTAAGTTACAGGTTCAAGACACACCAGTCAAAGGACGAACCAGGGCCAAGTCGACCAGGTGTTTACTCGCATGCGACTTATGCATATTTATGCCATACCAATGCTTTTTCGAACGCACAACGATACAAGGCTTTGCCAACTGATCGAAGCTTGATTAAACTCGCAACAGTTGGTGAACTTGAGGGACAGACTAGCATGTGTTCTGTGTTTGTTGGTTCCCCAAGACTGTCTCGCAGCGAACCATTGACTTAGCGAATGCCGAACGAACGAAACGCAAGCCGCAGGTTCCCATCTTTGGAGTGCGAACCGAGTGCATCGCCTGTGGGTCACTCGGGCTGCCAGCGGGGGCCGGAAAAACGGGAAGTTCGAGCCTAAACAAAGAAAGGGTCCTTGGTTCTTATTAGATGTCTTTTCAAAAACGAAGAAAGGCACCCAAACGAAAAAACAAAAACAAAACGGTGTCGGGGGAGTTGTTGTGGCCCACATGTTGTGACACGTCGGTGTTTTTTCGTTCACGGTCTTCACGTTCCGCGTCGAGAGAGATCGCCGGCGAATGTCGGAGAGATTTCTCATCGGCGACACCGCGCATCTCCTGAGCGAGAATGTCAAGGGGTTCCATGCAGGTTCCGTGAAGCATCTCCCAAGGCAAAATGTATTCGGTGGACATCTGAGATTGAGTTACTGTATATCAGCTGTCCAAGTGCTTCAGCATGGTTCAGCTGGCTTGCCAAGCAGTCTTAACAGACATGTTGGCTTGCTCAAGAATCCCAAGTGGTAAGTGAATTGTCTTGTGAGATGCATCAGTTGCCTGGTACAGATTGAAGCTCGAGCGCCCGAATTGGCTCAGGGTGTGCTGGCTGCTAATCGCTGCGACTCTTGTCTGAAATCATCTGGATTTCTTTGCGGTTCTTGGCATCAAGACGATATGATGACAGGAAGCCCAGCATGAAACGACGTTTGCGACACGTCATCTTCAGTAAGATGTGTGCAATCAACTTGAGGGCTTTGAGGCCGTTCCAGCGCAAACGCCCCGCGGTCATGACTCATTTCTGCACCGAGGGTCTTTGTGACATTCCGCGTGATCTCCTGGATCAACGTCGCTTGGAGAAGCCAGCACCGGCCTGTGGGAGTTCTGCCATGTTCATTTTGATGCATGCTGCTCATTCCAAGCTATGCCTGGCTGCCAATGTGTTTTTGTTCAAAAGAGGTTGTATTCCACCATACCTGCACCAGTCATTCCATCAATCGTCATCGACGTCCGTGTTTTGGAGAACTCTCCAATTTGCCAGTGTGTTAAATTCAGTCGTAGCGACGCCAAGGTCAGAATAGATCACCATCTTCACGATGTTGGTTTGAGCGTCACGACCGCTCCTTTCGACTGTGCTGCAGGACTCGCTGCGTCGTCCGTCGGCCGGGAGACACCGTTGGGTTCGGTGTGTTTTCTCCCGGTTTGAGGCCGTTCGGTGTTTCCCGAGGTGTGGGGAGGACGGTGGGCCGTATACTCCTCATGGAACGCCCTGGTCTTCTTAGCTGCGCCAGGAGCCTCGAACTGGCAGGTCGGTTGGAGCGATGCGAAGAAAGATTGGTGTCTCTTGGACGAGCAGAGCAGAGAGATCCCCCCCTTCTTTGCGACTCTTTGAAGATATGAGGTGCCTTTTGAAGACGTTTGTTTTGTGTACAAGCTTAGATACCAGTTTACGACAGGTTTTCCATTAAAATGCCAAAGGATGTTGCTTTGACTCGGAGAGAATCATTTGAACAACCAGGGCTGCATGCTACCATTTTCTACCGTAAATGAAGGCTTTGGCGAGTGCCAGGAAGTCTCTGCCACGCCTTGTGCCCTTGTTGACCCAGGTTGTCAACACACCAAACTCGGCTGTCCGAAGTCTACCACCATTGCCCCCCTACGACTGACACTCGCCATCACTGGGTTAGGGGCCGGCTTTGAAGGTCTCGAAAATCCGGTTAGGCGCTTGAGCAAGGGCGCCGACTTGATTGAGCAAGGGCGACTAGTTCGCGCTACTAGTTAGCTAGCTACTACATAATTACTGGATGCGGGATAGCTCGTGAGCTTCTATAAAACCAAATCATTAGCAGCCTCACAGCTGTGGATGGGGTGTGACACCAACAGAATCCAAGAGGCACCCCGAACAAATGGAACAGAGATTTCTGTTTTCCAATGATTTGGAATGTGCCAGTGGCTGGGAGAAACCCACCTTCAAACGCATCAGGGCTGGGTAGACTTGGCCGTGCAAAAAGTCTGAGGTCAGTTTGGTGGATTCAAAGTTTGCGGCTTTTGGAAGCCATCTTTGCCAAAGCTAGAAGTCATCGAAAGGTGTTTTACCTGAGAATTGGTGTGGTTTGGTGCCAGGTCGTTCTTTTTTTTGATCCCCTTTTTAGTCACTCGCTGCCCCACTTCGACGAGTGACTGGTCATGTTTGTAGAATGGGTAGAAGCTTCAGCATGTTTCAGATCTGCACATCCTTTGATTGGGAAAGAAGAGGTGAGAAGTACAATTGAATAGAACGGTACAAGTCGTGAAGCGTTCAGACACACGTTTGGGATGGTGATGGCTTCAGAGAGGCTTCGTTTCAGAACTTCGCTCCAGAAAGAGACTGACAACGCTCGACTCCCATCGCTAAAGCCATGTCCCTGCAAGAATGATCCACTTCCACTTCCGGTTTGGTCGGTTTTTCCATCCAAAAAGGTCCGGACATTTCAACGTCCGGTCCCCAGGCAATGCAGCCTATAGCAACTGGCAATTTGCCTGGTCCGAGCCGAAGAAAGCCTGGTGTTGTGACCACTTCGAGCCACTGGGCCGAGCCACGAACGACGGGCCGGCGGACTGGGGATCCGGGATGGACTCCTCAAGGAATTTGGCACCTGCTCGGTGGGAAGCATGGAACCACTCTGTGTGCAGTGCTCTTTGACCTCGAAAAGCAGAAACACCCTCGGTTTTTTTGTTCAGATGTCCGATTGGAGTGCACAGACCGGGCGATGCAGGGAGCCGGGGGCCGTCAGGGTGTGACCCTCCGAATCTTTGGAGTCGACGACGGTCGACGGGCCCGAAGCATATCAAGGCTAGTTACTACTAGTAACAAGTGCCTCGCTAGTAGTAACAAGTGCCTTACTACTAGTAACAAAAAGCTATGAGAATTAAAATAATAGCCTTTTGTTACTACTAGTAAGGCACCTGTTACTATTAGCGTGGCACTTGTTACTACTACCCTGAAATACCCAAAGTGGGCCACTGGGCTTTTTGGCGCGTCCTGTTTCGGCCGCAAGACAGAGTTGTAGATCTTTTTGAGGCGTTGCATGGCTGAAAGTGGGAACCCTTCCTATTCTTGACATGAAATCCAGAGATGTAAAGCACGAAGATCAACTGGGGTATTTCCGGTTCTCTTTCCATAAGAGTCCCTGATGATGCTTCGACACGTTCCTCCATCATCCAATGTCACAAGTGGATGCTTCCGGTGTTTGCCAGTTCCACCGCCCAGTTCGACTCTTTTGGCCGCGAAGATCGTCGACCCGAGGATGGGCTGTGCGTCGCACAGAGAGAGCGATGGGACCTTCGATTGCCTCTCGGGTCTTCCATCCATCGAGCCGACCGGTGTTGGGGGTGGAATCCACTGAAGATCGCAGCAAAGCCACGGGAAATCGAGGATTTTCCCACGGGTTTGGAAAGTCTTGATTTTTTACGAAGTGGTCGTGTTCACTTTGGGGTGCTAGCCAACCAGAGAGGTCTCTCCTGATCACCTACATACCTCTTCAAAGGTCGGCACTTGGTCCGGAATCCCCTATTTGCAGTTCGTGAGGCCTGCCAAGACCAAGGCATGTAGTGGGAAGAATAGAGGTGGCCAGCAGTCAAATTCACACATAAAACCATGTGTTTCGCTGTAGGACTTGCGACTGGCGTCATGGCTTCGTTTCACGACGGGCCAAGGCTCCGGCACTTTGATTGACGCATGGTCCACGCAGAAGCGAATGTTCTGTTGCCTCTTGGCATGCAACCTGATCTTGTCAAAGGTCCAGCTATCGACCATGGAATCTCTTGGATGTTATATATTCCTTCGAAATTCAGTAGAGCGTGCAGAAGAGCCGGTACGCTGGCACAACCAACAACTGTGAGTTACATCGCAGCACTGGTGCGGTCTTTTCGCGGCCTCGCCGCTGTGCTGAGGCCAGAGCCAGAGTGTTGGCTGCATCGCGGCCAGTGCAATACACTACGACTGCCAGGCGGGCGTTTTCGGTCAAAAACGCACCAGGCAACCACACAGGCAGCTAGAACTTCAACTGGCCAACCCAACGCCCTCTCCCCTACTGACTTGTCCCCACGAGACCGCCAAGAAGGCTTCGAACTTCAGAACCTAATACCATTTTTCGGACTGCGTCACATTCTCCCTGCAGGCTGGCATCACGAACTGGAAGAAGGGCCACTCGAAAGCAGCTCTCTCTCTTGAGCACTTGGTTTTGGGTGTGCGCGCATCAAACCGAATGGCTGAAAGACTGGGCTTGATTTTATTTGCATTTGAAAGGAGCAAAACAGGATGTTGGAAGGTGATATCGGCCGCAGTATGCATGACGTGATAGTGATGCAAATGAAACCAACCTTCATCATTTGCAATGCTGGCATCACGAAGTAGTATCAGAAGCACGTGCCGAAAAACTATAAGATCTTTTTCAATGCGATTGAAAGCGTTCCAAGATGCCGCTCGCAAGACCCCTAGCAGCTTGCAAGATCTGTCCAAAGAGTGCGACTAAGGTTGGTCGCCGGACAAGAAGGCCTGGTGTTGTCACCACAACCAGGTCGCCTGTCCGAAGCCTCCAGAGTTCGATTGCGACTCTCAGTATGACCACTGGCAGGTGGGGGGAGGGGGGGACGGAGTCTGAGTGAATGAGTCTGAAGAGCTTTGAAGAATCTTTTTTTGAGTGCATGTTCAATCAAGCGAGGTTTCAGGATTGAACGTTCATTCAACCAAAAGCATCCAAAGAATCGCCTGTTATTTATGCGTCCCAACCCAGCACGTCCACCCCCACGAAGTTGACGGTGATGGAACGGAACTGCTGCGCAGAACTCCTGGTCCGTGAAGAAGCAGGAGTATTGCTACTTCGCCTCAGTTCGCATCATGTGGTGCGGGTGTTCGCTTGGTGTTCAAGAAGGAGCTGTGCCGTGCCATGACGACCTGTTGACACCATTTGTCCGTCCGGGAGCGACGACTGTGGGTGGGTCCCGCACGAGCGATGTAGCTCAGGTTGCCAGCATTCCAAGCGGGCATGTCCCACGACCCTCCTCACGACCTCGTTGCCCTTTGACTGTGCCTCGATCCGAAGAGCGGAGAGGGTCAATGGAAGATGGAGCTTGCTTTAGCTTGGTTGCTTGACATGGAGCGGCAGTTGGAGCGGCAGTTGGAGCTCACAGAACATCCCAATGGGAGCTTCCACTAAAGAGGCTTTTTGTTGGTCCGTGGGCGTTGGAGGTTGAAAATGGTATAAGAACAAACTTCTTTGGGGGGGATGTGCCCATGTCCTCAAGGGATTGGACGAGCAAGAACGAAGTGGAACTCCCTCAAAAATGTGTAGAACATATCGTTTTGAGATGTTTTGAGAGATTTTTGGGTTGTTCACCTGGAGCAGATCCGTTTGGGTTAAGGCGATGCTGGCTTTGCCAACTGGCAGCATGGCTGGTCCCGGCTCAAGAAGGACCTGAGACTCAAGAAGAACATATTCGTGCTCAGATCTTTTGATAGTCATTAGATTGAAGAAGTTTAGGGCAAAGGCGCGGACAGAGTTCTAGCAACACGGAAACAGCATAGGTACAGAATTCTAATAATTAGAAATATTATGATATTATGTACTCTTTGTATATATGTCAAGATAATTTGTCCAACTAAATGTGCAGTTGCCCTGCACCATACCAGTTTTCTTCTGCGGCCAGGAGTGGTGCTGTACCCACATGACTATGGGCTGTGCTGTAACAACACTGCTGCCAGTGACACGGCTGCAGGTCCTGGTGAGGTACCCACCTGGGGCTCACGTGCGTTTTTCAAGACGTCGTCTCGTCGCAAGGCTGCAAGGCCTCACGTCGCCCAGGATTGCAACGTGGGATTCGACAACTGGCGACAAGAATGGTCCAAGCAGAAGCAAGAATGGTGCTGCACCTCGGCGTCACGTCGCGTGTGCTGGAGCCGGTGCTGATCTTCGTGTGGAACTCCGATTTGAGGGGTGGGGACTTCAAAAAAAGGAACAAAACCAAGGCAGGGATGTCCCCTTTTGTTCTGGTTCCTACACTCGTCTTCAGACCTCTGAGCTCTGAAAGAATTGATCGACGGGCCGCCCACCATCGTTTGTGCTGCCTGGCGGTTCGTTCCGTTTCCACTTGACCCGATTCAGTGGACTTTCACCCTCGGCGAGGCAAGCACGAGACCCGTGGCTGCGTGCCGGTGACCACGGTGGAGCCGTTGCCCTTCGATTGTTTTCATGGCGCCACTGGGCCGAATGGTTCGACTCGGCCCGGCAGTGGCGGAGCTTCCGGAGGTTCCACCTTGGATGGTGGGATGGGTTGGTGGGGCCCAGTAGTACCGGGTGTCTCAGAGATGGACCACGCGATTTCTTCCAAAAGCCCCCGAGTTCGGTTGCTCGGTCAAGACTTCCTTTTTCAGAGAGAGTTTCATGAGTGGTTGAAATCTTGCCACCCACTTGTTTGAATAGATCAAAAACACTCACGTCTTCAAAAAAAGAATCTGAACCTGTCATGCTTGCGACGAGATAATGAGGCCACAGTAGGCCAGACCTGCTGGCAGTGCCGAGGTGGCGTCCGTGTGGCCAAGTCCCAAGAAGGACTTTTGCTGCTCGCACTTCGACCGCGGCTGCGACAAAGACACCTCCGAGGCCTTTGCCCCTCGGCCGAGATGATCTCGCGGCCGAGAATCGCAAGAGAGTTCGGGGTGAAGAAGTGTCGGAAAAGCCTGCCTGGTAGTGGAAAGCAGCAAAGCACCTACTGGATCTGCCGATGAAGTATATGGCAACCCTCGAAAGTGCAAGGGTCAGCGTACCTTTCCCCAATCCGGCTAGCGTAGAACAGGAGCTATTTTGGCCGTCATATGAATATGATCATATGATAGTCACTCAGCTGCGAGAAGCTGGTTCGCCTTGTCCTTAGGACTGCTACACGGGATACTTCAATTGGCACGCACTTTGGACGAGGCGTCAGCCGCACGGTGGCATTCGTTCCAGAAAAGAAGGCACCTCTCCTGGGCGCCACTGGCCGATGCACTGTCTGTGAACGAAGCAGACGCAAAGCAGAAGGCTAATGGCAGCCGGGTGATGCTTCCTCTTCGTAAGAGCCGGTCGCCCTCGCCCTCGCCGTCGGTCGGCTTTGACGTTTTGGTTCCGCGCACGGTGGGAGGTTCGATGGAAAGCATCGTCGACCGTCCAAGTCCGGTCCAAGCGTCCAAAGTTGTTGCCCAACCGCACTGCAGCCAGAAGGGTTGGCAGCTGTTTTGAGACATGTTCAGTAAGCCCATGAAGCCTTTGCCGGGTCCAAAGTGATGTGAAGAAGACATCTGAAGGTAGAATGCCTAAGACCTTAAGGATACCATTGCCTGCGTTTATCAGCTGGAGTCCTTTTTCCTTCACAGAATGAGAGACCTGCTGAAATGCAGCTGAATGAATGGCAGGACAGCATCCGATCACCGTGTTTTGCACATTCAACTCGTGTTTCGCCCAAGGAAGGACTATTGCTGTCAGCATCATCACCGTGCTTGTGCCCCTCCAAGTACACCAGCACCCTTTGATTGCAATGCAGGTGGGCGACCAGCAACTTTGGATCAACTTGGCTTAAAAGAGATTCCTGGAATGAGTAACCAGCTTCTTCAAAGTGACTTTTTTGGAGTCCCCAGTCGTGACCTGTTGCAGGCCTTTTTGTGACCGAACCAACCAGGATGTCAAGTTCTGTCACGAACTGAAGAACCAGGAATGAATGTGTCTCACGTGAGGATGTAAACGTTCCTCATTCCGGACTCCATGGGTCAAAGACAGACAAACATGTCCTCCTCATGTCTCACTCATGTCCATCTCTCCACAGCGAACTTCGCTACAAAGCCAGGCTTTGCCCGATGGGAGAAAGGCCCGGAGCGAGGGACAGCTTGGAAAAAGATTGAAAAAAAAACGAAAAGAAAAAATGTCAATGGAAAACTGTTAATTGGAAAACTAGTCAAAAATCAGGAGGAATAAAAACTGATTTTGCTTATGTTTTTAGTCTTTCTTTTCTGTCAAGCAATGGACACCGGAGCCGCTGGCAGCTCACGGCGCAAGGCTGGGCGGATGAGAAGAAGCACTGGTGCTGCTTGCAGGCGCCTTTTCTTTTAGCCCGCCCTGACTTAAGTAGGCGTCTACTTAATTAAGTAAGGGAGAAGTTCGCTCCTAGCTAGGACACAGGATAGCTCGCGCTCGCACTAATGGGTTGGTTCCTATTTTTGAAAGTTTTGGCCTTTACTGCCTCCAGGTCTCAAACTGTTGGTGCCCTGAAAGATGTTGGTGCCCGGCAAAAGAAACCTCATAATGCAACTTAAATTTGTTGGCAGTTTGTCCTTTACCACGGGGCTCTGAAGGCACCACTAGTTTCTGGCCAATTCAACATCCCTTGCAGCTCCATCAATTTAAGCTCAATGTTCTTCGATGTATTTGCAGACATTCCCATCTTATGAATGGACAATATCAACATGAAAGTGCTCCAGGTGAAATCTCGAGAGGTTTTTAGGTCTTTGAAGCTTCTTAGTAACAAGAATGCTTTCCAGTAACTAGAATCTTCCTTGGGAATCGTTTCACCTGTAGTAACAATAAGCTTTTTAGGTCTTGTTTCGCTTTGATTTATCGAGAGGTTTGATCGCCATGTTCTTCTCCAGTCTAAGACCATAGGACATCATAGGACCATGGACGTCTCAATCTCACGTGTCGCATCGTGCCGCCCATGTGTGTTTTTCCTTCGTTCCAATCGACTAGCTTTTTTCAGGTGAACCGTGCCTGTGATCCCTTTGACTGCGAGGACTCGTTGTCGTTTGTTGTTCGTGTTCAAAAGAGCGCGGCTTCTCTCGCGTGTTCGAAGGCGAAGAAGCGCTTGTTGGCCTTGATGGTGGAAAATATCCTGTACTGTTTGCGAATGATAGGATTCCTGTTTCATTTGGCACAGCAAATTCATCGTGGCAATGATATCCATAGACAGACAGTGTGAAATATTGGCCATCAACAGTAGGTCATGTTGAAGGAGAATCTCCATCCAGCAAAAGAAATCTGTCAGAAAGACCTCGGTTGACTCTGAAAAAAACCTTGTGGCATTTGGTTTGGGGACGTTTCAACTGGTTTGGAGCCAAACCATTAGCGTCCTTGCTCCACGACTGATTAATTAGGCATCTTGTCAACCATGATTCACGATCTCGAAGACGTACGATATGGCTTGGACTTGCGGCAGGAGGACGCGCAGAGATGGAGGGCTGTGTGGCCAATCACTTAGCGACATTGGGAGGAACCAGGTCTCAATCCTTGATGATGTCTTCAGGAATCTGAATCCGCTTGAAAAAAGATAAAGATCGGATCGCACTAAGAAGTTGCCCCGCCGATGCTTCTCCACATTGCGAGCCCCATTCATGCGGTGTTTGAAGACTCGCGCTTGTGCTGTTTTGCCGCGAATCCTGATGTACATGTGGACAGTGGTTGACACTTCGGCCAGATTGATATCCCTACAAATCAATTGGAGAGTGCAAGAGTACCCCGAAAAACCTTGAAGCACCTTGGGGGGGGCGCCTGCACACCGTGCCCACACCATCTCCACTTCGACCTCAGGTCGACGCCCAAGAAGGTCTGGTGCTGTGAGCATTCCACGCGCGGCTGTGAAGCCGCCACCACTGAAGCCATGTTCGACTGCTACGCAGGCGGACCGAGACGACGACACGACGCGCCCAGAGGATGAACTCGGTCGACGTCGTGGGTCCTGGGGGTCGGGGTGTGTTTGAAAGCGTTTTGGCGGGTCCTGCGAAGAGGAGGTGAAGGTGTGGATCCTCTTTTGGGTTGGTTCGAAGCTCGTAGTTAACGACTTCGTGATGTTATAGATCCCTGAGCCCCCTGTTCTTTGCAAGATTTACAAACCGGTTGAGAATCCATTTGTCCTAGAAGCAGCTAGAACTGCTATCCGTTCACCCTATCGTCCAGGCTATGACAAATGGGAGACTGGCTGGTCTCCGGAGAAGAAGAAGTTTTGCTGCAGCACCATCGACGTCGCGTGCGATCGTTATGACCGGGATGAGGGTGTGGGATGATGGGATGAGTGGCCTGGAGAGAGACAGAGTGCAGAGATTGTTCTACATGTTGAACATGTATCTGAGGTGTTCGTTTTGGACCTTTCGTGGACCTTTCTTCCTGTGTTCTTCTCTCTTCTTCAGACGTTTCTTCCTGTTCTTTCTGTATTTTTTAATATGTCAGGAAATGCTGTCTAGAGTGCGCGGATGCTGTCGAGTGCAGAAATGCTTCATTGACGGACACAAGGATTGGACGATGTTACTAGTAGTAAGGCACTTGTTACTACTAGCGATGCACTTGTTCCTAGTAGCTTCCTCCCCCCCCCCGACCGCAGGATTGCAGCATGGACTTTGGCACCTTTGAGTTCCCGGTTCGCAGGGAGTGACGTGAGCGGCCGAGCCGAGCGGCCGTCGTCGGGCTCTCCGGAATCGCCGTAGGCAAATCCGGTGTGGTGCACGATCGCGTGAGGATCACCGCAGTGCCCAGGTCAGCGGCATGTTGCTTCATGAGGGATGGGATTCATGGAGTGGTTCCACTCTCGAGTTGATGGTAGACGGGTCAGTTGACGGGGTTTGACCTTGAGGACTTTAGGTGCCACTTCTTGGGCTCAAAGAAAGAGCGAACTGAGTTGACCTACTCATCATTCACATCCACAGGTCCAATTCACCCTGGCGAAGCACCCCAAAATGGTGACTATACTGAAGCTGCGAGAATGTGGAGCCAGTCTCATGAAGGCTACAGTTACAGCACATGGACATGGGGGCAGCATATGAAATAAAGGCAGAGAAAGTCTCTGTTGCCCGGACCAGTACCTCGTCCCTTTGGGTCATCCCTTTTGGGAGAAAGGCACCCACCGCCCATCCTTCGTCCGGTCGCCGTCGCAGTCCCCAAAGGACCTCTTGGACCGACGACAAGAAGTCCTGGTGTTGCGCTCACATGAAGCTGGGCTGTCCGAAGACCACGACCCCAGCCTTGCCACGACCCCAGACGGAGGTTCAGACGAAGACGAAGCAGGTGATCGACGCGGACGCGGCGTCGGTCCCGACAGAGGTCCGAGAAAGACATGGCAACAGGTCCCGATAGATGTGCGGATTTGGTCTATTTCAGGCGCTTTCAGGCGGACCAGACCAACAGGACATCCTTGGTCGGACCAGAATCCCAAACGACCAGTTGTTCAGTTCCGCGGAGCCCCGAATTCGTGCCGCGGACCGAGAAGGGGTCCATTTTGGTTGAGACAAGTGACGCAAGGTGAGGTGCGACGTTACTCCCCAAAGGGCGCATCAAATGTCGGGATTCCCCCCAACTGGGCTGTGGATCTGGATTCGAGTTCCCAGCTCCGTTGGATCAGTAGGATTGTCTCGCCTTTGTGTCACCTTTGAGTTGGATTGTCATGCACTCGTTCCGTCTGGGGGACCCTGGAAACGAGGCACAACTGCGACCTGAACGTGGAGCACTGGGAGTTGGCCTGGACCGAAAGTCGGCCTCGCCGGCATTCGGCTGGCTCGATCGATCTCGGTGGTTGATCCATCTCTCCACGGTGGCGGCTGAACCAGGGGTGATCACCTAGTTACCTAGGTTTGTTTGTGTCACAGATTGATGTCTTGGTGGAACGATGCATTTCATGAAGCGTTTTGGTTTTCGCAAGTCTGTCATGGACCATGGACAATTGAGTCTGTTCAGCATGGCAAGCCTCGGGATTTCTGGGGATTTCTGGAGGTCAGTTCGTTTTTGTCTTGTCTTCCTTGCTTCCACCTGCACGGCTGCCAAGCTGCGTAGGACAGACGACAAGAAGCACTATTGTTGTATGGCCGTCGGACGGGCTTGCGATCCCTACGACTGCTCTGAAGGGCTCGAAGAATGGTCAGCGATCCCAGACGACAGAAGTGGAGACAGACGGGAAAGCGATCCATCCGACCAAACATGGAGAAACCGACTCTGTTTGTTTTGGAGTGGAAGATTGCCTCACATCTTCTGAAAGCTTCTCACGGATCCTTTGGAAGACTTTTTATCTTTGCAGAGCCTTTCCAGATCAGTGAAGAAGAACTCCTGAAGAGGGTGTTCTTTTCAATCTGCAAAACCTGCATTCCTTTTCCCTTACATCTAACCAACACCCAGTGGACCCAGTGAACTTCCGCCGGGTGCCATGAGGCACAGCGTTTGGGGCATGGCCAAACGCGCCTGGTGCTGCGAGCGCATTCACGTCGGTGGGAGGGCCCAGGGAAGATCAACGGACAGTAGCGTCCTTGTTACTAGTAGTAAGGCACTTGTAGGTTTTAGAAACACCCAGGGGTGGACGCCCCGATGGGATGAGTGAAACACTGGAAGGTGCCAACGAGGAGTCTCTTCTTGATGCGGTGAAAACTCAGTTGTAACTTCTGCTGCTAGTTGAATGGTAGCGCGGCAGTCCCAATCTGTCATTGAATCCATTCAATCACGAAAGCCTCGTCCTGGCTGTACGATTAGGCAATCGTGCTGTAATGAAAAGATGCCGAATCAAAGTTTGAAGCAGTGAACCTGAGTCCCCGAGAAGCAGAAGTGGCTTCAAGGCTTCGAGTCTCCTGGAAAAGTTGTCCAGCAGTCGTTGGTTTCATTCGTAGTACGATCCCAAAAGGATGACTGGCTTAAGTACTATACAATGTGTTCCTACAGTTCTGCAACTGCAGAGAACAACTGCAGCAAGCACTGAGGCTGTCCCGTCACCACCGTGCAGCCCTACCACTGCGAGGGCGGCAAAGACGCCGCCAGCTGGGATCCACCGAAGCGATCATGGCGCCTCGGCGCCAACACGAGAAGACCGACGTCCCACAGGAAGACTCCGCGTACAGACAGCCGCTTTAGCTGCTTGTTCTTTTCTCTTCAATTTGTTGTTTTTCCGTTTGTGTTCTTTGTTCGTTGTGTCTTTTTCGGTTCTTTTCGTTCGTCCTTTCTCTTCCCCCCAAACCCTCCACGAGTGACACGATGGTGTCGCCACGCATTTCCGCTGAGGTGTTGCCACCATGAGCGGCTGGGATGCCCGGAAGATATCTTCGATTGCCATGCAGGTCTCAAGGATTGGCGTGATGGATGGTCCAAGGCGCGTGCCTTTCCGGCGTCACTCACGCGTGGCACGTGCGAAAGCCAGTGTTTCTTGGAGGACCTGGCAACCTGTCTTAAACATTTCTGACCACACTGCAATGAGTCAAGAATTCTGGCGTTCTGGGTTTGGGGATGTTTCTTACCACGTTGAGAAAGGCTGCAAACGCTTTTGTTGCAACGCCAGGCAAAGAAGGACTGGTGCTGTATGACTTTCCATCGCGGTTGTGAATGAGGCCACATGTGAGTATTGGTGCTGAGCAACACGTTTGTTTGTTGACAAGAAAAAAAGAGGAGGTACAAGTTGCCTCAGTGCCAAATACACTTTGATTATTTCCCTAAGCTACTAGAAACAAGTGCATCGCTAGTAGTAACAAGTGCCTTACTAGTAGTAGCAAGAAGCTACTAGGAACTAGAATTCAAGCTTTTGTTGTTTAAATTATGTTCCAAGTGGTCTAAGACGGTCCAACACTCATGTTCAGATGTTCAGAAAGACTTGGCTCGGCACCTTGAGAGGCTGTTTGTCAGATGAATGCGTCAGCGTGTGCTGTGCTCACGTTTCCAGGCTTGCCTTGAGTTCGGGTGGCATGCCTTAGGCACCACTGTACTTGTCGGGAGCCTGGTCCGCTCGTCGAACACAAGACACAAGGGACACAGCAAAACTCACCTTTTGGTATAAGCACGATGAATAAGACTGTGAAAGACGACGAATTGTTTGACACATGGAAATCCCTCAATCAAGGCATTTGCATCGAAAGGCTTCGTGAGGCTTTGTGAGAGGCAAAGCCTCGCCGATCCACGGCCCCGAGCCGTGTCGGGGGTCCTTTTCTCCGTGATCCCGGTGATGGCGCCCGGCCCACACGATTCCACAGGCGTTTGGGCAGTCCTTGACATGCCTTAATCTAAATCTTAAAAGAGAAAATAGAACGATGGCCTCTACCCTAATATCGATGGCCTCCACCCTAGTAGCGATGGACTCCACCCTACTAATTAGATGACTTTCCAGAGTTCAGGCAGAAATGCCTGTTCATCCCTTTTCGTTGCTCTCCCTGTCCACTCGGATGCCCAACGATCTCTCGGATGTTCAGAGACCGCATGACCGGTGC
The DNA here is from genome assembly GCA_963970005.1 of Durusdinium trenchii. Lineage (NCBI taxonomy): Eukaryota > Dinophyceae > Suessiales > Symbiodiniaceae > Durusdinium > Durusdinium trenchii. The sequence goes on along the minus strand of CAXAMN010021540.1, from coordinate 903,051 downwards.
CCCATTTGTTGCACGACCAGTGACGAGGAAATTGCATGAACGGTTCACCTAAATAGTAACTGTAGAGCTACTTCAGCTGTTGACTTGGCTGTTTGGGATAAAGCCTTCTTTTCTGAACATCGAGTCAACTCATCAGACATAGTTCTACAATCTGACGCGTGAGGACAAAAGGAAGTGCTGCATCGCGTTGCTCCGCCTTGGCAGATGCAAAAGCACCAAAAGAGTTTGCTCAGCAACTCGAGTCAACAAGCTGCGCTGGGACTAAGCGCCTAAGCGCTGCAGAGCAGTCAAGACCGAAGGAACGGGTCCGAGGTGTTTTGGACGTGACTCCTTAGGCTGGGTGTGTCACTGAGCCGGACATGTTGGACCCTTCGCGGAGTCGGAACCCGACTCGGCGCAGGCCAGGGAACACGCCTCCCGGACCTGCGATAAAGGCGGCCGGAGCTGCCAGGGGCGGGTCGTGGTGCCAAAAATCCTAAAGGATCCTAAAGGTGTTTGTGTGTGTGTGTGTTTGCTCTTTGTTGAAGAACCTCGTGGCATGCGGGGTCGTGGACATCTTCACTTCACTCACCCCTCCCCATGTGTGCCCTAGCCGATATCCGATGCATGTTTCTTTCTAGTATTTGATACTCTTGGAGGTCTATACTTCGACCTCTCAGAGGACAAACCAGCCAGGAAGACGCAGCCCACCCGGCCATCCCTTCCGGTCAACACCGGCCAGGTCGGACCCTCGATCATCCGCACGGCTTCGCCAAGTGAAGCCGAACCGCGGAGAGGTTTCACCGCCGCGCCGCGCTCGGCTGCGCGGCACCGAGCCGAAAAGGGACAGCGGCGGAAGAACGAGGGTTCCCTGGCGGCCAGTGGAAGGTGTTTTCTTTGTTTTTCTTTCGATGCGTTCCGGGTGGTTGTTCGTGTGTTCGAAAAGGAAGACGAAAGACGAAAGACCGACCTGTCAGTTTCCGCTCAGTCAGAGTGTGCAACCAGCTAAAAGGGAACAAAGGGCGTCGCTAGGAACGGAGCAAGGACGCTACGAACGTAGCTCCTGGCCATACTACTCGAAACCTGGGGGACCAAAGAAGGGATCTTGGCACCTGCTCACATGTTCCGCTGCAGAGCTGCAGTTTCAAGCTGATGAACGAGTGATTTGAACCAAGATGTGGACAAGATCTCTCCTGTTTGTTTTAAAACTGTCAATGATTTCGACCTACATCGACTTAGAACAGGTATTGTTCGTACCCTCTCCTCTGATTTCTCATGACTCCCTAGAACGGTGCTGCCTGGTGCTGACCTCTCAACGCACAAGGTGAGGAAGCGCAAGGGATGACTCGCTCTATCACCCCATGTCGAAGAAACGAATTCGTGTTGTTTTTCTCCCGCGCTTGGATGGCGCGGTCTTGAAAAAGTTTGCCAACCGTTCAGATGACAAAAGCAGGGCAAATGTCCTTTCGCCGGAGATGTTGGACAGAAGGAGACTGAATGACCTGCAATTCATCCATCTCTCCATCTCTCCATCCATGAAAACCCTTGAACCTAATAGCGATGGCCTGCCACCGCAGGGGATGCTCCGGCGGGCCATCTCTGTGCAGGCCGCCCACCGGGCCAAATGGCACCGACCGAGCCGTTCCATCCCTTTCAGGACGAGTGTATGACGAGTGTATCCTGACATGAATACACATAGGGTTTGAGGGTCCGGAGCCCTGCCATGGAGGGCCCTTTTTTCGGATTCTTAGGGCAAAGGCGGCAAGGGAGAAAGAAATAGTGATTTTGTGGCGCTATAGTGTTATGGCTGGCTGTCATGGGTATCAAAATGAGGATATCCACGACCAATGGGTTGCGGGTGTATGTTTCTTTCGAAGAGGATTGTGGAGTTCTTCCCGGTTTAGCTGTTCAATGGGCACATGAGGTCGGATCAGGTTCGTTTCGAGCGAAGAGGACAAGAAAACACGGATCCCAAGCCAGCATAGGCTGACGATTCAACCTCCAAAGCACCTGTTGGACGCCACCCAACATGCACCAGGTGCTTTGTTTGGACGTCTTCCGAGTGCTTTTTGGATGAACAAAACGGGTGTCGTTTGTCGTGTCTCATCCCTTTTGCCAACCCGATTTCTTGACCTGTCCAGGTGCCGAGCCACCTTCGCTTTGGCAGCTGCAGGTGACCCGCGAAACCGTCACCGGAGCAAGGAGTTAGGACGGACGAGGTCGATTTGGTCCGAGCGCCGGGCGAAGCGGAACGCAGTGCTGAAGCGAAACAGGAGAAGAGAAGAGAGGAAAACGGCCGAAGCTCGTTGACATCGGCCACTGGGAGCCACAGCCAAATGCCACACTCGTTGGAGGGTTTCAAGAAAGTGCTTGCACTCCACACCTCAATGCCCTAAGCAGAGAAATCAAGCATATTGTTTGGGCGTCCCGTATGTGTTTCTCGTGGCCGGCCTCTGAAAAATGCGCGTCAGGCGCTTCGCGTCGGTTCCGACCAAGCCGACCGACAGTGGGGGACATAGAACACCGGTGCGGAAGTAGGTTTCGTGGGCGGAGCAAGCTGATGTTGTTTCGGTTGGACTAAAGAATAGCAAGCAGGGGAAGGTCAACAGCTTCTATTTGGATGCAAAAAACTGCGACCCGTCTTCATGCTGTAGAAGCTTCCCACCGAAGCTGCCATAAGCCAGAGCTAACTGGTGTTCTTCTTAGTGGTTTTGCCAAAGCGAATGCTGACCCAACCTGCCAATGGACACCGACGGAACCGATGGTGTAGTTCGGTCCGGTGCGTCTGAGGTTCGCCTGAAGCGTGGCGTATGGATCGAGAAAAGTACAAGGATTTGGACAGGCCCAGTAGCGCTTGGTTAGGCTTTCTTGGCTGGGAAAGGAACAGCTGTTGGGAAAGAAGGAGGAAAGGAGTGCATCTGCTAGTTGCCACAGGAACAAACGGTGAAAACAACTCGTTTTCAGGTCCTTGTGATTCAACCAGGTCAACAGAAGTTCGGTCAAGCAGCGACCAAGATTGATACTCTCCTTTTCATCCGATATCTTTAAGCTTTGGGTGGATCCCAAAAGGCAGAAAACCATCTCACTTTGCTCAACAAAGGTACCTACACGCACTTACGCCCCATGACAAGTCCTTCGACTTAAAAGGACCTGCAGGGCATCGCAGACGGGCCCCCCTTCCGACGAAGCGGGGCTTTGCCCCTCGGCGAGTGGCGACCGACGTGCGGCGGGCGGCGCGCCAGTTTCCCTGGTGGACGACAACCACCCAGAGATTTCAGGCGGGAGCTGAAAGGGTTTCGATCGATGCTGGGAGCCAGGGACAGGTAAGGTCAGTAACAATTAGTTGTAACAACAACTAGTACTCTTCATATACTGACAACAATTTCCTTCAAAGTGTGAGGAATGTGTTTTCGTTGTATTCTAGACCTTTCTTGTTTTCTCTTACTTCTCTTTGTTTCCTTTTTGCCAAAAAGGCATCTTGGACAAGAAACGAAGCCTCAAGACCTTCTTCCCCCGAACCCCACGTCCGCGGGGTGGGCGTCAGGATGGGGCCCTATGCCAGCAAGATGGTGAAAGATCCTGAGACCGGCAAGGTAGGGATGTGTTCTGCGCTCCTGGGCGGTGGCGGTCCGGTGGAAATGGAACTTAGCAGTTGAACGATCCGATGTTCTGCAAGGGGCGGAGGATGTTGCGACGTTCGTGGCATCGTTGCTCCGTTCGTAGTAATGCCCTTGAGACTAGTAGCTTCTTGTTCCTATTAGTAAGGCCAGGAGCCCCGCCCTAGTAGCGTCCTTGCTCCGTTCGTAGCGATGCCCTTGTTAGTATAGTAGCATCCTCGCTACTCCACGAAGAAGACCTACCCCCCCCACCTTCCCCGATGAGGTCTATCCAAAGGGCACCTGGTTCGCGCACCCGCGCGATGACCCCGTGACCTTTGTCGCCCGGTGACCCAGTGATGGGTGGAGGCTTGGTGCTTCACGTTCACAGATCAGAAAAGCTCCCAAAATGCCAAGGAAACCAGGAAGCTGCTCTAAGCCAACCCACAGAGACTAATTCAGTAGCTAGAGAGGTTCCTGATCACAGTGTGTGTGTGTGTGTAACCCTTGGAATCATAGGGATCCTTTTGGATTTTTCAGGTTTGCCTTTCCGTTTTGTTTCACAGCAGGGGGGTGCCAGGGACCGTGCAAGTCTGGCACTAACAAAGACGCTTGCACTGGTCTGTGAAATCAATCCGGGACGCCGGATTGACGTACCTGCCGGGAGAGAAACCTACGTAGAGCACAAGCTGTCTACGTCGTTGTTTCCTTCAGTAAAGGGCTACTGCAGCGGCGATGAATTTGGCCTTTCTGCAGATGTGAGCGGACGACGTCATTCTGTCGGTCGATCGTTCGGGATTTCTTTAGACTTTATGGCCTCGCTGAACTTGATGGACCTCCACTTCCTTTTAGGTTTCCTTACCTGTACCCTTAGGAATTGGAACCCTAGGCCGGCGTGTGGCACCGCTTTCAGTTCAGCACACCCTATCCTAAGTGTGTGTGTGTGTGTGTGGGGGGGGGGGCGGGGGGGGTTCCTTCGCCTTTTGCTTCAAGTCGAAAGGAACAGCAACCACAGAAGATCCTGACGTAATCCGGTTCTTCAGAATGTTCGAAACAAACCGAAGCCCTGGAGGAATCCGAAAACTGGATCTAGGAGTTAGGTTGGAGGCCATTGCTACTAGGGTGGAGGCCATCGCTAGTAGGTTCAAAGCTCACTCAGTCCATGTGTATGGCACCACGGAAAACGACCCTACAAATGGTATCAGCCGTTCTTCTTCGCAACAAGGCGTGGAAGGCGTGGCGTGCCCAAAACGGCCCAACGCAAGTTCCCCGTAGTTCCTGGCAGAACGGTCCCTCCTTCCATCGAAAGGTCAATTGCCTCATTGCTTTGACCACCGTCAGGGATCGCCAGACTGGGAGGGTCCGCTCCGGGTTAGCAACTCGAGCCTCCACGCTGAGCGAAGCTGTCTAAAGAGCCTCCTTCACGTCTTATGCAAAACGGCATGATATATAGATATATATAGTATATGTCTCCTATCTCTGCGGGCGAGATGCGAGGATTTGTTCACATCGTTGGAGTTCACAGAGAAGTGTCCTCTCTCCACGTGTTGGTTTAAAAAAAAGAAAAAATGTGTCTATGTCACACCTCGCGTTCAGACCCTGAAGCCAAAGCATTCTCGTTCGGTCCCAGAGGCCATCCGCCCGCCTTGATCCGCCCTCTCATCGGTTGAGTCTCAGAGGTCTGGACCATCAGCCAGCTCTCTTGGGGTGAATCCTTCTTCGAGAAACGTGCCTCAGCAGCAAAGTCCTACTCAAAGTCCTTTTTGAAAACACCGGGCCAAAAAGATGCGTTTTTCTGCCCAAAGATGTGTGTGTATGATATGGTTTTCACAAAGGCCTATGCCTACCTAGAAGCCTCTAGGTGTAACCTCCTCGTCGAAGGTTTCAGGAGAATCTTCCTGATGTAGAAAGATGTAGAAAGAGCATCGAGATGTATTCCCAATATGTCCTGGATGCTCTTCGTAATCTGTTTTTATCTTAACTCCAATTGACTGCAACGACCTGTTTTTTCTTTCCAAGGCAAGCGGGTGATCCGAGAGAAGATAAGGCTGGACGGTCTCCTGAAAACTGCCGGCTAGCTGGGTGTTCCCATGTGCTCCCTCTAGACAAGAGCCAGCTGGGAGCAGCTATTCCGCCACTACTCATGAAAGCGGAACAGCAGAGCCATCAGTCTTTCTCAACACGATCCTCTTGGCTGACTTCCGCGATTCCCTGCGCCTGACTTCCTGCGCTTGGCGTCTTTGTTGACACGTGGCTTGCGGCAGTGGCGTGAGGCAAGAATATGGCCTTCCCAAAGGCTGGGAGCATGACATCGAAGATGAGGAGGAATTGCCACTCAGCTGCGTTGAAACCAGGCTGAAACCAGTCCTTGTACCTTCAGAAAGTTTATCTCACTTCAATCGATCTCACTTGTGGCATTTCCACAGTCTTGGCTAGGTTTGCAACGTTTTATCAAAACGACACACCTCAAAAAAGGACAACCGAACCATGGTCGCGTGGCTCTTCTCGGCCGAGGTCCCTCTCGGAGGCCGAGCCCACGAACGCCGCCGAGCCGGTGGCGCGCTGACAGAGGCCGATCGGGCGATCACGGTTGGTCGGTTGGGGGCATCGATTTCGTCCGGCGCTTTAAGGCTGTTTTCGACCAAAATGAAGAATTCAGAAAAATCGCTTCGCTTAAAAGGTGTCTGTCTCGAAGCTGCGAAGGTTTGAGAATATGAAGAGAGAGGTGCTTCTTTCTGGTACCCATCCGTGACCGGTGGTAGGAAAAGCAAGTGCATCGCTACGTTCGTTGCTTCTTGCTACAAGTAGCGTCCTTGCTCCTAGGAGTACGGCCAGGAGCCCCATTCGTAGCGTCCGATCGCTCCTAGTAGCGATGCCAGGAGCCCCGTTCGTAGCGTCTTTGCTCCCAGTAGTAAGGCACTTGTTCCTAATAGTTTCTTGTTACTACTAGTAAGGCACTTGTTACTAGAAGCGATGCACTTGTTCCTAGTAGTTTCTTGTTACTACTAGTAAGGCACTTGTTACTAGAAGCGATGCACTTGTTCCTAATAGCTTCTTGTTACTACTAGTAAGGCACTTGTTACTAGAAGCGATGCACTTGTTCCTAGTGGCTTCTTGTTACTACTAGTAAGGCACTTGTTACTAGAAGCGATGCACTTGTTCCTAGTAGTTTCTTGTTACTACTAGTAAGGCACTTGTTACTAGAAGTGATGCACTTGTTCCTGATAGCTTCTTGTTACTACTAGTAAGGCACTTGTTACTAGAAGCGATGCACTTGTTTCTAGTAGTTTCCTGTTACCGATGGCTCGTTTTCCTTTTCGTTCTGTCGGACCGAAGAAGAACTCAGCGCGAGCTCCGCCCAGGTGACGTCTCAGTGATCGTGTTTGTACCGCGGACGTCGAAAGAAAGGAATGAGCGGAGCAGCCGGTTCCACAGCAGAGACTGACCCAGTTGGCCAGTTGAGTGGTTCCTTTTTTCTGGAAGATGTCTTCACTTCTTGAAGATGCTACTCTGAGGGCTGCTTTGACTGATGTGTTTTTGCAGGTTGGATATGACATTGTCCAATGAAGGATGTTTGCATAATGTTTAATTCCAAGTTCTTGTGGAGCTAAAAATGTGTGAAGGAGTCGAATCAGCTGAGTGGCTTTGATGTTTGGATACACCGATTTATTCCCCTTCATATCAATAAATGATGATAAATGTCATGTTCAACTTTGAGGCAGTTGCTTTGAAAGGAAGAATAGGGCGTTGCTGTACAGACTGCACTGCACGCTACATGTTTGCACACCATGACAGAATGTTGTTGCTGCGGCAGTTGCTGTCATATGTGCTCCGCCCCGGCTTCATCTAGCCATGGCATCGGTGTGCCAAGCAGTATTCAACTTGGACCCATGCATGAAACCATGGACTCAAGGACTCTTTCAAAGATGACAACGAAAGCAAACTTCAACGGGATGCCAAAAGTGTCCCACAGATCATGCCAAGAGTTTTAATTAAAGACTCCAAAACATCTACCTGGCACAGCTTGGAAGTTCGACAAAGTCTCATTCGACGTTCCAAACATCGTCTCGGATCCACCGCGCGTCCGCCCCCCGGGCGGCTCCGGTCGAGACCGGGTCTCCGGCGCCGGCGATGCCGGGCGACGATGCGGGGAAGGCGGAAGAGCGAGCGACGACGGATGCGCACGGGTGGAGCGTAGCTTCTTGATACTAGTAATGCCCTTGTTACTAGTAGTAAGCGTAGTAAGGATGCTCCTAGTAGCGATGCCAGGAGCCCCGTTCGTAGCTTCTTGTTACTAGAAGTAAAGGTGTGGTCGAAATCGCATGAAATCGTTTTGGACCTCGTGCCGGTCGCTAGTGGTTCGGACTCCGAACTCATGCCAGTGCCTGTTTCGGACCGCGAGCAGGATCGGCTGGTTTGGGTGGTTGGGGACGGTGGGCGTGACCGCGTGGAGGCATTCAGCTTGGAAAATAGATCGTTGGATCTTTTTGGGCGAATCCAAGGCAGCATGTGACATGGGGAGAGGTAAGAAGCTATTAGAAACAAGTGCATCGCTACTAGTAACAAGTGCCTTACTAGTAGTAACAAGAAGCTACTAGGAACTAGAAGCTATTAGAAACCCCCCCCGAAGCGATGAGTCACATGCTTCACTCGACTATTCCACCGTGTCCGGCTCGGTGCTAGCTCTGGGCAGGCGGTCACTTGTGCACCGGGGTGGACACTCGTAACCGCTGGAACTAAGTGCTTGAAGAGTTGGGAATTGCAGGAAGCACATGCAAGTAAACATATAATCGATTGACACCTTCAGGAAGACTCATCGCAAGAAGAAGGGAACGTGCCGTGCGTGTTGTCCGTGTTCATGTGTTTCTTTCGTGTTTCTGCTTCAGTTTCCACGGGTGTCACATGGTGTGTCACAGGGTGTGTCACATGGTGTCACTCTGTAGGTCTATGTGGGTGGTCTGAACTTCACCACCAGTACCGAAGCCTTGAAGGCGGACTCTGGACGGGAGCGGAGAGCCAAGAGAGCGAGCGGCGCGGGGAGAGCGCCAGCGCCGGAGTTAGGTTGACTGGTGCCATGACATGCCACAACCATATATTGGGAGAAAACAAGTACCTGTTCAACATGGCCATGTTGTCTTTAGATGCCATTAGTTGTCCTGTTACCCATAACAGGAAAGGTAAAACAAGTATCACGATTTTTGAGGAAGAACGGCCTGCAACGGAACCAGCATCATCCACTGAGCCGAAATAGGATAGACCCAAACCATATGGATCCATAGGTGTCCTGAAGAAGAGCTCTAGTAGATTCCTTTGCTAGTAAGGCACTAATTCTAATTAAATTCTTGTTACTACTAGTAACAACTGCATCGCTAGTAGTAACAGGTGCCTTACTAGTAGTAACAAAAAGCTATTAATTTAAAAAGTAATTAATAGCTTCTTGTTACTACTAGTAAGGCACCTGTTACTACTAGCGATGCAGTTGTTACCATCGTGTGGCCCAAAGTCCCAAAGTCCCATCCAGGCGCACTTCGAGCAGTTTGGTAGCATCTCTGACTGCATTGAGCCAGCCTTAGAGTGAACCCGACTTGTCCTTTGCGAATTGCACATGTTGACAAGTCGCTTTGTTTAAGCGAGCATGGTTGCGAGTGGGTGGTTATAGTCATGATAACATCCCTTGGTAAATTGCTGTTTTCTGCCAAGACTTCTTCAGCAAAGACTCGAAAAGCTACGGACCCCCAAAAAATGCAAACCTCTTTCTTGATAGATCTCCTGCACCCTCCTTTTCATGCCAATTGAGGGTCTTGTCTCCCCATCCCGTGCAGTCACTCCCGCCGGAGGTCATGACGGACCGGGACACCGGCCGCTCCCGGGGCTTCGGCTTCGTCACCTTCGAGGCAGCCGGGAGAGGTCGTTTTGTTTGTAAACATGGGGCGGTCCGTATGAAAGCACCTTTTGGAGATTGTGCCATCTACTCTTACTTCAAGTAAAGGAAGAGGTGCCTGGGTGCATAGGACTCGGTTTGTGGGCTTTGTAGCTGCTGCAGGCTGCTGCACTGCTTTGGTTATAGCATGTTATAGCATCCTTTGGGTTGAGGAGGGAATTGACACAAGCTGATTTTGCACTTGAACATCCCCATGAAGCAGCCAGGCCGGATGTTCTTTTCAGAACTTGTATCAGAAGTCGTTGAATTCGGTGATCCTAACCAAAGGTCGTGTTGGTCAATACATTTGTGAATTTCGTTCGTGAGTGACTTCACGATGGTTGGAGGGTGCCACGACCTACTCACTTCAAGAGCCATATGCCTTGTCCGCTGTGCTCCACTGTGCTCCGCGCCTTGCTTTTCGCAGGATCCGGGCTCGGTGAATGCAGCGATCACCATGCACGGGGGCCCGATGACCTGTGAAGAAACCACGAGTTGGAGAAAGTTGTTCCTAGTAGCGTCCTTGTTACTACTAAGTAAGGCACTTGTTACTAGAAGCGATGCACTTGTTCCTAGTAGCTCCTTGTTCCTAGTAGCGTCCTGCTCCTAGTAGCGTCCTGCTCCTAGTAGTAATGCCAGGACGCCCCGTTCGTAGCGTCCGATCGCTCCGTTCGTAGCGATGGGCTTTGTGAGGTTTGTCGCGCCCTTGTTGAACCCTGGGGATCTCTAAGGCCCACGCAGGAGCTGGATGGTCGCTCAGTGACCGTGAAAAAGGCCGAATCTCGTGGAAAGGAAGCCAGGAAGGACTCGGAAAAGGCCTCAGCAGGAAAGACAAATTGTTTCGTAGATGTTTCGTACATGCCTCCATTCCCTGCGAGGAAAGACCACCCAAGCTGAGCCCTTGATGTCCTTTGCGCAGGCCACCCGCGAGAGCCAGGGCGGGCGCCCAGGCGGCGGCGGAGGCGCTGCACCGGAAGGCACGCCGCGGGCCTCCGACGGATTCCGCGAAGAACATCGCCCTTTGGGGTCAATGATGAAGAGGGTCACCAGGAACGAACGCGAAGAAACTGGCAAGTGGCTGTCGACGGATTCTACGCGAGGGATGTCACGGACGGTGAGCGAAGATGAGTGGAAAAGGATGACCGGTCAACGTTAAGTCCTGATTCGATATTTGTTTGTCCTGAGATGTCGACCAAAAAGTTGCTCCATTTTTGCCAATAACAACATTTGAGTCGAAACGCTTAGGCCTAGAGACGTGATGAGACGCTTTGGCTCCGAATGGTCAGGCGTGGAGTTCAACGTGGTCAAGGTCTTCGCGCTGCCGGCGCCTTTGATCGGGCGAAGACTGCGCGATCGGTCGAAGATCTCAGCATCTCGGAGGGAGAATCGGTCCCAAAGCGAGTGCGTTCAAGGTTCGCTACGAACGGAGCATTTCGGGCATCGCGACTCGAAGGCAGCGATCGGACGCTACGAACGGGGCTCCTGGCCATACTGCAAAGGACGCTCACCCGGCGTGTTCGGATCCACCAACGAAGTCCACCGGGCCCAACCGGGGCCCAACCGGGGGTCCGCTGCTCTGGAACCGGTCGGAACCGGTCGGAACCGGTGGTCACGGTCTCTGCGCCAGGTGGGGGGGCTACCGCCCAGCGTGGACTATGACAAGCTCACAGGAGCGGAGACGATGGAGAAATGACAGGAATTCCACAGAAAGCATGTGGCAGAAAGAAAACGGCACTTCTGAATCTTGATGGGACTGAGTCTCAGTGTAGCACTTGCCTTGGCTTTTGGAGGATACTTTCAGAAGTACGGCAGCATTGAGGCCGCTGAAACACGGTTTCGGGCGAAACCGAAACCGACGACGGGTTTAGCAGCGCGAACGGACGACGGAATCCCCCGAGGATGCGGTGGTCATGATTGACCCTGGGACGCAAAGGCCAGGGGCGTTCGTGTCCCGTCCTTCGTTCGTTCTCTTTCGCCAGTAGCGTTCCGGTGAAGCCCAAAGCGCCAGAAACGTTGAGACGTATCGTCGAGTGAAGTCCACTTGCCGGAAAAAATACCCCCTCCCTTCACGGATGAAAGTTGGGGGCGACTTGTCTTCTCCGGTTCCTGATAGAAGGGATCAATCATGCTTATTTGGTTGGAGGCCATCGCAAGTAGATTGGAGGGCATCGCTAAGAAGTTTGTATCAGTTTTTGTTCCAACCTTTCAAGGACACCGGTCGCGAGCGAGATGTTTGACCTCGCCAGGTCGCGCGGCTTTGGCTTTGTCACCTTCACCGATAGCTCCTCTGTGGAGGCGGTGAGTGGTTTCCAGACGTTGGCTCACACGACAGGTCTATGAGGTGTGTCGAAGAAGTCAGGATTCCAAAACGATGCTCGTACTTAGCAGGTGAAACAATTTGAAGACTGTACCAAGTTTGGGACATGGCTCTTGTGGATTTTTGTGTCGCTTGCGGAGGCTTGCATGGAGAAATATGACTCCAATGAGATTGACGGGAAGTGGATAGAGGTCCGCATGTGCCGAGCCTTTTCCATTGTTGATGCTTTCTTTACAATCGAGCATGGAGGTTTCCTTTAGCACATGGCACTGCGGCTGCTTGAGGCTCAAAGAAGCCTTTCGTGGTTCATTGAGTGCATGGAACAATTTAGAAAGGCCTTCATATAGTGTTAGAGCCTGCTGTTTAAAACCCACGGGTTGATTTGGGACATGGAAGACGGCCACTTCTCAGTAGCTCAACCTGAAACATTGTCAGTACCTGAGTATCTCATGTGAAAGAAAGGTTGGCAGAATCGATCCTCAAAAATGAATGACTGAGGCCATTTCAGTGTTGAAGATCCATTGACCCCAAAGAAATGGCCTCAGACTCGCGGCCATTTCTTCCGCTCATGCCGAAGACTCCTTTGGTGCGATGAGCTTCGTGTGCACTGACACCTCGAGAGAAGAGGCAGATAATCAGCCTGGCAGATAACCAATCGAAACGTTTGGGAGGTCTCCCTATTCTACACCAAACCATTTGGCTGTGAATCACAACCCGGGGACCACACCCTCGGCCTTGCATGGTGAACCGTACCGGGCTCCAGCACGGCCCTGGAGGTGGAGGAAAGCGATGAAAGTGACTCCGACGAGGAGGAGGGGCCTGAAGGATGCGATGGCCTCCATCCTAATAGCCATGGCCTCCATTCCAATAGCAATGGCCTCAAACCTAATTCCTTTTCTGAAGATTAGGATGATATAGGCAATGGTGGATCCCACCATAACGAAATGTAATCATGATAGACTTCCTCACCTGAAACTGGAAGACCCAGTCTTTTATTTCTTTGGGAAAAAGAATCGGCAGAGACAAGAAGAAAGTCTTGTGATGTTTTCTAAGTGTGTATTTACAGGAGGAATGTCGGAGACCCACCGCCTACCTGACAGGAAGGTTGCCTGTTGCTTCCTGAAGATGTCTCGTCGGATCTGGAGTTCTTGTTGGCGCTGATTCGGCAGTGTACCTTTGACTCTCGGACAGAAAGGGTGCAGTGATCGGTGCGGAACGGTTTTACTAGTAACAAGAAGCTACGAACGGGGCTCCTGGCATCGCTACTAGGAGCGATCGGACGCTACGAATGGGGCTCCTGGCATCGCTACTAGGAACAAGAAGCTATTAGCTTATTGTCACTAGTAGCGTCCTTGTTACTACTAGTAAGGCACTTGTTACTACTAGCGATGCACTTGTTTCTAATAGCTTCTTGTTACTACTAGTAAGGCACTTGTTACTACTAGCGATGCACTTGTTACTACAAGAAAGAAAGAAAGAAAGAGAGACGGTGGTTGTTCAACGACACCTGAGAGCTGCAGAGCTCTTGTGGGCTCCTCCGGCGACTCTCGCCGGCCTGTCGTGGCTGCAGGTGAGTCTGGTGCAATTTGCCAACATGCCGCTTCTTTATTTGCTGGCTCAATTGGGCTACACACACTGCGCTTATCTCGTCACTGACCTTTGCTTGGCAAGACTCTTCGACTTTTCAATATGATGAACCGAAGTCAGATTTAGCAATTTGAAGCTTAACATGTGTCCTTTTTCTTCATTCCTGACTGTGAGTCAACTACCGAGCACACACTTTTTGTTGTGCTTGTGGTTTCCCCCAGTGAGGTAGTTGTGCTCGGGATGTTGGGCTCTGGAGCATACCAATTCTGGCTTAGGCGAGATGGATCCGAAGTTTTCTAAACTAGACCTGTTTTTCCTCGGACCGGTTCTGTGTTTGATTTTGAGACCCATCCCGCAGTTCGGGGACAGTCGCCCAAAAGCGTTTTGAGTTGCAACCGTCTCTTGGGACGATCTGAGTTGCCAGGGACCAGATCCTGATTTGGCTGCAGAAGCACAAGTACTGGCAGGCAGGGATCCAAGCCACGTGCCAGTCCGACCAGAGTTGTCTTCGAGTCGCTTCACAGTCCAGTCAAGCACTTCACGACATAAGACAAACGCAAAAAGAAGATCCAGTCGAACATTCCGAGTGGAAAGAAAGAAGCTACTAGGAACCCGCGCATCGCTACTAGGAACAAGGACGCTACGAACGTGGCTCCTGGCCTTGCTACTAGGAGCAAGGGGCAGCGCTACGAACGGAACCAGAAAGAAAGAAGAGACGATTCAGCAGAGCTCAAAGGAAGGGAGAAAAAACATGGACCGGATCATGTTTGTCAGATGCACGTGGCGAGCGTGCAGCAGCTGCTGCAGCCCAGCTGCATCCCATGTTTGTCCGTGAGCAGCATGGCCTTTCTGCGTGGAATCTACGAAGCCATCGATCCTCCCATGGCCACTGAGCGCAAACCCGAAGCGGGGTGAGACGCCAGTGATTTCAGGGATGGAGATGGGGATAGCTGGCAACATGCTTCGTTTACAGATGCAGAACGTTGCAGTCGAATGGGTAACTAAAGAATTCAGAATTGGGGTTGCACCTGAACTACGATTGGCACATGGGTTTAGGGTTCGTTCGCTAGCTCTCAAAATGGATTGTTGATGATTGTTGATAGTGATCGTGCTGGTCCCCAAATAGATCCTTTGAAGGCCGACCAGTTCTTTGTGAGAAGTAGGGTAGAAACAGATGCTTTAGGAGCATTCTTGTCACACCAGGGAGTCCATTGGAGCGCGTTGCAGTTGTGTCGTTTCGGAAAGAAGGACACCTACTGGCTGTTCATTGATTGACTGAACTGAGGATGCTTTGACCGCCGGAAACTCCCAGCAGATGCATCCCGGAATTTGTGGTTCAAGGCGTTCAAGAAGTGCAGAGAGACAGAGAGAGGGAGTGAGCGTGCACGCCCGTTTTTGAGATACTTGAAGATGGGGGAAACATTTGCGGAGCTTTGTGATGCATGGAACGCTTCGTGATGCCTTTCATGGAACGCTTTGATGTGAGGTATTCTGCCAAAGTGGAGGACAGCAGACTTCCTGTGGAAACATCCGGCGTCGGGTTGACAGATTCAGACGAGAAAACCCCAAAAACGATGCGGAACGAATTGGACAACGTAACTAGCCAAAGCCACTGTAACCACAAACCCACGCGCTATGTGCAAAACACAAACACACACACACACACGCACACGCAGGAAGCATTTGAAGCTTCCTGGCGGGGGGGCGCCGGTGGTGGGTCAAATCATCCCATCTTTGGGACTTCCTGGAGTGCTCACCTTGATCCTTTGCGTGGTGCCCCGGATGCAAAGCGATACGAAACATGATCCAACGACGAACCGCTCTGCTTTAGACGTCGCGGTATTTCAATGGTAATTCAATGCATTTGTGACCACTCGCCCCTAAAAATTCATACCTGGTCCGCTTTTGGGCTGTCTAAGGCCAGCTTTTGCCAAGTCTACAAGCTTCTCGGCCCCATCGCTCGCCCGAAACGGCGGATGGAGGCGTTCGGACCGCGCGCGCAGCGACGGAGGCTTTGGTCTGAGAGCCGTCGACTGAGACTGCGGATTGACACCTGGGACCCGTGCCTCGGCCGTGCAAGACGCTCGTTTTGGAGGTCTGGTGAGGTCCGTAGTTCCTTTGCATTCGGGTGAAGTGGATTCGAGCAGTCTTTTTTCTTTAGCCCACCCTTAATTCAGTAGGCGCCCGCCTACTTAATTAAGTAAGGGAGTAAGCACTACGTACTGGACGCAGGATAGCTCACACTGATTTGCTAGATTTCTAAGGGAAAACTGAATCTTGTTCTACCTTGTTCTATCTTGTTCTAAGTATGGGGGTTTCGTTCACGGTTCGTTGGACCCGAGGGCGAAGCACGCCACGGCGCCTGATCGTCCGTGTCTCGCTCCGCGGTCCCCGGACGATGCCCGGCATCGCTCGGCGGTGTCGGCCGTTATGTCATAACGGCACTCAGAGCACTCTGTTTTTGGTTCCAATCAGAAGGTGTGTTTTCCAAGTCTGCGTTAACTTGTCTACCACGAATTTCGTATCCAAGGTTCCGACTGAAAACTGGATCGCAGAAGCCAGCCCCGCTGCGAGCCGGACCGTTCTTCCCTCGGTCTGAGGTCCGACGGCCATGAGCCAAAACGTCGCTGGCAGATTTGGATTCGCATGTCGCATCTCACCGATGTGCCTTGAGTTTGCAAAGGGAGCCGCGTCACATGAGTCACAGTCAAGTGATTCACAGACTACATGCTTTACACAAAAAGTAATTTGAATCTCAAGACAGATCAACCGCTGCAGTTCTGTTTAAGAAGGGCGCAAATGGAGCCAGGAAAGGAGCCAGATGTCCGGTCCGAATTCGCTTCTTTCTTCGACGTCTCCAAGACCCTATTCCGAGGTGGGCGGTTTGATGCTGCTCCACCATCTGTTCAAGGAGTTGGTCTTGATCGAAGTGGAAAGCTCACCCGACATTTGGCCCATCGCCGATCGACGCTCGGAACTGAAGCCTGAGGAGGAGACGGGAGATCAAGTCCGGAAGTCACCCAATTGAAGATCTGCGATCGGACACTGCTAGGGGCTCCTGGCCGTACTACTAGGAGCAAGGTTCGCTACTGGTAACAAAGGGCATCGCTACTAGGAGCAAGGACGCGACTATGCGGATGAATTATACAAGTTCTTGTCATGATGTTGGAATGTTCTTCGAAGTGCGTGTTCAAAAAAGACAGAAGCACACTGGAATCACACGTTTGAACAGCCATCTACTTCAAGGTGACGGTTGATTCTTCCAAAATGTGCGTGATTTTAAAAAAAAGAAGAACTACCCCGGCTGCTGCGTTTCCAAAAAAAGAGAAGAGGCTGCAGCCAAGAACCCCGTCTTCACCACGTTCACCGGATTCATCGAAAACGTCGGGTCCTACGTCGAAAACGTCTCCGCCTTCGCCGAGTCGGTCGCGGTCAGTGAGGCAACGCGTCCTTCGAGGTGAAGATCTTCGCGGAGTCGGTGCCATCGTTGTGGTTTCAAATTTCTCTCTTTTGTTCCTCGGTGCAGGACACATGTGTCGCACACATCTGGCACACATGTGGCACACATGGCACGGCGAAAGAAAGAAGAAAGAAGAATCGGGTCCCTGGAACGGGTCACCTGTCTATAAATGTAGGAAGAAGGGAAAGGAAGATGGAAAAAGACATGCACTTTTGGGGGGGGAAAGGTGGGAGGTGGAAAGGGCGGAAGGTCTTTGGTGAGGTTTATGTCGCCCAGCGCCGGGCAGTCAATTCGACATCCAAAGTTCTAGTTTGGGCTGCTAGTGTCTCTTGTTTCTGCATGTTTCTGGTAAGGTTCAAGCCTTTCAATTTGAAAATGGCGGAATCTCTTTGTTTCTATGTGACTGAGGCTTGACCTTCTCTGACGCCTCTTTCAATAACTGGCTGCTCACTTTGATTTCTATTTGCACAGGTACCATGACGATCCTCGCCAAAAAAGAAAGACTAGTGAGCGAATCATTCAATAGACCACCCATGACAAGTTCTTGACTGACCACAAAGACGAACTCGTTGCTTTTGCAAACGGTTCTGGAAGCCTTGGTAACCTAATAGCAATGGCCTCCAACCTACTAGCGATGGTCCCCAACCTAAGACCGATGGCCTCCAACCTAAGAGCGATTGCCTCCAACCTAAGAGCGATGGCCTCCAACCTACTAGCGATGGCCTCCAACCTAAGAGCGATGGTCTCCAACCCAAGAGCCATGGCCTCCAACAGAGCGATGGCCT
>CAXAMN010021540.1:875305-885397 GCA_963970005.1 Durusdinium trenchii | reverse complement strand
GATGTCGTCCAACCTAAGAGCGATGGTCTCCAACCTAAGAGTGATGGTCTCCAAAATTTGTAGCCAAGGATTCTACATTTTCTGTACTTGCAGACTCGCGTGATGCTTCAACTCCATCGTATTGGTGAGCTTTGGCAGATCAAGGAGACCGCTTTGATCATTGCTTATGTGGTGTCTTGACAGCACCTACGCCCCTATGTCTTGGAATACTTCTGCTCAAGCCGTGCCGTTCTATGTTCATTCTATGTAAGTCCAAGAGAAGCAGGCGGCATGGAGATTTTAAAATGAACTTCTTGGCAACCTGAAATCCGGAACGTTTCGGGCGAACGCATCCGCGATTTCGATGGTGAGGCCACCTTGACTTCTTGGGTGATGTGCATGGTAAGGCTGCCAGGCGCATGGATTTGTCCGAGCCATATTCTGAATGAGTCTGGTTGTGTCAACTGAAGCAACAAAAGGTTGCGCAGTTCTGACGGAGCCACGCGGAAGAAAGACCAAAAAAGCTATTAGAAACAAGTGCATCGCTACTAGTAACAAGTGCCTTACTAGTAACAAGAAGCTATTAGAAACAAGAAGCTATCACTCAAATGGCCTGGTTCAGCAGTGCCTTGTGCGAGATGAACCGTGGATCGGACGTGTCCCTCCGCCGGAGAACGGAGGGAAACCGGAGGTGTCCGACCGGTGCACGACGACCGTTGGTTTGTTCAGGTGAAACGGTGCATTCCTCAGGCTCGGCCTGATAAGCTCTTGAGAGGTATGGAAGAAAGCCTTTGTTCTTGTAAGGTACCAAGGTACGGCAAGGTGTAGTTAAGTAGTAAATGGATGTAAATGGATTTTGGGAAGTTCAAGACAGAAGAACGCTCTTGCTGGCCGTAGAACGCATGCTGCGAAGCTGGGCTGTGGCACGTTATCCGGCAGGACAAAATGTCACCGGCCAAAGGCAAAGGCGAAGTGCTCAGAGCAAACAAAGGCGGAAACCAGAACACCCAAGGCTTCAAGGGCTTGCAGCTACAGCCGCATGCTGCGTCTCAGAAAAGAACTTTCTAAGGAAACTTAATGTTTCCGTGACTTGAAAAGGACAGAGCAGACAGAGTTGAGGTTGTATTTAATAATATGTTTGGACCGCTAACTTCCAATCACTCAAAATGCACAAGTCAATGAGTCGAGCAATGACTCCCACCCACCAATGCCTCACATCCGTACGGCGTGCAAGTTGTTGGCGAATGTTGTTTCGCACAGGCAAGGGCGGCAAGGGGAAAGGTGCACCTCCATCCTACAATGGCCTGATTCCTAGAGCTGGCCAGGGAGTTGGGAGTTGTATACAAAGATAGCTACGTTGGTAGCATCCTTGCTCCTAGTAGTAATGCCTTTGTTACTAGTAGCGTCCTTGCTCCTAGTAGTGATTGCCCTTTGTTCCTAGTAGCGATGCCCAATGGCCTGATTCCTAGAGCTGGGTAAAACGGTTTGTTGGGAATTGTATACAAGGACGATAGCTACGTTCGTAGCACTCCTGCCCTTTGTTTGTAGTAGCGTCCTCTTGTTACTAGATAGTAAGGCCAGGAGCGCCCCGTTCGGTTCGCGTCCTGGTTCCACCCAGGCGGCGGTCCTCCACCAGGCGGGGCTGCCTTCGGGGCCTTGGCGGCCTCGGCCACCGTGTGTTTCAATAGGCCAAGTCGTTGGTGAAGGCCTACTAGCGATGGCCTTCACCCTAAGAGCGATGGCCTCCAACCCACAAAGGCATAATCGTTCAGTTTCTTTTTGGAGGAAGTCTTTGTTTGGGTTTGGGAGATGGTGAATAGATATGTTCTTGAATGATTATGGATGTGCATGTGTCAATGATTCGTTGAAACGAGTTGTTGATGGATGTTTGGGGGTCGAATTGGTTGATCTTTTACGCACTCACAGACTTCACAGTCCAGGTTCCGGCGGATATCCTCCCAGCTATGGCTATGGCTACCCACCGCCTGCCTATGGAGGGTGCCCGGGCGGTCAGTTCCTCAGATGGGACTCTTCTTCGAGCCCCTCTTTCAGCCAAAAATCAGAAGCACATCATAGCCTGGATGTCAAACTGAGGCTATGGTGGATATCCTCCGCCTGGGCCCTATGGCTATCAGGCCAGATATCCGGAGATGTCATGATTTTCGTGAATCCCATCGCCCCTCTCAGAAGAACGTGGAAACAGACAGCGACTTTGGACTTTCTGGCCTGAGAGGGATGAAACGTTCTTCTCTTTCGAAGTTTCGTTGTCCTTTCGAAATCATACTTCAAGAACGCGCTGCGTAACGGAAAAACCAGACGTAACGGAAATCCTTTTAGCCGCTTTGGCCCAGGGCTATGGCTACCCACCCGGTTATGGTGCACCAGGCTACGGAGGTCAGCCTCCGCGTCGTCACGAGACTCTCACGTCGTCACAGACGCTGGTCTTCGACCGAAACGCGGGTCCTTTTTTGCGTTCGACCGAAAACAGGCTTTCACGAGATCCAGGCCTGTTTTGTTTTTTTTTTTCATGATCTTTCGTCCTTTTTTGCTTTTTCTAGATCTTTCATGATCTCTTTTCTAGTCTTGGGCTGCCTATCAACGTCTCGGACATAAGATCATGAGGTCTGACCCATTTGCAAAGGTTGTCCTTCCCACCAAATCAGATCCAGTCGTGCAAGAAGAGAAGTTGGTATGGGTGTGTGTGTGTGTCCAAAACAAAAAGACTCAAGGCTAATTGTTCATCTGTTTTTTCCTCGTTACAACTGCTTCCGCGTGCACCCTTTGTTTTTGGACCACGTTGCCACAGGTTATGGCGGGTATCCACCGAATGGCCCTGGTCGCACAGCAAAGAGCCACAGAGTGTCCTTTCGAACGAAGGAGAGCGAGCAAGAGAGAGAGAGAGAGAGAAGGGAATCTAATTGTAATGGCCTCCTGGCTTGGAACCTTCAGATATGTCTTGAAATGTATGTAGGCGGATTCCGATGGGCTTCAGAAGCAGAAAGAGGGCTTCTTGATGTGGAGTTCGCTGAAGAAGATCAAAAGGAACCTCCTCTGGTCAACCGAGGCTCCCTACTGAGCTTTGCATACTGCTCGATGAAAAAAAATACCCGGCAGTTCATCAACTCTAAACATTTGCTTTAGACTCGACTGTGTTTATAGTATTTTCGAATGTTATCCTTCAAGTCCTTGGCAGATCTGGTAAGTTGTCAATGCGTTGGAACGGAACCAAGACGCAGACGCGCGTCTCGGTTGTGGCAGCTACACCCGAAGTGACGTTCACCGGACCCCCTTGGCACGCCGGCCTTGGCGTGGAAGAGAGAGGGTCCGGCCATCCAAAGGGGAAGTGTAGACCATTTTTTCAGCGACGTCAGCGACGAGCGACGTCAGAGAATACATGTAAATCAAGAAATGGTATACCTGCGGAAAAGGACAAGGTGATGCAATACGCCTGCTATGGCTCAAGATTTGGAAGCGCTGCCATGTTGCGCGCAACGATTCGTGCCTCAGACAGCAAACGTTTTGGTCATCTGTTTGTTACAGCTCTTTGTGATGGGCGAAGCAGCAGGGGCTGTTCGACCGATTCATTGCGACCGATGTTTTTGAAAAACGGTCCAAATGTAGAGGTGTGGACAGACTTTCAGCCCCACACATACACCAAGCAATGTAGATATAATAGTTCATGCAGTCAGTTCCAATGCTCTTGCCTCCTCGGGCTAGATTCGGTGAACTCATTCAGGTTTGGTGATGAGCGCGGTCGTGAGCATGGGTGAGGAGTCCGGAAGGGGTTCTGTGGAGTTCAGTCGCTCCAGTCAGCTTCTGTTACTAGTAGCAATGCCCTTGTTCCTAGAAGCTTTTTGTTACCAGTTGAAGACGGGAGGTTTATCGGAACCTTCGATCAGACGGTGAAGTTCTGGAGTTGAGTCGGTTAGGCCAGGAGCCCCTAGTAGCATCCTTGTTCCTAGTAGCAATGCCCTTTTTGCTCCTAGTAGCGTCTTGATGAAACCCAGATGACAACTTGCCTCGTTCTTCACCAGGAGCCCATCGTGGAACCGCTTCCACCAGAAGGGGCCTTAGACTTTTCCGGTGTCGTTGGTGCAGACCAAGGGAGAAATGCTCCTTTCTTTCACATGTCACCAGCGAATATGTGCTCAATTGTCCTTCTATCCACAACCGATAGAAGCCGCTCGATTTTCCCATGCCCATATGCCAAGTGTCAGTTTTTCCCCGTGTTCTTGGAAGTCTGCAGAACCAGCTGGTCTTTCGGTCGAGGCTCCTCCCTTTTCTCTTCCCAGGTGCTTCCGCCCATGTTTCCATGCGACAACCAAAGCATCCGCCAGCATGCCCAGCACCAGCACATGAGAGGAGGCCGGAACGGCAGGAATGGCAGGGACGGCAGGGGCGAGCACCGTTGAGAGGCAAGCACAGCACCAAGTGCTAGAAAGCGTGGCTCAAGAATGGTCTTTTGCGTTTCGGTGTTTTCCTTTTCCCTGATGTTTCTTTTGATCCAATGATCCATGTTTGAAGGCTTGATCGTGGAAAAGGATGTATTTAAGTTGAAGTGAAGCCATTTGAACTTGCTTGCGCGAGAGGTTGTGCTGATGGTGCCAAGTGCTACGCTGCTCAGGACTCTCAGTGGATACCAGGTTCCAGGGAGACAAGTGGCAGCTTTTCCCCTGTTGAGACCTATGTGACGATTGCGTGAGGACATCGATCACTGTGGAACTGACACCTATTGTTGTGCTCCAGTCGAAACCTCAGGATGCGACATCACCCATCACTGGAGGTAGCAGCACTGCCAAGATTTGCAAACCCGAATAGGCCCGAAAAAGGCTCTATGAAGGAGAAGAGTCACTGAAAGGCTAGAATGGTTTCAATTCTGTAGCTGCAAGCATCCTGCAAGCTGCGTCTTACACAGCCGAGAAAAATCCAGGAATGTCACCACGGCTGATCATGCCTTGAAGTAAAGATCATAAGATCATGCCATGGTGTACGTATTTCTCTCACTGTGCATCTCATCGTGGGGGTTGACTACCGGACCTCAGGTGGTTCAGCAGTGCACTTCTGGTGCCACATGCTTTGCAACAGAGAGGAGTGACGACACGTCTGGAAGACGTGTCGTTTGCGTTGAGTTTTGGGTGTTCCCGACATAGGATGCCATGCTTGGAAAGGTGGATGTTTTTTGCCTTTTGATGCAAAGACTTGGCAGAATCGCACCCAGATGTCCGATTCTGTCCCAAAGTCTTCAAAAACGGAATCCTTTTGGTAAATCCCATCTTGTCCGGTCTAGAAAACCAAGACACCTTCCACCCGAACCCATCGTGAAGACGAGGATTGAGATGTGCGAACCTTGGGCGTCGTGCTGTGCGCCGACCGTGCGAACCTGCCTTTCGCCCTCTTGCAGTGAGGACGGACGGACGGACGGAACTGGTGGCTTGGTGAGTTGCAGGCGTGAAGGCGTAGCTCAGAACCCGCTTTGCTATGCCTGACTTGACTGAAGTATCAGTAAGCTTCTATAGGAACTGAAGGCAGGATGGCTCACGCTCGCACCAAACTCGACTTTTTCGGGGGAGGGAGCAGAGGCAAAAGTGATGAGTTAGAGTCTAAGAGGAACTCTGCCGACGTGGTTTACCAGCTGTTTTCACGAAGGATTCGGATGTCTTTGATGTCCCAGGGAGATAGTACTGCGCAAGAGAGGAGCTCGAAGGAAGTAGGACAAAAAGGAGAAACCAGCTACAAGCTTCTGGCAAAAAGCACGTTGAAGGTTACAAACAGATATGGAAACGACTGCTTTTGTGGCCAGGACTTTCCCGCATGTACTTCTGTGTAACCCAGGTGGGGACGAATTGGCCGGAGTCCGGACTTGTTGGATATCAGACAATCAGATTTTTCTACCATCTTATGTCTTGTGTCTTATGTCTCGTGTATACCTCTTATGTTATTTGTGCGCCAAAGTATTGGAAGAAACTGGTTTCTATTGGAACTGCAATGCGGCAGCAATGCGACAGTCGCAGTGGATCCTCACATCTTTGCAGGTTAGACACTGGCCAGTGAGGCCTTGTAAAGCTGTTTTTGGGAGATTGATTCCTTCATCTCGAAGGCACACTTCGGCACGGTTCCCAGTGGCCAAGCAATACAAGTCGACCCCAACAATCTTCCAGAATCTGAGGAGAAGAAATGGAAAAGACGCATCTCAAATCTCTAAACATGAAATTCTTGACCACATGGGGCTGTAGCCGAGGGTGCTCTCCCAGCCGCTTTGTTTGCGCCCATGTACAGCCGGCAACACGAGCTTCGACCCAGTTGGACCCGACGGTGATCACCTTAGGCCCTAGGCCAAGAGGAGGAGACCAGAAATTGACCAAACTACGTACGTTCACCGCGTTCTTGCGAGGAAGGAGGCTGTTGGAGTGTGTAGCGATGGTTTCCAGCCCATTCTGGTTGACAGTGACCAGTGACATCCAGTGACCATGTAGAAGTTTTGAAGCCTAGATTCTGCAGCGGTCGAATGCTGCTGGATCCAGGATCAGGCTGCTGGTCGAACGCTTTGCCCAGGGCCACTTGAACACATGTTCGGTGTAGCTCTTACAGCGGGAAAGATAGGGTTTGGTCGCAGACTGTCAGGAAATCCTGAACTGGCTGACCAGACTGTTTCCCTCGAATTCATCCAGCCGCATGGACCGGACGACCGCACGTCGGTTTCGGCAGACAGCGCAAAAGGGGCGCATAGATACCGAAGTTCCGGACGTGCCGTTTCTTGCTTCAGCTACTAGTAGTAACAAGTGCCACGCTAGTAGAAACAAGTGCCTTACTAGTAGTAACAAGAAGCTATTAGAAACGAGTGCATCGCTACTAGTAACAGCATGTTGAACTGCAGCATGTTTGTGGGTGGTGACAAGGGTTTACCTAGTTCAGTGTAAACTCTGGAAAGCCTAACAATCTGTTGGGCAAGAACGCTACTACTTGCCGCCACTGGTCTAGAAGATCTTGTTTGCTTCTGAACAGGTATTTCTGCTTTGAGAGCGGGCCTCACGAAAGGCGTGTCCAACTTCAAACAGGTCGTTCGGAGGATGAAGGGTTGCGCAGCTTCCACAATTTGCCTGAATCTTGCCATTGTTCTCAAGACCTCACATGTGCAGATTCAGGGTCTGCCAAGTTTGGCAGGCGCTGCTTGGGTTTTTTGTTTTCGTTTTGGTGGTGCTGAGTGGAGTTTTATGGTTTCCGCCACTCATGCATGCCAATGAGCCATGGCCACCCTTCCCCGTTTTTCGACCTCCTGGTCTCGACGCACCTCCTGTTTTGGGTTCTGCTCGTTCTCCTTCACAGACAACAAAGCAAACCAAGAAGCACGTGTCTCCGTCAAAGGCAAGGAGAGATTTTTCCCGAGCTGCGGCGAGAGAGCGTTTTCTGGCCAAGCTTTGTAAAGAAGAAAGCCACAAGGCAGATTGTTGTGAAGACCTGAGTCCGGTGCCTTTGGAGCAAGTTCTCAGGGCTGTGTTGGAGAAAAGTGACAATGCTTTCAGTGTGTTCTTCCGGTCTTGGCAGGAGCGCAAGCCCCCTGACAGGCCAGCTGGAAGACAACGAGACATTTTCCCCATCTCTCCGGTTGAACAGTGGGACTTCTCAGGACAAGTTTTTTCTGAAAGTGCGGGCCTTCTTTTTCTCAACGCATGCGTGGCGGCTCTCAACTTTCTGGCAGGTGACTTGAAGTTCGGCCAGGCCAGAGCTGACAGAAACCACCGGCACACTGCTGCTCAGCGAAGCGTCCTCAAGCACCTCGCTGATCGGGTTGCCAGGTTTCTTGGCGAAGTTGTGAGTCACTGCAGTGGTGACCGGGTACTGGTGGACAATGCGTTTGGGGATATTTGAAGGCAAGGCTGCGGGAAAGTATCCCACTTTACTTGCTGAAAAGGTTGACTTGCCCAACAAAGCTGGCACGTGCAACCCGCAGTGTTTGGTTCCGGACAGTTTGGCTTCTGCAGTTTCATCCCAAGAGGAGGTTTTCACTGTTGATGACGCAAGGCTGATGGAGACTGACTTGCATGTAGGAGTTGACCGGGAAGAGTACTTGAAACTAGTTGTCAGGCAGTTAGAGTGTGGCAAGACAAGGCTTCGACGTAACATTAAGGCGGTGGGCAGTGTTTTTTCTGTAGCCAAGTCTGGTGAGCGCCAGCGAGAAGTTTGGAACGGTTCCTTCGTTTCTGCGCTGGCCGAAAAGCCACCGCCACCAATGCTGTTGGCGAATCCTAGCTGTTTTGTTGACCTCGTTTTCCAACCCCATGAAGAAGTATTCATGTCCAAGCGTGATGTGCACACTTGTTTCGATGTGCTCAAGGCGCCGGAATCTCTGCAACCTTGGTTTGGCAGGCCCCCTGTGACTCTGTTTGAGTTGCAGCGAGTCACGGGCTTTCCCGTCGAATTGTTTTTGCCTTATGTGGCGGATGTTGAGACTTCGGACGTTGACATTGGTGAAAAGCTCTACCCTGCGAGCACTGTGTGGCCAATGGGCTTCAGTTGGTCTTCTTGCGTTGCACAGGCTTCTACTGTGGCCTGTTGTGTCGAAGCTGGTGTCCGCCAGGAAAGTTTTCTGTGCATGGACTCTCCGCCACCAGCGATTGGAGAGGCATGTGGGGTGGCTACAGATGACACTTTCTTTTTCCACACAGACAAAGTCTTGGGCTTGAAGCGCCTCAAGGCGTTGGATGCTGCCTTCGAAAGACATGGTATGCCGAAGAATGCTACGAAGGACGTCACTTTGCAAGACAATATGACTGCTTTGGGTTGCAAGCTTTCGGCCAAGCCAGGAGCAGCTGAACCAGTGAGTGCAAAAATGGTTCCGCTTTTTCTGGCTTGGCTGGGCCTTTTGTCTACACGCAGTGCCAGTCCTTTGGCTGTTAACAGGGCTTTGGGTGTGCAGCAGTGGTTCTGCCTATTGTCCCGTCCTTTGTTCAGTATTCTTGATCGAACGTATGAGTTCGTGCGGCAAGAGCCCGGAAACAAAATTGTGGATCTACCGGGCGGTGTTTGTGCAGAAATTGCTGTTTCAGTTTTTCTGATGCCTTTGTTGGGAGCTGACTTGGAACGGCAATATCTTCCACTTATCACTGCTTGCGATGCTTCCCCTGATTTCGGTTTTGGTGTGGCTTACATGAAATGTCAACAAGATGTCGCTGAACAGGTTGGCCGGTTGGCAGAGAGGAGGGGTGATTTTGTGAAATTTTTCCTTCAACCAGGAGAGCCTGAGCCAAAAGACAGGCTTGGTGTGCCACATCTTCTTCCTTTTCACCAGAAACAGTTCAGCATAGCCATCAGTGCGAAGGCAAAGTTTCAGGCCCACTCCGGCGCTCTTGAAGCTCATGGTTTGCTTTTGGCTTTGAAATGGCTGTGCAGACGACCGTCTCATTTTCACCACAGGTTGGTTGTCTTGATTGATGCAAAGGCAGTGCTGGGTGCGGCGAGCAAAGGGCGCACCTCAGCACCTGCCATTCGTGGTGTTGTGCGCCACATCGGCGCTTTACTGCTGGCCACTGGAACATTGCTTCGGCTGGTCTATGTTCCTACTGAGCATAACCCGGCGGATGCCCCTTCACGTGGTAAGCGTTTCAGGCACAAAGGCCGCGCTAGAAGACGCACAAAGCGGTCCAGATTTGGCACTGTTTTTCAAAGACGAATGGAGAAGTTTGTGGATGCAATCGGTCGACTCAAGCGGTTTTGCTAGTTTCATTTGGCTCCATACACATTTTTGCCTGTACAGTTTCATATTTTTCACACCTACACTCAGCCAGTGGCGTCCGGGAACGTTGTGACAGTGCTTTGTTTATACCCTGGCCGGCTTCAACCAGCTGCTGGCGAAGCTGGGTTCTGACGTCACTGATGTGAGTTACCGCAGTTTGCGCCCACTGCGAAGTACTTCCGAGTAGTCCAGCGTGATTGCTGGGCAGCTTGCTTTTGTGATATGCTGCTGCTGTCCCCTGAATCAGCACCTTCGCTGCATACACTTACAGGCTGCGTGCATGAGCCGGCACTTTTCTGTGCCAGTCGCCTGGTGGTTGGGATTTTGACACTTTGTGTGAAACTTTGGCAGCTTCTTTCGCTTGGACAATACGAGGTTCTCTT
>CAXAMN010021540.1:862434-875295 GCA_963970005.1 Durusdinium trenchii | reverse complement strand
GGCTTCCATTCCTTCAGCAAAACCTTTCAAGCGATTCACTAAGAAATATACTTCACCTTCGAATGTGTTCCAAAACGAATCCCTTCGAGAAGACCGTGGGTGCCGTTCCTGTAGCTTCGGTCTCTTCGGTGCTCCTTGGAGCTGAACTCAACCGGAACCCCCTATGGACGCGTGTGTTCGAAGGGAAACCGAAAGTGCCAAGAAATGACCCTTCTTCGTTCGCGAGCAAGAAAACCGGGGCCAGCTTTAAGGCTACTAGTAACAAGTGCATCGCTACTAGTAACAAGTGCCTTACTAGTAGTAACAAGAAGCGAACGTAGAAACAATATATAGAATTTAACTAAAATCTAATTGTTTGGGCCACCTTTGCTGATCAATCCCACACCGCAGCCATTCGCTTCATCGATCTGAGACACCCAGAGGAACAGGACGTATGGGGAGAGTCAGTCTGGTCATTACAAGCGCGCAAGAAAAATGGGCAGAAAAGGCATTGAGTCGCTGTGGCTTAGACATACTTAGACTCCAACTTCTTATTTGGCTTGATGAAGTCACTCACTTCACACGTAATGAATTAACGCGTTCGACACGTTTCAGCTGATGTCGAGGTTTCGATTTAGAAATACACCTCCAAAGAAGAGCACCCATGTCAGACACCGGAGCC
The DNA here is from genome assembly GCA_963970005.1 of Durusdinium trenchii. Lineage (NCBI taxonomy): Eukaryota > Dinophyceae > Suessiales > Symbiodiniaceae > Durusdinium > Durusdinium trenchii. The sequence continues at coordinate 874,634 of CAXAMN010021540.1, read as the reverse complement.
CGTTTTGTGGGATCGGCCTTGGGAGCGGCCATCGCTGAAACGGTGGGAGACCGAGCCGTTTTGAACAGCCTCTTTGTCCAAGGTTGCCATGAAAAGACACTAGTCACTAGACACCAGTAGGAAATGATATATCAAATCACATGTTAAAAACAGAAATTGTGAATTGGGTGCCACCCAATGGAAAAGGAACACAGCAGGACAGAGCTTTTGGCATGAGCGGTTTCCAACTTTCCGCTTCGCCGCTCTCATGGTTCAACTTGGCCCGACAGGGGCCCCTTGAGCTTTGACACGTCACGCTACGCAAAAGAGTCGCATGCAGCTTTCACGTTCCACGTTGACACCTCGAGCGGTCACACGTGATAGGTATTCACTCCATACCTTTACATTGGTAGCGGAGCCGTCCAAAGTGACGGCTCCCACGCGCTGATGGCTGGACGCTCTCCCTCGCGAAGGGAAAACCCATCCTTCGCGGCAGCAGCTGGACAAGCCAATGGCGCTGGCGGAAGCCGGGACCTGAAGGACAACTTCGTGCCGCGCTTCGAGAACACCACGACTTCCTACAAGGAATGGCGGCGCCGGGTCCTTCTCTACGCCCGGAAGTTGGAAATTCAAGGTCGAAAGACCGAAGTGGCACTGAACGTGCTGTCGACCTTGGAAGGCTCCAGCTGGACTCAATGCGAAGACCTGGATTTGAAGGAGCTGGAGTCCGACGAAGGCCTCAACATTTTGTTGAAGCGCCTGGACCGCCAATGGTCCTACGACGACAAGGTCGAGATGCCGAACAACTTCGAGGCATTCTTCTTCAAGCTCAAGCGCCGACAGCACCAGACCCTCCTCGAGTACACCACTGAGTTCCACCAGGTGCTGCGCCAGGTGACCAAGCACAAGGTCGACCTCCCCGAAGAGGTTACAGGATGGATGCTGCTCAAACGAGCAGGTCTGACACGTGAACAAGAGCAAATGGTACAGACCCAGATTGGGTCGGTCCTGACCTTGGGCGCAGTTGAGCAGTCCCTCTTCCTGTTGTTCGGACAGGATTACCAACAGGTTCATGTTCCTCATCACCTCCGCCGACAGCAGCAGCAACTTCGATGGAAGAAACCCCAAGGCATTCACATGGCCTGGGACGATGAGGCTGAAGAGTTCTTCGAGGCTGAGGAGTCCTACTACATGGACGCTGATGAGGAAGGCGACCTCCAGGAACCTGACGAATGGTTTGAGCCCGAACTCCCTGATGGTACATTCTATGAGGAGACCATCGACGACACCGAGAACATCTATGACACAGAGGAGTTTGATGAGGTCTACTCCACCTACATTGATGCCAAACAAAGGCTCAACCAACTTCGCCAAAGCCGAGGATTCTACCCAGTGGTGGCAGTTGTTGATGGAAAAGGTCAAGCCCCACTAGTCGCTCAAAACCCAAAGGGCTCGGCAAAAGGTGGAAAGACCAAGAACAAGTCCAAGGGCAAGAACAGTGGTTCCAAAGGATCCTCAAAAGGTCCAACTGGCAAGAACCGAGCCAAGGCAGCTCTCACCTGCGGCAAAGCCGGACACTTTGCGGCCAACTGCCCATCCGTCCAGCAGACAGGCGGATCCTCTCCGAAGAGACGAGTGATCGACCTCGAAGACCCCATGATCAACATGGTCATGAACATCGAACACCACCCCGACGACATGGATGAGGGCGAGGTCACTGCGGACGAGGACATCTTCTACGACGTCGAAGACGCCTATGTGGAAGGTGAAGTGTTGGTTCGAGCCGGAGGCTGGTTGACGAACGAGCCGGACACCTGCATTCAAGACCAAGGCGCAAGCTCATTCTTGATTGGCTCGGAGTACGCCTTGCGCCACATCAAGTGGCTTGAGATGATTGGCTATCCCATGGACGAGCTCACCTTCAAGAGATGCGACAAGTCCTTCAAGTTCGGAGGCGACGCCTCCGGCCACTCACGATGGATGGTTGAGCTCCCGGTCAAGATTTCTGGCCATCCTGGACGCATCCAAGCCTACATCATCTACGGGGCCACGCCCATGCTCTTCGGCAGACCTCTGTTGGAAGCACTTCAGGCCGAGATCAACTTCGGCGAGTCCAAGATGAGACTACTTCATCAAGAATGGCAGGACATCCCTCGTGGCAGACAGGGCGCTATGCTTCTTCGCTTGGCAGCTGACGTCAAGCACCCCTGTGACTTCAAAGAGCCCGTCTTCGATTTCCGCTGTGAAGATGACCACGGCAGCGGAACCAGCCTGCACGAGTTTCTTGATGACCTCAACGCCCACGAGCGCTACTTTGAGATGACCACCGAGGTCAAAACCTACTTCTCGCTCCACGACCATGAAGAGACCTTCGCCATTGTTGAGGAAGATGTAACAGCCTCTTCTACCCGGCGAAGCTTGCAAGACCATCGAGCAACTTCAGAAGACAATGTCTTGGATTGAAGCCCAACTCCAGGAGACAGAGAAGCACGTACAGCAGGAGATTCTCCACACTCGTGACAGCGGACAACATCGCCGCCGCAAGCTGATCTGGGAAGTCTATGCCGGTGAAGGCAAGATCACGAGCCTCCTGCGATCTCATGGCGACGTTGATGTCATGAGGTTCGGTTTGGAAGAAGGTTGGGACTTCAACAAAGCCTCACACAGAAAGCAGCTGCTTCGATTGGCCGACGACTTGGAGCCAGACGAGATCTTCATGTCTCCCAAGTGCACCTTGTGGTCCAGGATGCAACAGATCAATGTCTCCAACGCTGAACAGGCCGCCGACTTGACTGAACGGCGCGAGATCGACGCCGAGACCCACCTCACCATGTGCAAGAAGCTCTACCTGAAGCAAGTTCGACGAGGAGCACACGCCCACATCGAGCACCCTCGCTTGAGCCTGGCCTGGGAGACCAAGCAGTTCAGGAACTTGCCTGGCCACAAGGCCATCTTCGACCAGTGCGCCTATGGAGCGACGATTCCTGATGACCACGGCATCGAACAGCCCATCTTGAAGACCACCCGCATCAACACCACCAAATGGGCGATGTTCGAGATCATGTCCAAGAGATGCGATGGTTCACATCAACATCAACGACTTGAAGGTCGCAACAGGTGCCACCGAGCTGAAAACTATCAAGATGAGATGGCAGCCCACTTGGTCAGAGCCCTCTTGTTGGATGAAGGCCTACATGAACAAGTATATGCAGTTTCTGAAGATGCCGCACCTCTCACAGGAGCACTTCGCAAGTTGGCCTCCAACCATGGGCATGAGGCAGCTCGGATCGCACAGCGACTTCATCGCAACCTTGGCCACCCACGGAAAGAAGTCTTGCTCCATGCCCTGAAGAGTCGGAACTGCAGCCCAAAAGTGCTGGCAGCTGTTCAGGATTTGGAATGTCCTTTCTGCGAGATTCACTCCGTGAAGAAAGGCAACGCACCAGGACACCTTGATAGACCCACAGAGTTCAACAGCCAACTTCAAGCCGATGTCCTCTGGCTTGACCTGGACGAGGTTGGCATGGTGATTGAACCTGGTCGCAAGAAGAACAAAACCCGCAAGATCGCCATCCTGGTCATGGTTGATGTCGCCACCTGCTTTATGGCAGCTCGCACCGTCATGGACGAAAAGGGCCCATCACTACAGAAAGCTTTGGAAAGAGCCTGGATCCAACATCATGGACCTCCAAAGCAGCTCTATGTGGATGAAGGTACTGGTTGGGCTTCTGACTCTACAATGCAGTGGTGCGAGTCCAACGACATCGAGATCCGCATCTCACCTGGTCAAGCTCACACCAGGACATCCATAGTGGAACGACGACACCAGATTGTGCGCAAAGCAGTTTCAATCTTCATGATGGAGAACAACCTCACAGGTTTGGATGGCGTGCACAGCGCACTATCTTGGGTGGTTCCAGCTCTCAACAGCAATAGCTTTGTCAATGGCTTCACGCCCACCCAGCTCGCTCTGGGTCGAGAACCTGCTCTTCCTGGACTGTTGACTGATGAACGAACAGGTCCATTGCAGTTGCAACTCACCGAGCAGGAGAAATTGCATCGAAAGCTCAACCTCAAGTTCGCCGCACAGAGTGCTTGTGGCAAAGCTGAGATCGACGTGAAACTTCGCCGAGCTCTACTCCGACGCTTTACTGGCAAGGACGAGGAGCTTCTTCCAGGCGAACGATGCTACTACTGGCGTGATGCTCCCGACAAGGCCCACATCATCCGCTGGAGAGGACCTGCGGTAGTGGTTGCTGTGGAACGCAACCCAGACTCAGGCACCGTCAGTGTCTACTGGCTCGCTCACGGCACTGTGCTCCTTCGTGCTGGAGTTCAACACGTCCGCAAGATGGTCAACGATGGTGGACAGATCGGAGCAGTGCAACGAGCTCAACAAGCCCTGGACGGCCTGAGACAAAGGAGATCCGTTCGCATCGTGGATTTGCGAAAGGCCAACAAGCGATCGATAGATGAGGTTGACCCTGAGGTCAGTGACTATGAGCCTTCGCTTCCAGATCCTCATCATCCCGCTCCGTTGACTATGTCCTCGCCTGCTCTACCTGATGGAGTTCAACAAGCCTTCGACCGCTCAATGCAGGAGGCAGTTCAGTCGAGAGCAGAGGCATTGCCAGCAGCAGAACCTCCAGAAGCAGAACCTCCGGATGTTCAGTCAGAGCCATCGCAGCTGGAACCTCAGTTGGAGGAACGTCAACCCCATGAGCGACATCCAGAACTTCCTGAACTGGATGACGATGACTTTGAGGAGCCTATGGGTGAACCTTCTCACCTCCAAACTCCGATGGCCAGGGCGGATCAACAAGACCCACGTCCCGATCCAGCAGATCTTCCTGTACCTGAAGATGATGATCTGAACTCTCCAAAGGCTGAACCAGCCGATGTGCCCGCACCTGAGGCATCATCTTCATCAGGTCCTATGACCGTTGACCCTCTCTATGCACCACCAGCTCATGAATCCTTTCAAGATCGACGCCGTCGCTTCGATCAGCAAGAGACGATTTGGACTCGTAAGAAAGCCCGGACAGATGATGGTGATGTGGACCTCAACCTCCCTACTTACAAACAACCACCGGCCTGACACTTCAGCAAGGTTCACGGACTATCTATGTCAACTCCAAGGAGCAGCAGCACTTCAGCGAAGCTTGGACAGGCAAGACCTTGCACCCCCTCACCGTCAGTGGTGCAGAGAAGACTGGTCTATACTACATCGGCGACCTCTCCGACAAGCTCAGCCGCTGCAAGACGCTCAGAGGCCGTGGACACATTTGGCAAGCAGTCGGTGCCGCTAGCCCCAAGAAGAAGAACGTCAAGGAGAGCGCAGACCTCAACGAGAAGAAAATGTCCCTGGAAGACCGTTTGGCCTTCTTGGAGGGCAAGAAGAATGAGCTCTCCAGCATCTTCGAGAATGGAGTCTGGGAGATCGAACTCGATCCACAATCTGTTGACCACAACACAGTCATGCCCGCTCGCTTCGTTCTCAAGTGGGCAGCTGATGGGAAAGGTGGCCTCAAGGCCAAGGCAAGACTGGTTCTTCAGGGATTTGCTGATCCCGACCTGCTGCAAGGTCAACTCGACACTTCATCACCCACTTTGTCAAGGAGCTCTCGCCAGGTGATCATCGCCATCTCCGAGGTGCTTTCCTGGGAGCGCTGGACTGCCGACGTTGCAACGGCATTCCTTCAGGGTGATCCTCAGCAGAGGATCTTGTGGGCCCGGATCCCCAAGGACGCTTGCGAGTTGATCGGCGTTCCTCCGGGCACCCTCATGCGCTTGATCAAGCCCCTCTACGGACAGGCTGATGCTCCAAGGCAGTGGTTTGCAGTGGCGAGACGCCGTTTACTGCAGTTGGGATTTCAATCCCATCCTTTGGATCAGTGCCTCTACATGTTCTTCGATGAGAACAAGGCCTTGACAGCTATGGTTGGCATCCACGTTGATGATCTATTTGGCTGTGGCCTAGCTTCATCGCCAACGTACCAGCAGCTCACCGACAGCCTCAAGACCTCCTTCAACTTCAAGCACTGGACCAAGGAAGGAGAACGACCTTTAGAGTTCTGCGGCTGTCAGCTGGCACGAACGGCCACCGAGTCAGTCATGACGCAGGCAGACTACCTCAAAGGCATCAAGCCCATGACCTGCGCCGACAATGATCCTGAGCGAGATCTCAACTCTCGCGAGCAGAGCTCACTTCGAGCGCTACTTGGAGCACTTCAATGGCCGGCAACTTCAGACCTCACCACACCTATGCGCCTCAGTGTCGCTTCTATGTGGAGAAGTCACTACATCCACGGTTGGTGTCGCCCAGCAAGCAAACAAGACCCTCCGCTTCGCCAAGAACAACAACGACGCTGGTTTGATCTTCAGATCATTGAGAGGTTCGCTGGACAACCTGTGCATGGTGGCGATGAGTGATGCCGCCTGGGGTGTGAGGAGAAACAATGAGAGCCAAGGAGGCTACTTGGTCCTTCTTTGCAACAAGGCCGTGCTCGATGACACCTCCGACCACGACTATATCATCCTGGATTGGAGGAGCTTCAAACTGCCAAGCGTCAGCAGATCCTCGCTGAATGCTGAGAGTCAAGCTTGCTCAGCAGCCATGGACGCCTTGGAGTACCTCCTCATCTTCTGGGAAGGATGCTTGAAGCACGACTTCCAGCTTCGACAGGTCAACGAGCTGAAGCCTTCTCTCTCCTCAGCTCGGGTGGTAGACGCCAAAGCCCTCTACGACAGCCTCAAAGCCGAGACACCCAGTCTCCAAGGAGACAAGCGGACGAAGATCGAGGTCATGGTCACAAAGCAGAAGATGCTCTGCATGGACACGAAGCTGCGCTGGGTCAGCTCAGAGATCCAGCTAGCTGACGGAGTCACCAAATCCTCAGCAAGGCAGCTGTTCGCCGACCGGTTGAGGAGTCACCAAATCTCCCTTCGGTCAGACATGACCTTCCAGGCCGCCAAGAAGAAGACTCTGGCTGAACGGCAGGCCAATGCTCGCAAACATGCGATCAGTCGATCAGGGAATCGACATAGCCTGGCCTACATGATCCTCACCTCACAGATGATGATGGTGCAAGCCATGCAGCCTAGCTTCGAGATGGCCCTGGACTTCGCCTTCTCTCCTGAGATGACCCTCACTCTCTTCATCCTACTGATGACCATGGTGGGATGGCACATGTGGGGAAGGGCTACAACGACAACTCCGACGACATTGAGGACAATGACAACGACAGAGACCTGGACGATGACAACAGAGATTCCAAGCTCTGGCACAAAGGAATGTGGCACCCAGGCGGAGACAGCCCTCGAGAAGAATGTGTTTGGCCTCCTCAAGATGGAGATCACACGACTTCAACAAGACCTACGGGATTCAGATGCCTACAACGCCCAGCTCAAAGACCAGCTCGACGCGCTGGAGGGCGAGAACAACGAATTGGAGAAGGAAGTGGACGACCTCACCCTGATAGGACTACCTGTCCGGTGACATCGGGGAGCTCAACGGCAAATACAAGGATGTGAGAATCAAATGGCAGACTGCCTATGACAAGCTGGAAGCCATCAAGTACGAGCTTGATCGCAACCCAGTGCCGAGGTCAGTGTGGACCACAAGAACAGGCAGCAAGTACCACATCTACCCGGACTGCCAAGGCCTTTCTGGGGCCGATGCTGGCACGATGAGGCAGTATGACTACTGCGCCTTCTGCGCCCAGCAGGAGATGATGAAGTGGCGAGAGTTCTGACGAGCTTCTTGGCCACAACCACCGGTGTGAATTGGGTGCCACCCAATGGAAAAGGAACACAGCAGGACAGAGCTTTTGGCATGAGCGGTTTCCAACTTTCCGCTTCGCCGCTCTCATGGTTCAACTTGGCCCGACAGGGGCCCCTTGAGCTTTGACACGTCACGCTACGCAAAAGAGTCGCATGCAGCTTTCACGTTCCACGTTGACACCTCGAGCGGTCACACGTGATAGGTATTCACTCCATACCTTTACAGAAATGCTATCAGACCCTGATAGACTTTCAGGACCTGCTTTAGAAGTGCAGACATGTTTGCAGGTCACCTTGCCCACGGATGTGGTGAAGGTCCGTCTCCAGGCAGATGGAGCAGAGCCACAACTGTTGCCGTTTGCGATAAGAGTCGGACCCATTTGTAACCCATTTGTAACTAAGACGCTACTAGCTTGGAGGCCATCGCTATTAGGTTGTAACCTATTTGTAGCTAAGACTTTAAGACTTGGACCTTGCAACTGTACGGCAAGGTAGCAGGGTAGCATCAAGATGCCATTCCAGGTCATCAGAGATTCTATCAGACTTTGCAATTTCACAACTCTTATTCACCTACTTCATTAGCACAACACACAGCTTTCATCCCGAGGTGCAATCCACTGGTCGCTACCGGGGCTTCGCTGACTGCCTGCAGCAGACGGCCCGGAATGAAGGCGTCCACGCGCTGTGGAAGGGCCTGACACCTGCCTTGGTGCGCCAGGCGGATGGAGAGATGTTCTATGTTGGCCCGCTCTGCGGCTTACTTGATTGAGTAGAGACTACCTACTTACTGAAGTAAGGGACAAACTTGTTCGCTCCTAGCTGCCACAGCGGATAGCTTCTAGGACGCAGGATAGCGGAATCTCGCACTTTTAGGGAAACTTGAGCTCGCTCACTGCAGTGGTCTGAAAATCCTGTCAAATCAGGTTTGGGACTTAACTACCCTTTTGTTAGAAGAGAGTGTGCCTAGACTTGTGACTGTCTTGTCAGAGGCAGATGTCGAGGATGATTCTCAGAGAACACATGGAAGCCTGTGTGTGCTGTGTACTTGCACTGCCCACGCCAGGTTTGCTACACTTCAATGTTCCTCGGCAGATAGGGGGATAGGGAGCATGAATGAGAATGCAGAGGTTCGGGAGATATGGGCAGTCAGAGGGTCAAAAGGCAGGAAGCGTCGAGAAACGAAATGGTATCTATGACCGCAGACTTAGACAGGACTTGGCTGAGAAATTGCCGCAGCTGCAGGTCCTTGGTGATTTATGAACCTATTCGTGGATTCTACGGTGAGCTGTTGGGTGGCAAGGACAAAGGTGCTTGCGCTAAAGTGAAGTGCAGTGTCGCGAAGCTTGTACTCTCTTACAGAAAAGGCAATGCCTTGGAGAAACTTCCAGAAACTAGAAACTATAGCAAACTGCTGGCTACTAGAAAGAGTATTTGGTTTGGTTGCTCACGGCATGATAACACTGCATGCTAGTAGCTTCTTCTTCCTAGGTAGCAATGCCCTTGTTACTAGTAGCGATGCCCTTGTTACTAGTAGCTTCTTGCTACTGCTGGTAATGCCCTTTGCTACTAGTAGCGTCCTTGCTACTAATAGCGATCCACCTAGTAGCTTCTAGCTACTAGTAGCTTCTTGCTCCTAGTAGCGATGCATGTTCATCGCAGCTGAAGATCCTTTGTTTCGCTGCGGTAGGGCCGAGCTATTTCCAGCGGCTTTGCGCTGGCGGCACGGCTGGAGCCCTGGCCATCTCCGTCTTCAATCCTGCAGAGGTCCCTCTGCGAGTGTGTTGCTTTTTCCGTTTGAAGCTCAGCATAAAGCTTAGTGAAGCTCGGAGCTAGGAAGAACTCAGTATATAGTCCGTTGTTTTCTTTATGTTCCTTTTTTAGCCCATGACCTGCTCCCCTACTACTTAATGAAGTAGGCGCAAGTACTTAGCTACTAGTAAGAGGACACATCATAGCTCACGAAGCGCTCGCACTATTCATTGGGTTCTGAGATTTCTAGGGAAACTTAACAAATGAATCTGAACTAGCTAAGTGTAGCTAGTAACAAGATGCAGCGCTAGTAACAAGGACGCTACGAACGTAGCTAGCCGAGCCACCCTCGACAGTGCGCACATTCCCTGGGCTCCCGGGACCAGAAGCCGGTGTTCGACGCAGTGCAGGTGGTGAAGACCCAGGTGCAGCGCCTTTGAGCGAAAATCAGATGGGTTTGAGGAGAAACGTGACGTGACGTTGTTTCTTTTGGCCACTCCCTAAGTCCTACTTACCTACTTAATTTAGTAGGCGCCTACTTCCTGACGTAAGGGAGTAGTTCGCTACTAAGCTACTAGCAATAGGAAGCTCTCAGCTAGGACGCAGGGTACCTCACGCACTAATGATTTGGTTCCTAGATTTGAGTAGTAGGTAAGCTCAGTGCTTTGAAGATGCTTGAAGGTGAGGATGGAGGAAGTGCATACAGATCTGCGAATTGATCTGCTTGGAACTGTCTAAAGCTTGATGAATGTAACTTTTAGGGACCCTCGTTCCTTGGTAAGTGTAAACTGATGTATCACGATGGACCCTCATTCAGCACTTTTAAACGTCTTCTCTCATCTAGGCCACTTTGAAGTTTCTCATAGAAACACAGCACCATGGTCATATTTCATGAGTGAAGAAATAGATTGCTAGATCTATATATACAATTGGCAATTGCTGTTGTGTGAAATTGGAGCTGGGGGTGTGGTAGTGTGCCTCAAAGATGCTTTACCGGAGCAGAGAGGTTTTGGGTATAGATGCTTTTCTGCCTCATACGGGAACAGAAGATAGTACATGTTCATTGCAGCATTCACATAGCTTGGTGTTGCCAACGTTGTATTTTCAGACGTCTCTACTGTACTCACAAGACAGGATACATTAGTCCAGAAAAGGGATGGTGAGGGCTCTGAAGTTTTTTGAAAAAATATAACGAAGCATGGCGGCTGAAATTCTCCTAAGTTGAAGTGTTCAAATGTTTACCTAATTGTTTGACGATGTCTCATGTTGTCCATTGCTATTAGGGTGGAGGCCATCGCTAGTAGGTTGGAGGCCACCGCTAGCAGGATGGAAACCATTGCTATTAGGGGTCTTTTCTCATATTTCTGACCTTCGGCGAAACTTTGAGGACACACGTGGGAGCCAACATTACCATGCGAGAGGTGGCCTCACGAGTCTGGGTGCAAGATGGCCTTCTTGGCTTTTGGGCAGGCGACAGAGGGCGAGGAATCGTGTTATTTGGCACTTCTCAAGCCGTAAGTTTGAGCCTTACTACTAGGAACAATGTTCGCTACTAGAGGCTCCTGGCATCGCTACTAGGAGCAAGGACGCTACTAGGAGCTCCTGGCCTTACTACTAGGAACAAGAAACCATTAGTTTCGACCTACAATAGGTCTTCTTTAGGCCTGCGCCCCAAAGTACTGCAGACCAAAGCGACGGCCATGGCTCCTTCTGGGGTATGGCGCGTGTGCTGCAAGCCCACCCAGATATGCCATTGCGTATCTTCTCCCCAAAGGGCCAAAGCGCTTCCGAATACGACAAGTTGACAAGCTAGGTTGGAGGCCATCGCTACTAGGTTCGAGGCCATCGCTACTAGTAGCAAGAAGCTACTAGTAACAAGGGCATTACTACTAGGAACAAGAAACTGCTAGGGTGGAGGCTAGACATGTGAACTCTCGAAGCCTGAAGAGTTTGAGGAAGAAACGATCTGACAGACCGTCTGACGCAAACCTCCGGGCGTGAGCGATGGCCTCCAACCTACTAGCGATGGCCTCCATCCTAGTAGCGATTCCCTCCACCCTAAGAGCGATGGTCTCCAACATAGAACAAGAGGTCCCTATGAATTCGAAGCTTCTTTCTTCCAGAAGGTCCTATTGTAAGCAGTCGGAGGAGTCCAGCATTCTTCCGCAAGTGTAGCCTCTATCTAGGAGTCACCGTGAGGGTTTTTCTCCAACAAGTGTTTTGCTCGAGATAGGAGAAGCTTCTGTCGAATCAGCATGCCTTGGGCCCCAAAAGAAGTTCTGTCGACCAACAAAAAACCGTTCGCGCTAGTTTCGACGAAAAACCGACGCCCCAAGTAAGGAAAGACATGTGACGTGTGCGTCCGTTGCACAGGCCTTGGGCCCAACGTGGCCCGGACCTTCCTGGTGAACGCCGCGGAGTTGGGCACCTACGACGAAGCCAAGAGCCATTTAGTGCCCGTGCTGGGCGATGGTTTCTTCGCTCACGTCCGGCACCCAGAGCCGCAGCTGCGGCACGTAGAAAGCAACACACGAAGAAACAAAAGCTGAAAGTGGCTGCGAAGCTCAAGAAAAGTCTTCAATTCTTGGAAGCTGTGAATCTTTTCAAGTAGCTGAGATGAACCTGATGAAAACTGGGAGGCTCTCATTCTTGTATTGAAACTAGACGACGAGTGGCCCGAAAGCATTTTT
>CAXAMN010021540.1:837093-852434 GCA_963970005.1 Durusdinium trenchii | reverse complement strand
AACAAGTGCCACGCTAGTAGTAACAAGTGCCTTACTAGTAGTAACAAAAAGCTATTAGGAAAAAAAGAATCGGTGCTTTTCGCAGTCCACACTTCGTCTTTGAAGCTGTCCAGCCTTGTCGCAGGATCGAGTGCCGTTGTGGACTTGGACCAATTTGGTCGATCAGGTTGGCTTCCGTGGCTGTGAGCTTTTGCTCATCGACGCTGAAGGCTTTGACGTGGAGATTTTGTCTCTTGGTATGAAACACATGCTTTTGCGGTTCGAAGAAGGGGAAGCAAGGAAGGAATCACCCTAAGTGTTGCTAATCTAGGAACCAAATCAAGAAGGTTGAAACTTACACTGCTACTCACCGTGCTCACCCCTTACCTAGCTATACTTAACCTCACCTGACAACGTACCCAAGACTAACCCCCCGTCTATTTTCCAAGCATGTTGGAGGCCATCACTCTTAGGTTGGAGGCCATCGCTAGTGGGAATTGTCGTGTTGTTTTCGCTTCTGTGAGAACTTGAACTTTGGTTCCACCCATCCGAGGCGCTCGATGGCCTATCACTGCCAGCGCCGACGTGAAGAGCTTCCATGGGTGATACAATTTGAAAGCACCTTTGCTTTTGGCCTGTTGGTCCTCCCAATACTTAATTAAGTAATTGCCTACTTAATCAAGTAAAGGGAGAAACCAGTAAGCTACTAGACGCAGGATAGCTCAAGCGCACTAATGATTTGGCTCTTGGATTTTCAGGGAAACTTAACATGTATTGCACGCATCGTTTTTGAATTAGCTACTAGTAGCGTCCTTGCTCCTAGTAGCGATGCCCTTTGTTACTAGTAGCGATGCACTTGTTACTAGTGGTTCCTTGCTTTTAGTTCAATCAGGCAATGGCCTTTGCAATGCCCGCGCCGGCTACGACTGCGAAGCCGGGTCTCAAATACTGGAGGGTGGAGCAAGGCGTGGTGAATCCATGGAATGGCAACTGCTACCCTTCTTTTATAGCCCGCTCCTCTCTCTTAATATCTTTTAATACTAGATGTATCTGCTTACTGCAATATGCATAGTTATGCGTGAAGTCTAGTGTACACGGAGTTTCGGCTCAGTGAGGGCGCAATTCCCCCCAAGACAAAAAATACCTTGAGGGAGCTCGGCGCCGGGGAACCCAAGGCATGCTCTGCGACGCCGTGGCAACAGCTATGGAGGCCTTGATGAGCTACGGCGAAAGCCGAGAGCTATCCCGTGAAGAGGTCGAGCATGCGCTGCTCCACGGCTTGAGTCGGCTCAACCATGGATGGGTATCCTGCACCTCCGAGCATGAGCTTGGAGCGTCGCCTGAGGCAGGGGCTCTGGATTTGAAGGTGGCTCGGGATGGGGCCTGACACAAGTGCGATCCCACTGCTTCGTCGAAGTCTAAAGAAAGATGATGGAGACCGTTGCGAAGGTGACCCTGAAGAGATGTTACAGTCGCTCGATGACATTGGTGTGGAAAGCTCTGAACGGCTTTTGAAAAGTCTGGCAAGTCAGGCAAAGGGCGGGTGCCTCCTAGCTTTGGAGGCCAAGCTGTTCCTGACGATGAGGCCAGGGATTTTTCTTCACCCACGACCACCTACATCGAGTCGACGACGAGATGAGGAGACAGGTGTTTGGATTAGCCGCCAGTGGAATGCAATCGAGCGGCCCACCTCCCATGTCACCCTCATGATCAAACATGGGCGCTATCCTTAAAGCGCAATGTAAGGAGTGTGAAATGCAAAAATGAGGCGGCCCCGAAAAGTCTATCGAAGTACTAGGTGTAGAACTCGACATTTCGGGGTCATAACCATGACTAAGTCAACGGGACGGATAACTGGCAAGGGTGGAAGCCCTGTCTCCATGGCTCTAGCAGCTTAGCCCATGTGCAGCGCACGGGGATGAAGCACGTGGTGTCTTGTTTTGGCTAGCCGTGGCCGAGGCGCCTTGGGCGCCCTGTTGTTCTGCGGGGGTGCGGTGGAAATAGAAAGCCAGCAGATCCCCTTGTCCGTTGTCACGAACGGCTTTGCTCGTCTCACACAGGTAGTGACCGAATCCCACGTGGAGGTCGCGGAGGATCTGAAATGACAGGTCCCCAATCTCGAGCTTGAACAGGAAGTGTCCGGAAGCTCGCATCTTTGGGGTCTCGAGCGTTCCTATTTATTGGGTAAAAAGAGCCGGGTACCAAGAAGCAGTGCTTGGACCAAGTCAAACCATAATGGGGCGATAGTACGGCGAATGATTTTTGTCTCCTGTGTCCATTGGTCGGCAGTCTGGTCGGTGGGAAGCCGGAACGGCAAGCCAAGTTTCTGGGCTAAATCCAACGTTTCGAAAACACGGGTGTCTTTGGCCCGCTTGCTTGTTCAACTCCGGGGGTATGCTCTATCTACAACCAGGCTAGTGGACTGGTCGAAATGATCAACGCGGGCGCGCAAGCTTGTACTCTCATTCTCATATCGAGTCTGGGTGACCTGAAGCGCTTTGACCTCTTGTTCCAGTTGATCCACCTTCTTGTGGTGCTTGCACCTGCGGCCGGAGCAGCGTGTCTTCACCCCACCATCTTGGCGGTCGGAACTGTGAGCCACCCAGCAGGCGAATATTGCTGCTACCTCTTCTGTACCGAAAGAAGGGGCTGGCAGAACTCCAGAACCAGAAGATGGCCCCTCATCCCCCTGGGCGCGCGTGGCAACCCAGTATCAGTAAGCTAACACAGGTCGCGCGGGGCATCAAGACACGCAAGGACCCCGATCTGGGGAAAAGGCATCTTCAGGAGGGAGCGGGGCCTACCATCTCATTGGAACGCTTGCCAGCGACTGTCCGTCCATGTAAAGTCAGCAAATCCGAAATATAGCCGTTAATAGCCAAAAAGGGTCCAGTCCGTGACCAGCGCAGACGATCCAACTCCCGATGCACCGACGGATACACGCCCACATGCGCTTACTGTGAACGCGCCATTACTCTCTCAATGTCCAAAGCTGCACCGCTCGACAAACACAGTGGTGACAGGGTCTCCGGGGTGGAACTCAAAGCCTCCCGCCCTCGAGTCCGACACCGTGGACCAAGACTAGTTTTGCCCGGCATCCCACCCGACGCCCGGCGCGACAATACGAGAACCGACGGCGACGATGAACCTAGGGGGAACCCGTCAACGCCGAAGATCCTCAAAGAACCGGCTCCAAAGTGAATTCAATCCAACACAAGACCAAGGTTTGTGTCGCCGCCAACCTAGAGGGTGGCACTCGTCCCTTCCGATGCTTGGCAGAAAAGATTAGGCTAGAGAATCTGGTTACACCCTTCGTCACGCCTGAGCACAGTGAGCCCAAAAGTTCAACGAAAACGAGGATCGCGACGGCCAAGAGGCCTAAAGCGCAGGTGAGTCTTCCCTCACCCCCGTGAAGGACATTGAGTACGAATGTAGGGAGAGTGACGGGACCCATCGGGTTTCTGCAGCCGTGAGGGCTGAGTGTTGGGTGGACATGGACTTCATGGTGTTAGCAGTGTTCATTATGTACGTTGGCCTCAAAGCGAATGCCCGCATGGATGCGTTTTTCATTTCTGTTGTTGTGTTTCATTTCTGTTGTTGTGACTTTGGCGGGCGTTGAAAAGATGGAGGTTGTCAACTCTGTACCGGATGACCCAGCAGAAGCACGCTTGTCACTTGGCTGTACGCTGGGGAAAAGATGCGGTTGAGACGATGGTGGCTAGGCGGCTAGTTTGTCAGCTGATCGTGTTCATCAAGCAAAGAGTCAAGCTAAGCCTAGACAGGGAGAGCTGGGGAGGAGGCTTGCTGATGCAAGCGAGGAGCCAGCAGCTGCAAAGCCTGCTTCGCTGTCATGGAGGGAGGTTGGCTCCTGGAAAACCCAGCGGTGGGTGAAGGGAACAAGTCAGCTCCGGGAAATTAACGACGGTGATGCCCAGGCGGTCCAAATGATTCGGTCAAAGCCAAAGTTCAGTGACATGGTCGAGCTTGCAGACCCCACACGAGGGGGGTAAGCCTGCTGAAGGGTCTTTTTTTCGATGCGGCGGCCATGGAAAAGGTTGTAGCGTCGGCTGAATCTCGTTGCCGTGTGCTGGGAGGGCGTTGCAATCTCGCGCGGCATATCGCGTGCGCCCTCAACTTTTTGCATGGCGGATGGTGGCCATCCCTGGCATGGCCCTCAGCCAGGCGCAACAGCGTCAGCGCAGCAGTCCTAGCGCCGTTGGTGATTGGGCTTAACGTCTCCAAGACTTCGCGGAGGACTTGGAAGGATGCAGTTGCATCAGTCAGGGAGCTGCGTCGAGCCTAGTAGGGACTCCAGTAAATCGGTCAGGCTCGCTGACCTGCTTTGCGAACGAATAAAGAGTACAGTATGACGGACGATCCAACAAGATGGTGGGCTGATGATCCTAAGGTGTTCTGCCCAGAGGAGGGGCGGCGACTTTCGTGGGACTTTTCTTTGACAGAGGTTTAGTTCGTTTGGTTGAACGAGGCCCCAAGATTGGTTCTAAGATTGTTTCAAAACAATGGCTTGTTTGGGTGATGGTGAATGCCTCCGGCACCAACCGCTTCATGGTCAAGCTGGGCATACCCTCAAGAGAAGCCATGGCAAGGAGACTGCGTAAGACGAAGCCAACCATTGGAGATTTCTGGAATGAGGACATCAAGCTGTTTGGAGCCCCAACAGCAAGAATGCTGGAGGTCTTCGGTTTAGGAGCTCATATCAAGGCACTGGACCCTTTGCCCACATGTTCGGATAGCTCTGTCGCTTTTGGACGAGTCGCTGGCCATTATGCACAGGTCAGAGCAGCAAGCGCTTGTCAAGTTGACTCAGCAGATGCTGCCGAATGAGCTGGGAACCTGCAGCCATATGATCATATGGTGGTTTCGAAAGGTGCAGTGTGGATGGCTTTTATGAGAAATGGGTGGATGCATAGAAATGCTGGCAAGGAATATTCCTCGTCAGGTCAAGCGGGGTTGGAAAACAATGAAGGAGGTTGTGTTAGCGCTCGGTCGTTGCAGTGGCATTGGGGGCCTTGAAGAGGCCCTAAAGAGAGCTTGAATTGGTCGGCGCACTGCAGTTTTTGTTGAGAAGGATGGGCGCTTGAAAGAATTTCTCAGTAGCAAGTATTCGGGCATGATCAGTCGAGGCTTTGGAAAGAGGACATGTCACGGGATTTGGAGCGCTGCCCCCATGCCTGGTGTAGTCGTGGCAGCCTACCACATGTTGGAAATTGACATTGCCCAAGAAAACACAACGCGTCTCAATCGTCAAAGCAAAGCTAACAAAGCAAACTTGGCCAAGCTAATCAAGCAAATTGGAGACCAGGATGTTCAGCTAGTCGACCTGAAGTGCAACCCAAAGCTCTGGCGCTATGTGGCCACTGCGAGAGTATCACCGCACCTGCCACGCCAACGCAAGCTGCGACCATGATTGACCCACTCAATCTCTTTACAGCCACACCTATGGTCCCAGAGAGACAGAGAGAAGAGAGAGAGAGAGAGACAGTTTGTGTGACATGGACATTGCTGGCCACATTCTTGGCCAAGGCGATGTGACAGACGAAGACGATTTGGAGAGCTACATTGCTGTATTCCGTGTGTCCTGAAAGGCCTCCTGATACATGTGAGGCACGGCGGTTGCCGCTGAAGCGTCGCAGAGTTGAGTGGACGGGCTGGCTGGCTGTGAGTGCATCAGTCAATGAGTGACTTGCTTATATGTGTATATATATATATATTCTTTTTTGATCACGATGGCTCCACAAAAGCGCCGCTGCCCGAAAGGTGTCCCTCGTGAGTTTCCTTGAGACACAGAAGACGAGTTGGAAGAGGGAGCAAGGACATGCCGAGGAATCCTACATTGTCTCCGAGTTTGAGAAGCTCGGATATACGCTGGTCGGCCAAGGTCGAGTTGCTTGGCCATCGCGATTGGGCGTGCTTCGGGAGGTTGGTTTCAGCGGTTGGCTGATGCAGATGTTTCTTTGTGTTTCTCTATGTTTGGAGGCCATTGTTAGTATTGAAATCCCCAGGTCAGGTAGAGTCTGTAGCCTTGTAAATGAATTAAAAGTACGCCCCAGACGGTAAAAGTATACGATTGAAAAATACGCCTTTGTAGAAAATATATTTGCCTTTGTAGAAAATGCGGTTGAAAAATACACAATCCTAAATAATACACTTGACCAAATCATGAACCTCCTTCAAAAAATACAAGTGTATTTAAAATACAACTGCCAAAATGAACATCTACTAAGAAAAATACAACTGCAAAAAAAAATGCAATTGGAAGAATCACAACCTCCTTTGCAAAATACAAGTGTATTTTAAATACAACTGCCAAAATGAGCACCTAGCAAGAAAATATAATTGTAAAAGAAATACGCTTTGGAACGCAAAGCAGCAAAGAAGTGTCTTTTTGGTAAGGTTTTCTAAGAAACAATCGTGTGCCTAGTGGCAAGAACAGCATAAACCAAGGTTGTCATTGTGGCACACATACCAAGGGGCGCAGATGTTGATGTTCCAGCCATATAACCTCGGGGGCTTTTGGCCTCTTGTTGGGCACCTTGCTGAGAGAAGCGCGACGGCTGGTATATGCTAGTGGTGGACCTAGCATTGCGCCATCAATGAGTGGGCCTCCACACAAACCCCACACCAGCCCACCGCAGAACAAAACGAATCGCAACCGACAAGCCTTTCGAATCGCGGGATCACATTGAGGGGTGGTTCTCAACAGCAGCAGCAATGATTGCGCGTAATGCTCGCAACAACAACAACAGCAAACGTATTTTCGTAAAAAAAAATCCGGTCAGGTTCCACTCGCATTTTCGGAAGCAATCGTATTTTTTCGTCAGTCCAGGCAGGTTCCAATCGTATTTTCGTATTTCTGGACCGCGTATATTTACACGATTTCATTGAAAAATCATTCGTTGTTTAAATGTGATTTCTCGAGAGAATCGTAAAAATCATACGCTGGAGGCGTCCACGCGTGGGACCATCGTAAAATAAATACGCCGGCGGTGAGCGCACGTGGGCCCAGCGTATTTCTGGACTCCAGACGGCCAGGGCAGATCGTATTTTCGTATTTTCGCAAGTCGCTCAACAGGGAAAATCGTAATATCGTGTTTTTTTACCTTGCCAGACACCAACTGTAGCCAGATTCAGCTCAGATTGTTTGCGCGGTCTCGGACATTTAATTTGCCAAATATTAAGCATATTTTTAGACCACAGTGCGCCCCCAGCCGCACCCCACCCTTAGGGCCGTGGCATCAGCAAACCCAAATGCAAACAGGATGCACACTACCATGATGGCTGCTCTTTTCATTCAGTCAAAACAGGCCACAATCTTCTATTGGGCATTGTAATAGGCGCGCAACACAAACAACACTTTTGCCGATTTTCGATGACCATCATCCAGTTGGCCAAAATTTAGGGGCCAATTCCTTTTTTGGATCGTCGCTCCCAAAATGATTGAGAACCCAATAGACATAGACAAGTCTAGGCATCACACCTAGCATGAACGCATGACCGGCGCTAAGGACACGTACCTAGCATTGCAAAGGGCAAACTCACCGTCTCTGAAGAGGTGGCTGTCCAGCTGGTCTTGCTCCGAATGCGCCTCGGCACAGCTTGCTGAGGGCCCAATTTGTTTTTTAAACCCGCTCTGCCCCCTACTACTTAATCAAGTAGGCGCCTACAAAACGAACTTTCTAGTAACTGGACGCAGGATAGCTCATGCTCGCACTAATCACCAATCATGCGACTCCTAGTTCTTTAGAGAAACTTGATGTGATATGCATTTCAAATCTGTTGGATGGGTTTGGTTTGATGGCAAATTTCTTTTGAGTTTCGTTTGAGGCAATGCAAGATATGCTTATCCTTACACCGTCGTGCCGGATGTAATGTGCCAGCGTTGCGCTGACTGGGCATGGAAAAATTGGGAAAATTGAATTTTTGGCAGCTCGATTTCAGATTGATCAAAAAATATATAAGAGTGACTTCACTCGGCCATGAAGATTGTGACATGTTCATTTCTAGATGATCATGGAACGCAGCAGGCAAAGTCGATCGAGGTGTTGACCAAGCATGCTGAGTCTAACCCAGTGTTGAGGATGTACCTGTGTGGCACCCGACTGGTATCTATGCCTTTTTTGGGTGGCTTGGCTCACTTGGTAGAAGGCCATCGCTAATAGGGTGGAGGCCATCGCTAGTAGGAGTGACTTGGTATGAGTGCCAGACTGAAACTGGTTGTACCGCATGATCTTTTGTAAGAGTGTGCTTGTGGCAAGTTCCTTTGGTGTGGGAAATGAAATGCGCTGCGTTTCTTTCGGTTCTCGTTTCCAGGTGAAATTTCAGAGAAAAAGAGCAGACCCTGCGTCGGCCACGAATCTGGGGATGGATTGGTGCGTCAGACGAGCGGTTTGATGAAAGTTTTGAGAGGTCAACTTGCATCGGTTTCACCGATGGAGAGAGCAGATCTTTCGAGTTGACCATGGCCACCATTTTGACAAGCTACTATTTGTCCGGAAGTGGTCAAGTTCCGAATTGGGCAAATGCAAAGTCTCTGATTGTCACAGATTCATATATGATTGTGTCCTGTTCTTCCATTTGCCCTTGTTTGCTGGACTGGAAGAATTCTTCCAGCTGGACACCGCTGGAATCTCTGGATCCGGCACGAAAGTCTGGGCGAGATTGCCAAAGGAATTGCCATCGACCATGATCTCCAAGGTGCAAAAAGCGAGTTCCGCGCCCAAAAACGCGGAAGACGCTGAAGACATTGTGCATACAGATTCCGAGAACCATATTACACAAATCCAGACAGGCGAAGGCAAGTCATTGATCTTGTGCATGCGCGCCACACTCTTTGCAAAGTCGGGGTTCAAGATCGACATCGTTTGCTACAGTGAGTAGCTCGGCATACAAAAGGCAAAGCTTTTCGACTGCGCTGTGGACCTTGCAAACGATGCCATGTTCAGGCCTACGTGAATCTGATGCGAAAGCCCGCGTGAAAGGCAGGGTTTCTAAGCCCAACTTCATTGCTGGGCTCTCCTGAAAAGTTGTTGGGATCCCATTACTTCATGCTGTATGTGTGTTTACGTGACGCAAAATCTGTGCCGTCCCTCTTTGGCCCCAATTGGGCGCAACAAGTCGGAGCTCAAACTCCGAGAAGAGACGAACGAGAGATCGAGGCCGCGAGTTTGAAAGTCTGTTGAAGCCGCAAAATGGAACGAGAAGAGGCTCTTTTCTCCTTCACAGCCTTCGTTTGGCGGCCCATCTCAATTTTGCTTGGGTCGATTTTTGATAGCACAGCGAAGGAAAGAAGCGTGAGAAAATCCATACGGACTGCGTGGAAAAGAGCAATTACAAGATGTACTTCGACTTGGGGAAGTCGAGAAGTGGTTGTCTCAGATTGGAAGACCAGATGAAATGGATGTTTTTTGTGTGTTTGTTCTTTGGATCTTTATTTTCTTGGTCGTATTTCCTGTGTCTAAAAACATTGTGTTTGGAGGAATCAAGCCCATTCTGACCTAGTAGTGGCAGCTAATCTCGTTTGCTCGAAATGTTTGTCAAGACGCTGATGTGAATCTTGTTTGGAGTCGATGCAGACCATGAAGACTGCAACCAGCCAAGGTCTGGGCTTACATGCAGAGCTGGCAGGAATGAACGGGCATGCTGCTCAGGCACTGCAAAGCATGGCAAAGTATGGCAATGCATTAGAAAGCTATCCGGTTCTTGCTCACCTGGCGTTGACTTTGCTTGGGCTCAACTCGCTAATTTGTTGGCAGGTGTCTTTGGATTGTAAGCTCAAAGGCTTGCTTATGCAGTTCTGCAACAAATCTATCAGCGTGTTTGGGCCGCCAGGACCGGAGAGAGGCGAGGCCTTGCATTGACCGCAGAAATCCAAGTGTTGGACACCTTTGCAGCCACTCTCTTCGAAGAGACTCACGTTCGCTTTTTGCCAGAGAAAGACGGAGTGATTTCACAACAGATGTGTGCTGACCAATACTTGAGTCGGCCAAGTGTCTCCACACAACAAGCAAAACGGCTCACGGTTCCTTCTGAGGCTTGTCAGATCTTCATTGTGTGAGTCCCGCGGCCACCGGGCGGCCACCGCCCACGGTGTCGGTGCAAAGAGACGAGAAGAGATGCTCGTTTTTCAGCCTGCTGGGTAGGCAGTCGGCTGAAGTACCTAGTAAAGGGTAAGTGGTAGGTAGCTTGAGAAGCTACTACCTTGGACGCAGGCGGCTAGAGCTCAGCCTTCGCCTTTATGATTTGGTGCACTAGAGTTTGCGGGAAACCTAGTAGCTTCTTGTTCTTAATAGCGTCCTTGCTCCTAGTAGCGATGCCCAGGTTACTAGCTTCGATGCCAGCTACTAGTAGCTTCTTGTTCCTAGTAGCGTTTATTTGAACTCTTTTGCCTTCTCAATTCTTGTCCCTTCTTTCCGATTTTGCATCTCAGTTCTCGAGAAGAAGTGGGTGTGGAGTTGACCAACCGCAATCGATACAAAAACAAGGCTCGCAAAGTTCGAAGCGGTTTGATGAGCCACGAAGGGAAGCGAAAAAGGGGAGAGGTCAAAGACTGATTTATTTGTTGGGTAAGAGAAACTAAGCTTGACTTGTCAAGTTTGAGGTTCAAAGAGATTCTGGATTCAAGGCCAAAGGGCAGTCTTGGAGGAAAAACGGTTCGACTTCGGACTTTGGAGTTTCTTGGCGAAAAATAAGCTACTAGGAACAAGTGCCACGCTAGTAGTAACAAGTGCATCGCTAGTAGAAACAAGTGCCTTACTAGTAGTAACAAGGACGCTAATAGCTTCTTCGGACTTTGGAGTTTGGCTCAAGGACCCTTCACCGTAGATCCTTGCCTCTTTGTATAGCAGCCGCTTCAGGACCGACTCCGCTGCGAGTGTGGATCCTCAGGTGCTCCTTTGGCGACCGTGAGGGACGAGGACGGACGTATGGCGACCGTCTGTTACAGTCGGACACCTTTTCAAAGCGTGGCGCCCTTGCTCCGTTCGTAGTAGGGCCAGGAGCCCCGTTCGTAGCTTCTTTTTTACTAGTAGTGAGCCCAGGAGCTACTAGTAGCGTCCTTGCTCCTACTTCACTTCAATAGGAAAGGATTCTGAGACCTTTCACAAAGTAAAAGGTGTTTCATCAAGAGCGAGTGAGCAAATCCAAGAGCTTTGTTTCCTTCTGCTGCTTTAGAACTTTAGACTATCATTGTTGTTTGGTGTTGTTCTTGGTTTTTCTTTAGCGGGGGAGTCTAAGAAAGTCTAATTCTTGTGAAAGGTTGGAAGCCAAATGTGTGAAGGGAGGCTTTCTGATGGCTTGCATCTCAGAGCGATCCAGCAACTTCACGCGCGTGTCGCTGTGTTTGCCATGTTTACATCGCTCAATTTGGACTAATTCCTGGGTTGTGTTCTTGCCAGCCGTTTTGTCCAGCTTTGAATGACAAAATCATGTGAAAATGACTGCTGCTACTAGTGCTACTGCTACTACTCCTCATGCGTCATGTGTGGGACGAAATCCCTCAGATGTGCCCTTCCAGGCACTGCATCTCATCAAGGCGCTCTCGCGAACCATCTCATCAGATTCACATGTTGGTGACATCTCTCCAGAATCAATACGAGTTAAAGAAGGGTAATTGTTCTTATTGCTTCATCTTGCATGTTGTCTTTGTTATTATCGACCTTTCGTTTTGTTTGAGACCTTTAAAGGTTTTTACTGTTCTCTTGCCCTTGGTTCATAGTGCTTCTTGGCATTCAAGGATTGCATCGTGCAATTCTTCTCGAAGTCGCTTTTGCTCAAGTTCCAATTGTCCAAAGAGGTTTTGGCGCTCAGGTCACCGTGATGGTGCTCCAACCTATGCGCTGGAGAAAGCGGGAGTCCCAAGACTCCATGGTCCACCAGTGTCGACTTTGACGGTCTCAAATAGTTCACACTGCCTTTGATGGCCTGTTTTTTCCTTAAAAGCGATGGCCTCCACCCACACCTTTCTGCATGGTTTTCAATGCTGGTTGGGTAGCGATGGAGTTTGGATGTGAGGAATGCCACACGTGCCGCCAATATGGAGGCCAGCTTTCAGACCTTTCGGCCGGTTTTCTTGGTTCGAAACGAGAAAGACCGAGGGTCTTAGATTTAGGGTAGTAAGGAGAAGAGAACAGAAGAAGAAGCTTCTTAGTGGTCTTGAAGAACCTGAAAGATTCTTGGACTTTTGGTACCGGGTCAGACTGATCTGCATAGGCGCTGATGGCATGTCTTCTGATGTCTTTGTCTCAGATCAAGCTTCAGCTTGAGGCTTTGAAGTCAAAAGGCAACAAAAAGCTCTAAAAGTCTAGTAACAAGGTGCATCGCTATTAGTAGCAGGTGCATCGCTACTGGTGGCGAGAAGCTACTAGTGACAAGGTGCATCGCTACTAGTAGCTAAGGGTATTACTAGGTTTCTGCTCCGTCTCATTTATCCAGAGCGTGCATATGTTGAGTCCAAGGATGCGAGCGAATCAGAGCTAAAGCCTCAGACGATTCAAAAGAGCTATCCGCCTGAGTTCACATTGTTTGGATGCTGCACGCATGATAAAGGGGCATCCTTTGAACAGGTAAATGCGAAGCATTACAATGCGATTTGTGCAAAAAGAAAAAGAAGCATCCAACGAAGTTATTAGGTTGGAGGCCATTGCTATACAAAGAAATAGAAACGTCTACCGAAGAGAAGCGAAAAGCAACGGGGGATGGTAGTGCTGCTTTCGCAAGGCCAATGATCGACAGCCGAAGACTCAGTCTTGTCCGGTCTCAACTCAAGAAGATCATCCAGAACTGAGTCGAATTGAAAGGCTTTATCCAAGATACTGGTGAATGTCTTGCTTCTTTAGGTGTCACTCCATGTTTGATTCCCGTAGCCGACGTCTATGCTTGTCGGCGTAAACTTGGCAAGGTCCGGCGCAGAAGCTCAATAGTGAGGCATCGGAGATGTATTTTTTAAGCCCACTCCTCCTTCCTACTTGTTTAGGTAGGCGCCTACTTAACCAAGTAAGGAACTGAGGTAGCTACTAGCTGCTAGGTAGCTACTAACCACTGGGCGCAGGATAGCTCGCGCTAATGATGTGGTTCCCAGATTTTTAGGGAAACTTAAGGTTGGAGGCCATTGTTGCAGATTAAGCAGTTCTGAATATAGAATATGTACTGTCAGGCTGAACTGTCTCACGTGAACGCTTCCAGTTGGCTTCGCAAGATGAAAGTGAGTCCACATGATCGCAGAGATCTCACTTGCAGTTTGCTCACTGTGAGGTGAACACTTCGCGGAAGCTGGGGCCCGATGGGCTCTCGGGTCAGGAGATTGATTTGTTGTGTCACAAACCTTGGCAACAAGCACAGCCTGTGCAGCTGTCTTTGCACACTTTGGACAAGAAATTGAGAGGGCCAGTTCAGGCCAGAGTTGGGCTGGGAATTCTCTCTCACCAAAGAAGTTTTGGCCTTTCTTTGAAGAGATCCAAAGGGTCCAGTCATCACACATGTGTCCTCACGTCGCCAGTTTTGGTGACGTTTTTGGGGGAAGGAAAGGATGAGAGCAAGGAGAAAGGAAAAGAAAGGTCCAAATGCTAAGAAAAGGAAAAGACGAAAAGAGACAAAGGACTAAAATATCCATTTCTAGACAAACACTCCACGCCAAGGTTGAAGTGCCGCCGCGTCTCGTTTGATCCCGCGTCATGAGCACAGAACTGTAGTTGCTCTTGCTAGCAAGCCTTGTTTCAAATGAAAGCACAAAACAGTTTTTTGCAGCCTCGAAGCAGCTGATAAGAAGAACTACACTCTTAAAGTTTTTCGTTTGGTGGAGATTATTAATAACTCTGTACCTTGTCTCAACACTAGCAGAACTTGGGGACTTAGGGATCAGTTTCCTTGAACGTAACTATGCTTTCGTTTGGCATCAGGTGCGAAGTTCACGATGTCATCGCTTACTCGGAAGTCTATGGTACGAGACCAAGATGACGAGAATTTCAGACTGCTAGTGTTTTGGAGTTACTTGGTGTGATGCCCTTGTTACTAGTAAGGCCAGGAGCGCCCCTAGTAGCGTCCTTGCTCCTAGTAGCGATGCCCTTTGCTCCTGGTAGCTTCTTGTTCCTGGTAGTATGGCCAGGAGCTACTAGTAGCGTAGGAAAGACAGGTCTCGGAGGAAGACAGGGCGAAGAAAACGACATTCTGAGGAGTGCATCCAAGGGACTTCGTCTTTGGCAAGGACTATTCGCTCATGCCGGCGCGGGAACACCAAGTGCACCTTTCAGATTTGTGGCCAATGTGCATTCGTGTTTTTTTCTGACTCTTGCTTGTGCTTACTTTGTTAGTTGCGTTGTCATTTGTATTTTGCGCAGCTCAGACACAGCTTGTGCAAGCGCTATCATTCAAAAAGGTTCCAAAAAAAGAAAAACAACCAAAGAAAAGAGAAGAATTTGTTTAAAGATATACGAAATATAAAGTCCCAAGAAAAATGAACAAGATCGAAAAAAGAATAGAGGTCAAAAACAGGTCCAACAACCAAAAAGAGACAATTGAAAAATTGTCTCAAGAAAAATAGAAAAGAAGAGAAGAGGTCAAACGAAAAAAACTAAACAAAAAAGGTTCTCAAAAAGAGGAAAACGGGCATTGTTGCTAGTAGTAACAAGTGCCACGCTAGTAGTAACAAGTGCCTTACTAGTAGTAGCAAGGACGCTACTAGGAACAAGTGCCTTACTACTAGTAACAGGTGCCTTACTAGTAGTAACAAGAAGCTATTAGGTGTAAGAGAGAAGAGGTCTCGGCCGCTGGACAGATCCGTCAGGTTCCATCACATTCCGATGGATGTGCTTGCTGCCAAGACCTTACGTCCAAGGGCTTGTCTTTGGCCTCCAACCTAATAGCGATGGCCTCCAACCAACATGTTTCTTTGTCTTTTCTCTTTTTCGTAGTGGTCATGTCACTTAGATTGCCTGATTTGCAAAGGCCAAAGCATGTGCTGAGCGGAAGCTGGCATTCGGAGGGATGGCGGGCTACTGAATTTGATGGTTTTGGATGTCACATGTTGTGAAAATGCAGTTTGACAAGCCCATTGGGAGACATCAACGCGTTGGTAAGGTCTTTGGGCAGATGGAGGACTGCCAAGCGAAACGACAGATTGTTTGCAAACATGCGAGCCTGTTGAGAAGTTTGTCTCACTAAAGATTCATTCGGACTCACATGGTTTTCTTCAACTGTTTGTTCGACACTTCGGGTGCCTTGGGTGCCGTAGGTGCTGCTTTAGCTTGTTTCTAATAGCTTCTTGTTACTACTAGTAAGGCACTTGTTACTACTAGCATGGCACTTGTTACTACTAGTAAGGCACTTGTTACTACTAGCGTGGCACTTGT
>CAXAMN010021540.1:810911-831984 GCA_963970005.1 Durusdinium trenchii | reverse complement strand
CTCCTGGCCATACTACTAGTAACAAGAAGCTACTAGGAGCAAAGGGCGTCGCTACTAGGAGCAAGGACGCTGCTAGGGGCTCCTGGCCATACTACTAGTAACAAGAAGCTACTAGGAGCAAAGGGCATCGCAACGAACGGAGCGAGGACCATACTACTAGTAACAAGAAGCTACTAGGAGCAAAGGGCATCGCTATGAATGGAGCGATCGGACGCTACTAGGGGCTCCTGGCCATACTACTAGTAACAAGAAAAGGGCATCGATACTAGGAGCAAGGTCGCTGCTAGGGGCTCCTGGCCATACTACTAGTAACAAGAAGCTAGTAGGAGTAAAGGGCTCCTGGCCATAGTACTAGTAACAAGAAGCTACTAGGAGCACAGGGCATCGCTACGAACAGAGCGATCGGACGCTACTAGGAGCAAAGGGCATCGCTACGAACGGAGCGATCGGACGCTACGAACGGTTGGAGGCCCTTTGTACTGTTTGTGGGTCTCCAAGGTCAGCAAGATGGTGCGGGAGAAACGGTCACTTGGCTGACCAGCACATGTGTCAAAAGTGAATGGCGCATGACCAAGGCTTTACCGCGAATGGGATGATGAGCTGGAGCTGTCTTTTTGGGGGGCCCGCCCTTAATTAAGTAGGCGCCTATTTAAGTAAGGGAAGACGCTCCTAGCTACTTACTTACTGGTATGGACGCAGAATAGCTCACGCTTCTTCAAGAAAGCTTCCCCCGCCTGAGGGCGGGGGGGAGCTTCCTTGAAGAAGCGCTCGCACTATTCATGTGGTTCTTAGTTTTTTTGAAAATATCAATAGGTTCTGTAAGACATCGTTTCAGATAGTCTCTTGCATTTTGTGGGGATTGATTTCACGCGTTCAAGCTTTTGTGGAGGACTGCAGCATTTTCGACGAGGAGATGGCCTGTGACTAAGCATCTTTTGTTTTACTTGCTCGTGTCGAGTTGTTTTTCTCTATTTGGGCACCTCCTTCCTCAGGTGCAGGATGCGCTAGAGCCCTTGCTGGACAGAGTTCGTTTGAGAAGTTTGGGTCGCAGTCAGCAGAAGTCTTGGTATTTGGCACAGGAGTCCGGAGGTTGCGTGGTTGACTTCCACTCATCGAGCTTTTTGGATGCTCCTTGATTGAAGATCCAAGTCCCAGGGCGAAGTTTGTGTTTGCTTTCTTTGTTTGCTGACCTGTTCCAACTCACTTCAGGAAAGCCTTGTGGACTTGGTGGTTGTTCTCAGGGTAGACACAAGTGCACCTTTGACAGCATATGGGCAGAGTGCAACTTCTTTCTTCAGTTCTCCTTTTCCCATGTCAAATTGCACCAAATAGATAATGTTGAAGCGCAGACATTGCGATGAGTGATTTTGCTGAGACCTTGAGACTGTCTGAGACCTTGTACGATCGCTTGGAAAAGAGACATTATCCGGAAAGCAAAGTGAAGCAAAATGTCGAGGAGAGATAGCTTTGATGACATCTGATTCTTTTTGCAGTTGGGCAGTGCTATTTTAGATTCTGACCCTAAAACCACATGGTTGGAGGCCGAAATTTTCCAAAGTTGTTTGGATGAGGCACGAGAGGTGGAAATCTGTGTGTCTTTGTTTCTGAGCGTTCTTAAATGGAATTGAACCAGAGATCGAGGTGTTTGAAGAGGCAGACATCCAAATTTGGGAGATGCCACATGACACGGAGGACGGCAGCTGACGCCAGTGTGTTAGTGCGTGCTTCGTGTTGGGACTGAGTGTAACACTCTCAACCAAGCGTGTAATGCTCAACTCTTCTTGTTTGCCAAAAAGGGAAGGAGAAAAAGGATAAAAAATGCTAATTTGATTTAATTCTAAGGCACTTGTTACTAGTAGCGAGGCACCTGTTACTACTAGTAAGGCCCTTTGCTCCTAGAAGCAAGGCACTTGTTTCAATGGAATTGGGGAGAAAGAACGGAATGAAAACCATTCGCTTTGTTAGGAGCACATGGAAGAAGCCTTGGAACGTGTTTTGCCATTCCCTCAGAGAACAATGTGTTTGCAAAAAAAACTTTACCGAAAAAAAGTACTGGAGGTGGAAAAAATAGAGGTATAATAAAGGTAGAAAGAAAGACAACAAAGAATTAGGTGTTTCTTTGTTGAGCAAATCTGTTTCTCTTGTTTGCTTCGATCGACAACTGCGATCGCCATGTTACCTTGAATTGTCAGGGGCTTTGTCCGAAGCTTCGGATGAAAGAGTCGAGAGACGACTCACTTTCGCTTTCACTGTTTCACTCGTCCAAGAAAAGAATTGCGTTGTTTTTTTGCCGCTGGTCCTGCCGCCTTACTTCATTAAGTACACGCCTACTCAATTATGTGAAGGAGCAAGCTCCTAGCTACTCAAGTTTCTAGTAACTGGACGCAGGGAAGCTCACGCTTTTTCAAGGAAGCTTTCCCCGCCTGAGGGCGCTTCCTTGAGCTCGCAAATGATTTGTTTGGTTCCTGGATTTTTAGGAAACTTGACTAATGATACTAATGGAGAAAAGAATTGCACGAGGAGCTGCACGAGTTCTGACAAGTTCCCTGTGCAGATTGTGACTTTGCAGTGAAATAACAGGGACTGTGTGTTCTATTTAGCTAGGATCTTCATCCTCATTCATGTTTCAATGGTGTTTTCACTTCTTGATTCCGATTCCTTTTGTTTGCTGTCCTTTTGCCCTTTAGCGAATGAAGCCTTTTCATATGGATTATCTGCACCGTTGTGTACTGCTGTCCTCTGTGCAGCAGACCCACAGCTGGATCCTCCACTGTGTAAACAACTGCCGCTAGTGAAGAAGGGGCGCCAGCGACAAAGGCCAGCGTCTCAGGTTGGGCACTGGCACAGGCCAGCGCCCCCAACAAAGCAAAGAGTAAGATGTATGGCCACCAGTGGAGGAATCAAACACTGCAAGACAGACAGAAATTGTGGCTGGCCCCCAACATAGCAAAGAGCAATATCATATTGTTGACTAATCCACACGCCCTTTCAATTAGGGTTTCCGCCTCGTTTTGGAAGCGGTTTCTGGGAAGTGGTTTCTGGGGAAGCAAAACCAAAACAGACCCTAAAGACGTGAAGCCGTAAGTCAAGCCCAAACACAGCCTAAAGCAGCGAAGCCCCAAGCCAAGCCCAAACAGACCCTAAAAGAAGTGAAGCCGTATGTGTAACCCCAGACATCCTAAAGCAGCAAAGCTTTAAGCCAGACCAAAAGACACCCTAAAGAAGTGAAGCCCTAAGTCAAACCCAAAGAGACCCTAACGAAGCAAAGCTCCAAGCAAAAAAAGAAACCCTGAAGAAGTGAATCCCTTAGGCAAACCCAAAGAGACCCTGAAGAAGCATGATTGCTCCGCTGCCAGATTGGTGATTTTTGTAGAAAAAAGAGCCGAAGTATTCTGCCTTGGGCTAGTTGTAATCGGTTTGTGTTCTAAAATGATCCGCCAAATGCTGTAAGACTACAGATCCGCTGACTTTTGATGGCAAAGTATGCTTTCTTGGGCTAGTTGTAATCGGTCTGTGTTCCAAAATGATCCGCAAAATGCTATAAGACTACAGTTTTGGAGACTTTTTGTTGAGTCTGTGTTCCAAAATGATCCGTGTGCCTTCAATTAGGGGCAGACTCGAGCCAAGCCCTGGCCATACATCAAACAGAATCGGTTTGAGTGAATTGTACTGTTGGTGAATGCATCATCAAGGCATGAAATCTTCAGATTCTTCAAAAACATGTACTGGTTTTGAGAGTTGTGAGATTTTTTAGCTAGACACAATCAGTAGAGTTGCAAGCTTGTATTCTGCAATCAAGTTCGTGAACTATCGGTATTCCTTTTGAATCATGATGATTTTCCATATGTATATTCGCATTTTAGTTATTTATATATTTATTACATAATTGTATATTGTGAATGTTTGAAATAGATGTTTATATAACCAAAGTTAAAGGAACAAATGATAATAGAAAAGAATTTAACGTTTTTAGTTATATTGATATGTTATTCTTTGAACTTGATAGTACAATATAAAAAGGTCCAGATAATTCTATGTGTTAAGCTTTGAAGAAGAAGTAACGATAAGTAGAAATTAGTAAGAAAAAGGACGGAAAAATATTGGACGATAAAAGTGGAAGAAAGAGATACCGATGTGAAACAATAAATAGAGAATGATTGACAGAATGATTGTCAGTGTTAGTTGCACCCCGTGCAGTTTAGAGTATCTGGCACAGATGATGGATGATCTATAATAATGAATCTGTGGGAGCACAGAAAATATTTGTATTTACGCCGGTCTATCCGCGCCCGCGTTCCGTAACTCCTCTTGACGGCTTTGTATATTGCGCCTGCTACACGAAAGGCACCCGCAAGGGCAACCGCGTGGCCCCCACACGTCCACCAGGTCCTTCTGAAGGCTTTGTGTACTGCACCTGCGAAGGGCAACCGCGGCCACTCATACACCACTTATCATTCATCATCTCATCTTACACCACTTATCATACACAACTCATCACAGACTTGGACGCCTGGCGCCGCTGGCGCGGTTGCCTTTCCGTGGGCAGGCACAGTACACGGAGCCTTCAGGATCTGTTGGACGCGTGGGCGCCACTGGGCCGCAGTTGCCTTTCAGGTGGCAAGCGCAGCACACAGAACCGCCAGGGGGACCTGGCGGACGCCTGGGCGCTGGGCCGCAGTTGCCCTTCTGTGGCAGGCGCAGTACACAGAGCCTTCAGGAGGACCTGTCCCCGATGTTGTTTTGAAGATTTTTGAGAACAAACAGTGGAATTAGCTGCAGAAGTCCAGCACTGCAACGACAAGAGAAAAAGTCGCGCTAGACACCTCAAAGAATTTTTGGAGTTTGAATGTGGTTGGAGTTTAAAGAAGACTTCTAAGCGGGCCCGCCTGGAATTGCGATGAGTGTACCATGTTGAAAAGACATATTGGAAACCAACCATGTGGCCCAGCTCAAATTTTGGAAATACTTTAATCAATCAAAAGTTTGAAAGATTGTTGGTGGAATTGTCTGCCGGTCCGGTCGTGCGAATTTGTTGTAAAATTGCGATTTTTTCGTGCATTACTTACATAGGATCATAGGAAATTGCAAATCAAGGTAAGAATTGAAAATTGACAATGGATTGAAACCAAACCCAAAAAAAGGACCGGATAACCCCACATGTTAAGCTTGTCAGAATTATCAATGAGAAGTAGAGACTGATCAGAACAGAGGACGGAAAGAAACAGTGAGGTGAAAGAAGAAGCAGTGCGTGATTGAGAGAATCAGTGAGGGAATGAGAGAGATAGACTGCGCGGGTGTAGCTTCCATTGTATGTCCGTTGAATATGAGCTTCTCCAGAAGACGTGCAGCGCACCAGTTCTTTTTTTAACAGAGGTAGCGCAAGTGTCAACTGCACCCCGTGTAGTTCGTGTAGTTCAGAGTACCTGGCACAGGCGATAGAAGATTAAAGAGAAATATGACCGAAGGATCACTCCATGTGACTGTAAGTAGCACAGTGACAGATTGCAATAGTGTGGCTGCCATCGCACGCATCGTAGCGAGCAGGAGAAGCCCTAGCCTCATGACAACATGCCGAAATGGAGCACACTTAGTCAGTAAGCCTGGCTTCTGTTCGATGAGGCGCCAACAACACCGCGCACGCACCCGTTCACCAAGCGCTGTGCCTGCCACACAAAAGGCGGCCGCGGCCCAGCGGCGACCACGCGTTCCGCAGCTCCTCCCAAAGGCTTTGTGCACAAATGCAGGTTCACCAAGCGCCGTGCCTGCCACACAAAAGGCAGCCGCGGCCCAGCGGCGACCACACGATCCGCAGCTCCTCCTGAAGGCTCTGCCGCGGCTCCTACGCAGAAGGCAGCCACGGCCCAGCGGCGACCCCACGATCCGCAGCTCCTCCTGAAGGCTCTGCCGCGGCTCCTACGCAGAAGGCAGCCACGGCCCAGCGGCGACCACGCGTTCCGCAGCTCCTCCTGAAGGCTCTGCGCACTGCGCCTGCCATGAAATCTGCGCTCCAGGTTCACCAAGTGCTGCGCCTGCCACCCCAAAGGCAGGCGCGGCCCAGCGCCGACCACACGTTCTGCAGCTCCTCCTGAAGGCTCTGTGTACTGTGCCAGCCACATAATCTGCACTCCACGTTCACCAAGCGCTGTGCCTGCCACACAAAAGGCAGCCGCAGCCCAGCCGCGACCACGCGTTCCGCAGCTCCTCCGGAAGGCTCGGTGTACTGCCCCTGCGGATCGTGCAAGATGAGTGGTGTTCGATGAGTGGAAGATGAGTGGTGTAAGATGAGTGTTGAAAGATGAGTGGTGTGAGATGAGTGGTGTGAGATGAGTGGTGTAAGATGAGTGGTGTAAGATGGGCGGTGTAAGATGAGTGGTGTGAGATGGGTGGTGTGAGATGGGTAGTGCAAGATAGGTGGTGTGACATGAGTGGTGTGAGATGAGTGGAGTAAGATGAGTGGTGTGAGACGAGCGGTGTAAGATGAGTGGTGTAAGATGAGTGGTGTAAGATGGGTGGTGTAAGATAGGTGGTGTGAGATGAGTGGTGTGAGATGACTGGTGTGAGATGATTTGTGCAAGAACAGTGGTGTGAGATGAGTGACGTAAGATGAGTGGTGTAAGATGAGTGGCGTGAGATGAGTGGTGTAAGATGAGTGGTGTAAGATGAGTGGTGTAGGATGGGTGGTGTAAGATAGGTGGTGTGAGATGAGTGGTGTGAGATGGGTGGTGTGAGATGAATGGTGTAAGATGGGTGGTGTGAGATGACTGGTGTGAGATGATTTGTGTAAGATCAGTGGTGTGAGTGGCGTAAGATGAGTGGTGTAGGATGAGTGGTACAAGAAGGGTGGTGTAAGATAGGTGGTGTGAGATGAGTGTGGTGTAAGATGGGTGGAGGCGGCGGCGGAGGAGGCGGAGGACGGCGGAGCGGCGGGGCAGAGCTAAAAACAAGAACCCCACATAGTGATGTGGGGAAAAACAGTACATATATTGCCAAGAGCGTTTCATAGGAAAAGATTTTTTCACATTTTGCGTTCTGGATGATGTTTCCCATCGCGGTAAATCAAATCAAATAATTCAAATCAAGTGAGCAAACAAAGCAAACCCAAGAAGTTAAATCAAGCAAGCATGTCAAGGAAGTCGGGTCAAGTGAGTTTAGCCAAATACTTGAACAAATGCGTTATGCGCAAGAAAGCCTAACAATTCAACTCATTTCAAGTTGCAATAAAGCGTGCAAACATTCAATTGCAAAATCCAACAAATAGCCAACATTCAATTAACACAAAGCACCGCTTATGCACAAATCGTTTCTTAAAACGTAGAAGCGACACGATCACCTGCAATGCATCATTGCAAATTGTGATGCAAAGCAACGTTCCAGAGGCCAAAATCGCAATATATTTTTTGCAACCGATGCGCGCAACAACAAAAATGTGATTGTGAGCTTTGTGCCACGAAAACATGTGGGCTTGATTCCGCCGCCCCTTCACGTTGGTTCATCCCCGTGAAAGGGCCCTTGAGTCACTACGTGAGGCCGTTGGTTCACACTTCCCCCCTTCATGTTCGCCCTGTGACCTAGAGCGCATAGGGTTCTGACTTTGGTGTTTTCACCTTGTCTTTCACATTGGTAGCGGAGCCGTCAAAGTACGGCTCCGGGCGCCCATTCCGTAGCTGACAAGTTCTATGTCCCCAGGTTTGACAACACCCCAGTTGGCTACCAAATATCTTTCAACGTGTTAATTTCCTTACCTTATTTTCCTTAGCTATTCCAAACGTAGCCAGGAGGTACTTTTAAAGTTCCTCCCACGATCCAACACGGGCGAATAATGATTTCGTTGAGTAACGAATACACAAATACAAAAGTATTATCCCGGCAAGAGACCCCAAACAGTATGTGTGAGATCTGGACGCTTTGGGGTCCAGAGAGGTGATGGTGGCGACGAAGGTGGAGATCGTGGTGATGGTGGGGGCGGTGGCGATTGAGTGTGTTCATCTTCCGTTCCTTTCTCCTCCTCCTCCTCGTCATCTTCGGATGCCTCAACAGCGAAACTTTCAATCTCATTGGCATTTGCCACACGCTCTACCTCATCGGCATCGTGAAGCATCTGTGCTATTTGCTCATCGGTCATTTTGTCTCCACTGCTGGTCATCGCGAAGCAAAAGAGCAAAACGAAGCGCTGAAGACAAGCAGCGGTGCGAATTGCCCTTGAGATGAAAGAATGCGATTGATTGCGTTCCATCAGGAAAAAACACGTTTACTCATCAGTGCCTTGTTTCAAAACAACCTCTTCAGAAGAAAGTTGTCAAAATCACTGCTGAAAAGGTGTGCTCCTTTCTCAATTTCAACTGATTGGGCGCCCCGACTTTTTTCAAGATGATGTTCTCCAACAGGCAAACGGGGAGAATGGCCGAAGGACGACGACGTTCTAAGAAACAAAACTACAACATAACTATGGACCATAAACTCTTACAACCTATAACCACAGTATAATTACAACCCAGGAACCCAGACCCAGAAAGAACACATAACACCCTAAACAATTCCTACCCTCATTGAATAAAAAACTTGAGAGTGAAAGTTTTGATGAAAAATGTTTCGCTTCTGACAGTGAAGCGTTAACAACCGCCGCTTCTGACAGTGAAGGGTGACAAACTGCCCCGCCGCTTGTAGCAGTGAAGGGCGACCAACAGCCGCTTCTGACACGGAAGTGCCAGCCGCATGAACTTACGCACGCAACATCATGCGGTGTTGTCGCTTGAGCGTTCGTTCTTTGTCTATTAGCACTGTGGGGTATTGACACTCTTCAGTTTCTGTTTTGGCCGACAGCTGTGTCAAGGGCTGTACTGTACTGTTTGCGCATACTTTTGCACGTTTAATGTTCTACGCGCAACGTCAGGCTCTCAACCGACCATTGTTTCAGCGTGTTTCAGCATGCTACACACACAATATTCGTGCTGGATACTGCTTGGCCTTGGACGAGTGAAGCCTACGGGCTGTGCCGTTTGCGCGCATACGTTTGCGCGCATCAACTTATACGCGCAAGATCATATGGCCTTATCGTTCTACAGATCGTTGCTTCAAAGCGTCCTGCAAAGTCAATAGTGGCGCTGGATGCTGCTTGGCCTTAGGGCAATGACACTTACGGGCTTTGCTGTTTGCGCGCATAATTTTTCGCGCATAAACTTATACGCGCAAGATCATACGCTGTTATTCCCAATAGCTATGGGGTTCTTACTGCAAATAAGAATGAGCTGGCTGCGTGCGCTTTCGAAAGGGTGTCGGTGCTGGCGCTGGTGTTGTGGTCTTGGGTGCTGTGAGCTGGCTGAGCGCACGTTTAAGATAGGCGGCGGCTCTGGTCGGGCGCTGGCGCCGCTGCCGGTGTTGTCAGCTGGCAAAGCGCGCCGGCGCTGGTGTCAGCTGGTTTTGCGCGCTGTGGAGGCGCCGTAAGCTGGGCGCGCAGGCTGCGCGCATTCTTGTTCCAGCCAGTCGCACGTCAACAGGTCGTCGTGGGATTCTGCCTAGCTATCTGGCTTTTGTTTGTGAACAGCTGGCCTGCAACCCTCAAATTGGGTTGATGCATACGGGCTACGTCGCCGCCGCAATAGACAAAGCGAGGCTTAAAACCTTTTCAGCTTTTTTGGATCAAATTTAGAAGAGAGAGCATTGATTTGCTGGCGACTCGCAGCGGGGCCACTTGGCATTGAAATTTCTTGGCCGTGCCCAACTCCCTGGTGTTTTCTGGCGCGTTTTGTTGCGGAGCAGTTTGCGCATTGTTGGCACCTGCGCGTGCCCATTTGTCCGGGCCTTGACTGTTTCAAGCCAGCGTTGGTCACGGGGTCATTCTCTGTAGGTTGGGGGCAATCGCTACTAGGTTGGAGGTCATCACTAGTAGGTTGGGGGCCATGGCTAGTGACTGCTAGTGGGTTGGAACCCATCGCTAGTAGGGTGGAGGCCAAGGCTATTAGGTTGGGGGCCATCACTAGTGAACTGTAGGCCATCGCTAGTAGCCCATGCATTTGGTTGCAGGCCATCGCTATACGGTGGAGGCCTGCGGCTAGTAGGTTGGACGCCATCATCGCTAGTAGGGTGGAGGCCATCGCTATCCATTGCTATTAGGGTAGAGGCCATCGCTGGTAGGCTGGAGGGCATCGCTAGTAGGTTGGAGGCCATCGCTAGTAGGTGGGAGGCCATCGCTAGTAGGGTTTCCAAATAAAATAAGGAGGTTGGAGCCCACCGAGATCGAGTCACCGAGGTTCTGAAGCATGACACTTCCTTTGCCACGAGCTCAACATCGAAGGGGGACGCAGTGAGCCAACTCCGTATGGGCTCGGCTTAATGTCCTGAGGATCCCACAGGTGATGGAGTGGGCGTGGGAGGAGAAGGTTTCCTCTACGGAAACGATGATGAGGATGCGGGAGGCAGAACTTCTGCGGACAGTTGCTTGCTCGTGAGACCATACTTTTCTCCCAGCAAACGATTGGGCGGTCAGCGGAGAGTTGAGTGGATGCATCCATGCAGGAAGAGCGCAAGTGCTTTGAGAACCAAGGCCAAGTCGCCAACAGAGGTTGTCCCAATTTAGTTGTTCAACTAGACACTAGAATTCACAGCCTAATTAGTCGCTTGTCCATTCTGGTTCCGGATTCTCGTGTTTTATGTGGGCTGCAATCAATGTTTTGGAGGTCTTGCGGTGGTCGAAACATTTTGGCGCATCCTGCAGATTGTCTTGGGTCGGGGTCGTATATATATATATATATACAATCTGTGCGCGCGCGTCAAACCCTGTCCCAAAGCGAATTTCAACCACTACGCAGGGGAGCCGAGCAGGCCTGCAGAGCTCCACGTAACAAAGCTCTGCAGGGTCCTGAGAATATCACTGGAGACGTCCAATGACTTACCTGCACCGTGACAATACCCTACTTTCCCTGCGCTGCGCTGTTCTTTGGTTCCATGCCGTTTTGTTTGATATCCCCCCAAACTCACTTCGCAGCCAACTTGCAGCCGTGACGCAGCGGAGTTTGCACACTTGAAAACATTTTTGCTGAAACATCTACAATTCCGCGGGCTCAGAACCCGCCGGGCTCGCGGACAACTAGCCGGTCGCATACTTTCCATACATGTCATGATCTTCAAGCGGAATGCATGCGTGCAGAATTCGATCACTCTCAAAGCAGCAGGGCCCATTCTGTTCATAATTAGTTCACTGCTCAGCGTGGTTCACCTTCCCTTGCGGTGCGGCCGACCTGCTGCTGTTTGGAGCGCCGCATTCAGCAGCTGCGATCAACAACCGCCATTTATTACGGCAGACCTGGCGCACACCACAGACGGCTTCCATTTTCCAGTATCCTGTTTACATGCAGCCTGCGGCACCACCCATCGAACCAGAACCGATTACCGGCGCCTCCCCCTCTCCAACCTTCACCGCTCCCCTTCCAGCGCCCACACCACCGCCTGCAGGAGGCCCGCGTGTAGTACGCCCGCAGCCTCAGCCATCATCGACCCAATCGACCCAACCATCCCACACCTGGCACCCCCAACACAATTGGCAGCCAGTTCCTTTTTCAGCATTTCCACCACCAGCTTCCACCTCACCACTACCGACATCAGCCCCGGCAACCACACCTGCCCCACCACCCAACCCTGCTGCACTGGCATCGCCTCAGCAACCGCCGTCGCCTCCCGCTATACTCCAGCCCACACTGACAACGCAGCAGCATCGGCCCCATCCGCTGCTATGGCCGAGAATCAATCGGATGCGACTCAGGAGCGGCACCGATCTTGCGCCCCAACCCGCCGCCATCGTCATCGCCGCCCTCATCACAGACATCACCGCCACCACACTCAACGTCATACCGCCCATCGGACCAACACCACCAAGACTAATCAATGGGACCAACGACCCACCAACCCGACGATGCTGCGCCCACCACATACATTCCGTCCACCGCCCAACTTCAGCGCCAAGCCTCAATATCAGCGAATTCAAGTTTTGCTCAACCACCAAGCCAACCAGCTCACACCGGGTAATGCACCCCATCATGCCTACATTGCCAAACTCCTGGTTGACAGCGGCCTCAACTACACCAACATGTGCAACTTCCAGCAATTCACGCACACTGACTGGAATGACCAGTCACAACAATGGGAAACGACAAACAACCACCCACCAAGCTCTCACACTCACATCCTGGGCGGACACGCCAGTCAACGCGGCAATATTATCCAAATGCTGCGACAGCTTTACTGCGTTGCCCCGGCCTTTTTGCTCAGGGGTTCAAGGCAACCCATCAATATCCCTTTGATCACCCCTAGACAGCCAGAATCCTACACAAGTGGTGGCTCGACAAAAACAGGGCAGCTGCGATCATCCATTTGATTGCACGGGGCTCCGGCGTGAGCTACAAGCAAGGCAGCGAAGAATACGCCAAAGACTTGCTTAACCAACATCACGGCGGGGCCGCGCACCATTCCAGAGGCAAATACACCCAGACCATGCTATCGTCAAAGGCCTCGTGCGGGCTGCCGATGCCACTCCACCTGACACCACACTGACATACCCTGCAATCACCGCCGACAACTCCACCTACCATTTGGCTCTGCTACCATAGACCACTTCCATTGGCAAAAAAGCGCTTGCTGATCCTTTGCGCGGCTTGGCCCCGATGTTCTCAACTTGTCGCAGTTTTGCGATAACTTTCCGATGAAGCTTGTGAATCTTTCCATGAACAACTTTTGCAGTTGTTAGGGTTCTTCTTTCTTTTGATGGCCTACACACAGTTGAGTTTATCCGCTCTGGGGCTCGATTTGATTCGTTTGCACACCCGGTTCATTCAGTGCGTTTGCAGCTTGCCCTGTCCGCGCTTTCATAGCTCTGCGCCGCGTGGCCACAGACACGGCTCAAACATTACGCAGAGCATCGACTCTCCTCTCACAGCTTACAGCGCCATCCTCCAACAAGCAGCTGATGTCACCCAACATCTCCACGTCTTGTTTCTCCAACACACTCACTAAGTCCATCAAGTCGATCCTAACTTTGTGGGATCGCCCGCGCCAGCACCGCCTCCGATCCGGTTTCCGCGGTATCTTAAGCACACCATCATGCCATCGCCCTTCTCCTCTTCCTCTGACAAACCACCCTCGCCGCCAACGTCACCCCTCCCCATCACCAGAACATACAGGCAGTGACAACACGCCCCCGCCCAAGCGGAGGACCACGACATCCGCCACCAGCAGCAGATCGAGATTGGGACGAATGGAGATGAAATCCGACGCCATCCGTTAGCTCCCTGGATGAAGCTACCGCCACCTGCTTTGCCAATCGAATACAACAACCCTGTTGGGGGCACACCACGCCGTCGTCGCTCCACAACACTGCAACAAGGTCGCCCCCAACTTGGGACACGTTCACCCACCCACGGTTTCCTATGCTCTGCAAGCCCCTCTCCAGACTTGGCACCGGCCACCACGACAACATGCACCACCTTTTTCGTCTTCACCAAGCCCTTTCCACTCTTATACACAAAGCAACCAACTTACATTGAGCGAGCCAACGCAATTTTCGCCACTGGCCTGAACATTGCACTACTCTTTGCCTACCCCTCCACCACACACCGATGCGCTTTCGCCATCTCAACGTTCTTCCCCACACCTATACCACTTCCACCACTTCCTTGCGCCCAATTCGGAATACATCAAATTCCAGTTCAACCTTCACCTTTTTCAACGAGCCTTTCACCAGCACGGCCATTTCTACATTGAATTGGCTCCACCGGCATCGGCATCCCCCACCGTGCACACAACCGCAGGGCTAAGCTCATACAACGCCATGAACAACGTCCCCATCACAGCCGAACTTTCTCTCCGCTACTGGCACACTCACGACACCGTGGACCAGCTCACCACCATCCAACTATATCATCCGATGACAACTACGACCAAGCCTGGATCCATGAACGCAACCAGTTGGACGCCCCTGCTGAACTGGCCTTTGATTTCCCACCACGAGGCTGGCAATTTGCCAAAAACTGGACACATGTTTGTCCCAGGTTTGCCAACCACCGTCGGCTCTTCCAACGACTGCGCCGACGCCAAAAAACACTCCGACAACCCCACCTGTTCACCTCTACCAAACATCACGCTCTTACCGTGCTTAGCAACCTCTCACCAAACACACAAAAGACGCCTTTGAAGCAGCCAAGCAACTGCGCAGTGGCCGCCACACCGACCTGGAGCTCTACGCCATCCGCCGCATGGCATCCAATCTAGAGGAACCCGGCCACACCAAGGTTCTACAGATCATCACCAAAGCCATGATGTACCGCAACCTTACACCGCCACGGCACAATGCTCCCTCACACCAATTTCAACTACAACACCCAGCAATGGCTCAAATCCCTGGCGCGCCAATACATTTCACATACCATCCCTCCCCACCTTCCCACACGCAAACTACGTGAAGCTGCACATTACAAACTGCGAAACCACAGATTGTGGGAAGCGCTCATCATACCGCCGGCAGATGCCACTATACGTTGCCCTGTGCATGCGCACGTCTACGCACACTGCTGAACGACCCCGACGAACACCAGACTGAACCACATTACATCCTCACTCTCTCCGACCTCAACCTCCCCTCACATCTCCGCATCTTTCTCGACGCCAACATGAACAGCGCCTTTTACCCTACCAAGACGCACTACTGCAGCGATGGCTACGCGCACACGGCCTCCCACCATCGCTCACTCAGCATGCCGAAGCCTTTCTGCAAAAACAATGGCAACACCATCTACAACGACTCCACAGCCAACCCCGTTTCACTGCCAGATTGCTCCGACAACTCCGGGAGTACCTCGGTGATCAAGTCGTCCTGCATCTCTACCCCATCTCACAGTCCCCCCTCGTTACGTACTATCGAAAAGCCTTCACCATCCCCATCATTTCGTACTACCACTCCTTGGCAGGGAACCTGTTCCGGGTGTGCAGCCGTGCCCTTGACACCACTCTCAACATCTTTATACCCTCAGCACCCAGGCCAACTTTCTATCCCCCACCTCTGGCAGTACTTCCCACAACCCCGCCTGACATCACACTCAGACTCCACGCCGCAAACGATGACCTAGTTGGTTTCTTCAACTCAGTCCCTCAGCGTCGCTTGCCTGAAGCAATCCACAGCCTCATCAACCACTGGCAGCAACAACAACCT
Source organism: Durusdinium trenchii (assembly GCA_963970005.1). Lineage (NCBI taxonomy): Eukaryota > Dinophyceae > Suessiales > Symbiodiniaceae > Durusdinium > Durusdinium trenchii. The sequence goes on along the minus strand of CAXAMN010021540.1, from coordinate 816,791 downwards.
ACCAACACCTTGATTTTGCGCCTACTGGCATCCATCACTCCCACATAGGGAGACACCACCGTCAGCGTCCTACTCAACGCACCATTCACGTCAACGACATCCCTACCATCGTGTCCTTTGCTCTGGACACATGCATTTTCCGGGCCTGCAATCACACCTCTCAACAAATTCGTGGAGCATGGATCCCAACTCTCTCCGGCCCTTTGCAATGTTGCTATCACACTCATCGAACATGCCTGGCATCAACTCCACAACAACCTTCTCAACCACACACACTTGCACTTCACCTACTACCGTTATGTGAACAACCGTTTCATCGCCCACAATGACCAGTTCCAAAAGCGCTCAGCTATCCAAACCTTCATTCACCCGGGGACCCCGTGGAGCTTGAACCTGTTAATGATTTCCACCTCCTCGGATTCAACATTGCCTTCACCCCCCGCACAATTACCTACATACAACCTTCGCCGGCGCCCAACGCCTGTGCCTCTCATCGCAAGTATACATACCCACCACAAGCAGCCTGCACAGCTGTCCACTCCGTCATCGACCTCTACCTGGCCAAGGGGCACTCGGCGAGCGCTTGCCGACGGCTTTTGAATCGAGGAAAAGAACCCGCTGTGCGCCGCCAAGCGGCCTTGTGTGTGTGTGTCAAACCCTGTCCCCAAGGGAATTTCAACCAGTATGCAGGGGAGTGGATCAGGCCTCCAGATTTCCACTTAACAAAGCTCTCTGCAGTGTCCTGAGGATATCACTCAAGACGTCCAGTGACGTACCTGCACCGTGACAATACCCTACTTTTCCTGCGCTGTTCTTTGGCTCCACGGCGCTTTGCATGATACCCCCCCAAACCCACTTCGCAGCCAACTTGCAGACGTGACACAGCGGAGTTTGCACACTTGAAAACACTTTTGTTGAAATATCTACAATTCCCCGGACTCAGCAGCCTTGCCGTTCCAACATTTTTTTCCTTGTGGATTATCGCACTGGATAAACCTGTGTCAAATTGTGACTTCTTCAAGGATCCAAGACTTTGGAAAGGACCGCACGCCTTGGGGCTCTACGTGCGGTGGCACAGCATTGAAGAAAGTTGGCTGTGAACAAAAAACACCCCAGGCCTTGGACAATTCTGGGTCAGATGGCCAGGGTGTTTGATTTCCATAGCCAGGTAGGATCGACTTTTGGCTTTGGTTCACATTGGTGTCTATCTCCCCTTTCTTCTTGATCGCTTTGAAAGCTGAGGCTGCTTGGCGATGCTGATGGAGGAGAGTTTTCCGGTTTCAATACTGACATGATCATGGTCTTGTTGACCCTGCTGACGCCAGGGAATGGCGGAATCATTTTTGTTTAAGGTGCGTTTTCGGTGGTTCAGGGAGAGTTGACAAAGGCTTCCTTGGCACAGAGAGTTGTTGTGCTAATGGGGTACTACTTGTGCTAGGCGGCTCTACTGCTGGATCGCTACAGCTCATGTTGTGCGAATCTTCCGAAGCTTCCGCTGACCTGCGCCGCAATTGCAAGGCTGGGGCAGTGCCTTTCGGCTTGGGGAACTCCGAGTTGAATGGGTGGGCAAAGTCGACCCTGTCCAAAAACATGACCATTGTCATCCATTGTGTCTTTTGTCGACTGACCATTGTCATCCATTGTCCCTTTCATTGGAAGTGCAGGGCCCCAGTTTGTCGAGGCACTCCATTCGTGAAAACTAGCATCTCTTTGTGGTCATGTTTGTGGTCATGTGAGTCTAATGAGTCACAAGTCCGCGATTGACCAGTAAACGGGGGCACCACCCCCACTCCCCCACACTATAAACCAAAAATCCGTTTCAATTCAGACGAGTCTCGGGAGGGTGGGATGTTCCTGGAATGGAGATAACACGGGATTGGTATTGGTATTCAAGGCAATCATGTAGTTGAGGGGTTTCCAAGACGCAATTTTTACATATATATATATATCAATTTATGTGCCTATTATGTTTGTGATATATTGCATCACTCAGCATGCGCTCTCCAGAATCATGGCGAAGTTGAATGTCGGAGGATGGTACGACCAAAATTTTTTGCTGGCTGAGATGCTGGGTAGCAAAACCTGCTCGAGTGTGGCACAGTTGGCATGCTCGGCGCGGCGCAGCGGACAGCCTCCCCGACCGGTTCTGCGGAATTCACTGAGGATGTCAGCAGGACAATTGACGGTGGCAAAGGTGGGGTCTTCGCACGGTTCACCGTGATTCAGTGCCAGTGCCATGGTGCTTAACTTTAAGAACAGACGTCTGAACTGCTGTGATCCGCGGGAGGACTTTGCCACTTGGGTGGGCACGACCTTCGATTGCATGACCGAGGCCTGACGCAGAGAACACAAGGAAAATAAATTCCAAAAACTCAGGGTTTGACATCCATAAAACAAACAGAACAACAAATACGTAGAATCTATAGAAGCATCCCAGAGGCTGGGTTTGATGATGTTTGATTCATCACTTGGGCCGCATTTGTTTTCGCACCTGAAAGGAGATCACCAACTCGACTTTGAAGGAGCATGAACTTGAGGTTCTGAAGGCGTTGGATTGGAAGGCCGGTCGTCAAAATGCGAAACGTATCGAAACAAAGTCAGAAGTGATACATTGGATTTGTTGGATTCTGGAAAACCAGTCGTGTTCAAACATGTTTCCGCGAGCGCAGGGGAACAAGTATCCAAAAATATCGAAAAGTTTGATTGATCTTGAGCTATTAGGTTGGAGGCCATCGCTATTAGGTTGGAGGCCATCGCTCTTAGGTTGGAGGCCATCGAAATTTGGTTGGAGGCCATCTCTGTAGGTTGGAGGCCATCGCTATTAGGCTGGAGGCCATTGCGACCATCGCTCTTAGGTTGGAGGCATCGCTATTTGGTTGAATGCCATCGCTAGTAGGTTAGAGGCCATCGCTAGTAGGCTGGAGGCCATTGCGACCATCGCTCTTAGGTTGGAGGCCAATCGCTATTGGCCTTTGAACGCTTCGTTTCATTCTTCGAAGAAGATGAACAACTTGACATTGACTGATCTTGAGTAAAAGTTCCGTCGCAGGTTGATTGCCCTTGCCTGGAACAGTGGCTTCTCATGTTCTCTGTGCGCTTCAACGGGCTCACAGGCGCAAAATCACATCAAATCTCAAGACGCAACAGACGGAGACAGAAAGATTGACACAAACAAAGAGTATCAAACGGTTCCGGAGATAGGGAGAGAGAAGAAAGAAAGAGAGACACAGAGAGAGAGAGAGAGAGACAGAGAGAGATAGAGAGAGAGAGAAGCGGAAGCAGAAGCAGAAGGTGGCCAGAACACCGTGCAGCTTCAGATGATGATGCAATCTATTCTCCATTCGTCGCACGCAACTTGTCCAGACACTCCAGGGTCCCCGATAAATCAGGAGCTGGTTGGGTCATGGTCCGATGTTTGTGCAAAAGACTGCCAGTAATTCATCCTGCAGCCAGCTGTGGCAATCGAGGCGATTCTTATGAGTGAAACTGTTGCACAAAAGCTCAGCAGCTTGCAGAGCACAGGGGCCGTGGCAGCAGAGGAATCTCAAGCTTGCCCCTTCCGAAACTGATTAAGGCCATGGAGATTTGGCAATGGGCCTCTTTTGTGCGAACGTGCTGCTGCTGCTGCACGGAGACTCGTCACTCAGCAGCATGCATCACCACTCGACTTCAAAGGAACTTATTGCCTCCACCCGAATTCGATGGCCTCAACCCTAAGAGCGATGGCCTCCACCCTAGTAGCGATGGCCTCCACCCTACTAGCGATGGCCTCCACCCTACTAGCGATGGTCTCCACGCTGAGAGCGATGGCCTCCAACCTACTAGCGAACGTCTCCACTCTAGTAGGAATGGCCTCCTGCCTAATAGCGATGGCCTCCACCCCAGTAGCGATGGCCTCCAACCTATAGTAGGAATCGCCTCCAACCTAATAGCGATGGCCTCCGACCTAGTAGCAATGGCCTGCAACCTAATAGCGATGGCCTCCAACCTAGTGGCAATGGCCTCCACCATACCAGCGATGGCCTCTACTAGCGATGGCCTCCTCCACCCTAACAGCGCTGGCCTCCGCCCGACTAGCGATGGTCTCCACCCTACTAGCGATGGCCTCCACCCTACTAGCGATGGCTCCACCCTAGTGGCAATGGCCTCCACCCTACTAGCGATGGCCTCCGCCCTAATAGCGATGGCCTCCACCTTAATATTAGCGATTGCCTCCACCCCAGTAGCGATGGCCTCCACCCTAGTAGATCCTATTAGCAATGACCTCCACCCTAAGGTTTGATCTTAATCAGCAAACCCCCCCTAGCAAACAATCGAGGGAGTATGAATAGAATCCCCACCACAAATAACATTATTAGTATTCGCTGCAGTAGCAGTAGCAGTAGTAGTGGTAATCGTCGTCGTCGTAGTCGTAGTCGTAGTAGTCGTAGTCGTAGTCGTAGTAGTGGCAGTAGTAGTAGTAGTAGTAGTAGTAGCAGGAGTAGTAGTAGTAGTAGTAGGAGTAGTAGTGGTAGTGGTAGTAGTAGTAGTAGTAGGAGTGGAGTAGCAGTAGCAGTAGTAGTAGTAGCAGTAGTAGTACTAGCAGTAGTAGTACTACTAGTACTAGTAGTACTGGTAGTTATAGTCGTAGAAGAGTTAAGTAAGGAGCAGGAATAGCAGAACAATAATAAAGTTCGTTCTTTTCGCTTAGGGCTCCAAGTTTGCTTATTAATCCCACTCCCTAAACAATTGATACTATTCATTCCCCTGGGCTGGTGTACTATCCCCTCGAAAAGTATTTTGGAGAAACGAAATCGTTGAGTTTTAATAAGCGTTTTTGAAAACGATTTCCAGGTCAGAATTCCATGAATCAAAAACAAAGCTCAGAAGAGCTATATAAGTAAGTATGTTGAAGGGGGAGCAATACAAGAACAATATAAAAAGAAACAAATCATTAAAAGAACACACCCTGGGTGAAAAAACATCTTATCACTCCGTCCCATTAAGTTATTCACGGTGTTGGAATAATGTTGCGAAAATTTCTTATTATTCCGTCCCATTTGACTATGTGGATCTAACAGCATTAACGGTGGCCAACGTGAGGCCACTTATGAGCTTGAAGCCATATGAGGTGAGCGAAATGGTCAGAATCTTAGCGACCTGTTTCTGTGCGACTCAGAGAAACGACTCCTGAGGGCAGTCGCAGAAGACAAATCCCAAGCGCAGACGAGACAATGAAGTGACGCGTTTCCTGATGTTTCCTGTTTTGCCCAAGTTCCTGCGTTTCCTGCCATGAGCGAATAGCGTTTTCTCTCCGTGCAACTTTTCAAGCGCAACCTGCTCATGTGCTTAGGAATGGTCGGGCTTGTTCACATCACTTGCAGCTTGCAAGCCAGGCAGCGAGCATGTCACCTGCATGTCACTCGCATCAACTCTGGCAAGACCTGATGACTACAGGAAAGGCAGATCGTGTATGCGGGGAGGCGTCATCCCGGCTCCTTGGCTGAGTCTGCTCTCGTTCTCTTTTCATATTTGCGGGGTTGGGCGTTTTGATTGTGTGTCGAAAGAACATCAAATGAGCGTGGACTAGAAGAAGAATAGGCAACTCAGATCATGGCCTCCACCCTAGTAGTGATGGCCTCCACCCTACTCGCGATGGCCTCCACCCAAATAGCGATGGCCTCCAACCTAGTAGCGATGGCCTCCACCTTAATAGCGGTTGCCTCCACCCTAGTAGCGATGGCCTCCACCCTACTAACGATGGCCTCCACCCTAACAGCGATGGCTTCCACCCTAGTAGATCCTTGTAGCAATGACCTCCACCCTATTGACCGTGGCCAACGTGAGGCCACTCATGAGCTTGAAGCCATATGAGGTGAGCGAAATGGTCAGAATCTTAGC
>CAXAMN010021540.1:791014-803553 GCA_963970005.1 Durusdinium trenchii | reverse complement strand
AGTATTTAGGAAAGTGCGATAAAATAAGAATTGCATATTGAAATATGGAACAAATATGAAAATAAACGACGCTAATTATAAATACTAACACGATTTTTTTTTAATTTTAAAGCCTGACATTATAACGCTATAAATATCCCTTAAACCAATTTATCAAAGAAATTGTTTATATGCCTCGCATGTTTATTATCGTTAAAAAATTTAGAGGACGGTTTCCCGAAAGCGAGTTATATGTAATTGTCTAGGATTATCGAAAAGATGCATAGAAGAAAGGAAGAAAGATAGGGTGGATATGAAGGATTGATAATATGATGTATAGGTGCGATATAGGTCTATGGATATAAGGAGGTTTAAAAAAATTGATTTATATAAATCACAATGATAGTAATATACAAAAACACTTTGTTAACATGCGTGCCGTAGCCATTATAATGCAATTCGTAGGAATGAAAACCGTTGCTATGCAAATCATAATGGCAGCAACGTACACAATCGCGGGGGATCTTAGCGCCGACTCCGCGCGCCGCAGTCCCTTCTAGAGGCTCTGGAGAGCGCGCCCGCCGCCACTGTGGAAAGCTGGGGGCCCAGTGGCGATTCCGCGCGCCGCAGCCCCTTCTAGAGGCTTTGGAGATTGCGCCCGCCACTGTGGAGAGCTGGGTCCACCTCTTGAAGGATTTGCACGTGCCAGAGAACACATACCGAAACGCAGAAGAGATGAAGATGCTTATTTGCATGAGGAGTATGTGAAGATGCACACGCTTGGAGAAGCTGATGGTGTTGGTGTGGATGGTGATTTGTTGAGATGATATGATTGGGAGAGGTGAAGAGGATGATATGGAGCTGTATGTGTGTGAGGGTGGTGATGTGTAGATGTGAAGAGGATGATGATGAGTGGAAGAGGTGAAGAGGATGATGAAGAGGATGGGAATCCCACATAGAGATGTGGGGAATTTATATATATAATCTTAATTTTTATGCCGATATTAATAATAACTCAAAATTTAAAAGTATATTCTTTCTATAAATAAGAAATCGAAACAACTCAAAACATTATAATTTAATCAAAAATTACGCCACCGTAGGTCCTAAACAGGTTAGATAATAACGAAGCATTCCCAAGTCCACTTTTTGAGATATTAACAAGAAGGAAGATAAGGTGGATACAGTGACCAACAAGAAGGTAGACAAGAAGGGAGACAAAAGGAAATAGAAAGAGAGACAAGGCGGACATAATGACCAACAAGAAGGGGGAAAAAGGAAACACAAGGGAGACAAGACGCAATGACCAACAAGAAGTGCGATAAAAGGCAAAAGAAGGGAGATATGACGGACACAATGACGAACAAGAAGGAAGATAAGGCGGACACAATGACCAACAAGAAGGGAGACAAGAAGGGAACAGAAGGGAGACAAGACGGACACAGTGACCAACAAGAAGTGAAACAAGACTGGAGATAAGAAGGGAGACAAGGCCGACACAATGAAGGGAGATAAGAAGGCAGACGAAAGGAAAGGGAGATAAGACAGACATAATGACCAACAAGAAGGGAAACAACAAGAAACAAACGACACTGACCAACAAGAAGGGAGACAAGATCGGAGACAAAGGGAGACAGAAAGGAGACAAGGCGGACAACACCGGAGACAAGAAGGGAGACAAAAGGAAACAGCAGAAGACAAGACGGACACAGTGACCAACAAAAAGGGAGACGGAGACAAAGGGAGACAGAAATGAGACAAGGCGGACACAATGACCAACTAGGACGGACAAGAAGGGAAACAAAACGAAACGGAAGGGAAACAACGGACACAGTGACCAACAACAAGGGGGACAAAACCGGAGATAAAAAGAAATAGAGGGGAGACAAGGCAGACACAATGACCAACAAGAATGGAGACAAAAGGCAAAAGAAGGGAGACAAGACCGGAGACAAAGGGAAACAAGAAGGAAAACATGTCGGACACAATGACCAACAAGAAGGGAGACAAGACCGGAGGCAAACGGAGACAGAAGGGAGATAAGACGGACACAATGACCAACAAGAAGGGAGACAAAAAGGGAGACAAAGATAACAGAAGGGAGACAAGACGGACACAATGATCAACAAGAACGCAGACAAGAAGGGAGTCACAAGGAAGCAGAAGGAAGACAAAGGCAAAAGAAGGGAGACAACACGGACACAGTGACCCACAAGAAGGGAGACAAGACCGGAAACAAAGAAAGAATGAAGGGAGACAAGACGGAGACAATGACCAACAAGATGGGAGGCAAGAAGGGAAACAAGAACGGAAACGAGAAGGGAATTAACAGGAAACAGAAGGGAGACAAAAGGCAAAAGAAGGGAGACAAGACCGACACAATGACCAACAAGAAGGGAGACAAGAAGGGAGATAAGACCGACACAGTGACCAACAAGAAGGGAGGACAAGACCGGAGACAAAAAGGGAAGACGGACACAATGACCAACAAAAAGGGAGACAAGACCGGACACAAAGGAAAACAGAAGGGAGACAAGGCGGACGCAATGACCAACAAAAAGGGAAATAAGAGGAAGCAGAAGGGAAAAAGGGAAACAAGGCAGATATATTGACCAATAAGAAGGGAGACAAGACCGGAGACAAAGGGAGAGAGAAGGGAGACAAGGAAATGCTGCATGGCCAGCGGAAAAGAGCCAGAAGCGACAGAAAGGGCGGACACATCATAAAGAAGAATTGAGAATCCCGAAGAATAAATTGTTCGGCAATGAATAGAAATGTTGCATCGCCAGCGGAAAAGGGTGGACACCAGCAATGACAGACCTGGGAGACAAATAAATAGAAATACTACATGGCCAGCGGAAAACGGCGGACACCAGCAATGACAGACCTGGGAAACAAATGAATAGAAATGCTACATGGCCAGCGGAAAAGGGCGGACACTAGCAATGATACAAAGGACGGACACATTTTGAAGAAAATTGAAAACCCCTAACAAAAAACTATTTGGGGAAATATTGATCCTAAATAAAGATAAGTGTATCCATTAAAAAAAATCGATTATTAAAAATATAATTCATCAAATTTTTCTATAATGCATCAAAAATCTTTTCTAAGAAATAATTGGAATTTATAATACAAATTTTTTAGATAATGATGCTATTTAGAGGAATTCAAATTTAATTCATTCGAATTCGATCTGAGAATTTTTGGAAATTCTTTCTTTGCAAGAAGATCATCGGATGAATATATTTTAATGGTGTATTAAATAGATATAAGATATTATTTTATATTTTCTTGAATTATTTTTTTGGTCTGATGAATATTCCGATATTTATGAGGCTTACGCCTGACAGCCGGGCGCCGGCCTATTTGGGTTTGGGTATGTGCAGGATTGGGTCCTGTCTCTCTCTCTCTTTCTTTCTCTTTCTCTCTCTTTCGAACTTGGTGTAGCTATCTGGTGCGCATCTAGGCCCTATAGGTTGGGCCAAATTGAACCCATGTGGTCTATGTTGGGCACATTTTGGGCTTAAGTTGAGCTTGTGTTGGGCCTAGTTTGGTCTATGTTAGGCCTACGTTGGCTTAGGTTGGGCCTATGTTGGGCCTATCTTGGTGTATGTTGGTATAATGGCTCCATGTTGGCATATGTTGGCCCTATCACCGACATGATAGTCCAAAGTGACAGTCCAAGCAAAACCATTGGAGACTCTCCATGTTTTCTTTTTTTCTGTTCAAACTCATTGGCTTTAGAGACCAAGCAACAAACCAACACGGCATACCACATCATGCCGTGCCCAGACCGTCAGACCGCGTGCCCCATGACACTCTTAGACTTCATGGGAACGCCGGGTTCCGACCGGTTTTGGTTGGGCGCGGAACAAGGCCGGTGAAACCCAACCTCGGCTCGTTCTCCACTGCGTTCCCCGTCGATGTCACCGCGGTCGACGCCCGGGTCGAGCCCTCTTCAGCAAGCCGGTCGGGGTTCTTGGAGGACACGAAACGTCGGCGCGGTCGTCAGGACACTTCCAGAATGTCAATGTCCCTCGAGTACAAGTTCACCTTTATCAATGTCTTGGAGGATGGGGTCGAACCGTTCTCTCATCGAGTTAGACGTTGGGGATCGAGTGAACCGTTCTCTCATCCGAGGGGGGCGAAATTGGCGAAAGAAGTGGGGTGGAAGCGGAGCTTGGGAGGGTGGATGTGATTCACCAGCTTGGCCCCCCAGGCAGAATTTGGGTCAAGGGGAAGTAGAGGACGGTACAGATCGGAAGCTGAAGCACGGGATCGATTTGGCGCCTCGTTCTTCTCAGTTAGTTGCACCACGGGTACCTGAACAGCATTTCCGTGAGGTTGAACCATCTTGGAGGCTATGTTGGGCATATGTTGGCTATCTTGGGCCTATATTAAAAAGGATGTTAGGCATTTTCTGTGCCCAACAGCCACGAAATGTCGATTAAACCTGTTCGCGCGGCACGCATAACCGACACCACCGGTGCCCTATTAGGCGCAAGTCATGTCTGCCGAAGGCCACGAAATATTGTAAAAAACGATGTTTTCCACATCATGCGCAATCATGCTGGTAGATAAAAAATAGATGACATAAAAATCTATCAAAAATCTGTCGACCGGCTTCGGGCGGGGGTATACACGCGGTCCAACAAAAGGGTCGGCGGCAGGGACGGCGAGCGTGTACAACTGGCCGGTGCCGGAATTGATATAAGGGCTACGCCCCCGTGCCGCCGACCCCGGGAAGGTTTACGGCGTGTGGATGGCGTGTATGATTGAAGGAGGCAGAGACGCGAGCGGGTGGAGACGAAGGGGAGGCGCAGGGATAGGGCCCAGCGTCTGGGAACTGGAGGCAGGGACAGGGAAGGAGGGAACTGGAGGTAGGGAACTCAAGCAGGGAACTGGAGGCAGGGAACTGGAAGCGTGGACGCAGGGAATTGGGACCGGGCGCTGCCCCTAGCTCTGGGGTGCCATCGTGACATACTCCTGCAGGGTTTGAGGTTGCGACGTGCCCCTGGCCCTGACCTGGGCGCTGGCTGCTACCCTGTGACATGGCTCCTGCTGGCCCCAGCCTGACATGGCCCGAGATCAAGAAAACAGCTGCCAGGGATTGGGTGCTGCCCCTGGCTCCGGGGTGCTGTCCTGACATGGCTCCGTTGGGACGTTGCCCCTGGCCCTGACCGGGGCGCTGGTTGCTGTCCTGTGACATTCTGCTTGCCCTAGCCCTGACATGACCCCCTGGCCCTGACATGGGCTCTGGCTATGGCTCCTGGTGCTAGCTCGTGGGCTCTGGCTGCTATCCTGACCTGCTGCAGGGTTTGAGGTTGAGACGTTGGTGCTGGTCCTGACTGGGCTCTGGCTGCTATCCTGCGACATGGCTCCTGCTCGCCCTACCCCTGACATGGCGTCCGGCCGTGACGTGGGCTCTGGCTGCTATCCTGACCTGGCGCAAGGTGGCGCAGGGTTTACCAATGAAGCCAGTCCTAACGTCACTTTCGGAACCAATAAAAAATTACCATTCAAGAAAACAGCTGCCAAGGATGCGGTGCTGCCCCCCAGCTCCAGGGTGCTGTCCTGACATGGCTCCTGCTAGCCTGTGGGCTCTGGCTGCTATCCTGACCTGGCGCAGCGTTTGAGGTTGGGACATGGCCCTGACGTAAACTCTGGTTGCAAACCTGACCTAGTTTTGGGGTGGCGCAAAGTTGGGGCGCGGCCAGTCCTTAACGCGTCACTTTCGGAACCAATAAAAAACTGTCAATCAAGAAAACAGCTGCGGGTGCCCCTTGCTCCGGGGTGCCATCCTGACATGGCTCCTGCGGCTGGCCCGTGGGCTCTGGCTATCCTGACCTGGCAAAGTTTTGGGTTCGGACGTCAGTGCTGGCCCTGACCTGGGGCTGGCTGCTGTCCTGTGACATGGCTCCTGCTGGCCCTGGCCCTGATGTGGCCGTGACGTGGGCTCTGGCTGCTATCCTGACGAGGGTTTTGGGGGTGGCGGAGGGGTTCGGCTGCGGTCAGTCCAAACGTCACTTTCGGAATCAATAAAAAAATGTCAATCAAGAAAACAGCTGCGGATGCCCCTAGCTCCGGGGTGCTGTCCTGTCATGGCTCCTGCTATCCTGACCTGATGCAGGGCTGCTTTTCTGTGACATGGCTCCTGCTGGCCCTAGCCCTGATGTGGCACGTTTTCATGCTTGTCTCCCATTTTCCGTGGGCTCTGGCTATCCCGTCTGGAAGGAAGCTCTGGATGCTCTCAGTGCTCCGGCCGCATTCTGCACTTGTCTCCAATTTGTCTTCGACTTGTCTCCAAAGAAGCTTTCGGTGCTCTGCCCGCAAGATTTCAGGCTTGTCCCCCACATGTTTCCCAATGAGCTCTGGATGCTCTGAGTGCTCTGGCCTCATGATTTCACACTTTTCTCCCACTTGTCTCCCAGCAATGGATGCTCCAAGTGCCGTGCCTGCATTATTCTATACATGTCTTCCATTTATTTCCAACTTGTTTTCCAGTAAGCTCTGGATGCTCACGGCGGAAATGGTGGAAACCAGCACTGAGAGACGGCGGACACCAGTGACACAAAGGGCGAACAAATTCTACTCAATATATGGTATATATATATATATTTACTTTTTGTGCACTAAAAATAAATGTTTTTATGAGATCGTGTTGTATTCTTTTCCTATTATAAATTAAACCCGGAACAAAACAACAAAAAATCGTTTAGCGGATAACGAACAACATTATACGAAAAAATCTTTAACCAGACTGGCAGGCTTGTGTAATATCTATTTATTACACCGGAAAAGGACCCCAAATGGTGTAAAAAGGAACAGATGGAACATGGCGCTGGATTCAGAGTTCAGAGTGCTAACCGTCAAACCACGGGACCAGCTGCATATGACCAATAGCAGAAACAAGCCTGGGCCCTGGTCTCGAAAACATGCCACCAGGTCTCGAAAACCTGAGTTTTCAAGACCAACTTTGACATCCCTGCTGGCAAGGAGGGGCTCTGCTGGCCAGCAATGGAGCGCCACTGCTGACCACGCCATGCTACCCCAAAAGGAGCATGGGGAGCTTTACCATGCCCTTTCACTCCATGTGCGGCAAATGCATGACGCCCTGGCCAACGCCATCCGGTGCTGGACCTGCAAGCATGACCAAGCGATCCAGTACCAGCGGCCTACATCCATCATGAAGGTGGGGACTGAGACCTGGACTTTGCTTTACGAGGCCAGCAGGCCACTCTGGCAACGAGCTGCCCCGGTCCAGTCTACTCAGGTGCCTCTGGCCCTGAGGCGACTGGCATGGACCCTGACGCGGAGAGGCGCTTCAAGCTGGCACACTCCATCGAGGGGAGCCAGTTTGCCCAAGCCCCGGCGGCCACGAGGAGGAGCGGACCTTTGCGGATGAGGTCCCTTCAGTCTGCCTGGTCCACACCCGGCAGAAGATTTTGTCGGCGGACTACGAGGACGATGCAGCAGAGACCACTGAGACCCACCGTCGACGGCTGACGGAGCAGCAGCCCTCACAGTCCTTCCAAATCTTCCACCCGTAGGCGGCCAAGGCCCTCCGCATTCAGTCAGAGGCCCTCCAGGGCCTTGCTTCAGCAGATCTCTAGGCGGAGCGCGCCCAAGCGGAGGAGGCCGAGAGAAAGGAGAAGGCCGATCAGGAGCAAATTGCACGAGGCTTTCCCAAATTTTCAAATGCGTTTCAGAAATGCTGTGCCTGCCACGAAATCAGGGAGGTCATACAAAATGCTGCACTGGCCACGCAAAAGCATCCTCAAGATCAAATTCCAAAAATGCGGCCCCTCTTATGAATTCACCCGTTTCACCGCAAAATGTCGCATCCATGGTGCGGATACCCTGCCCCTGCCACGTGAAACGTAATCCTGCGAATGACAAACGCCTGCCTTCGTTTTTGCAACGTCCACAAAACACTGCGCTTGAGAAGAAATTTGCAATGTCTCCGAATCCTTGCACCTGCCACGTAAAATGACCTTTTCGAGGCCCCAATGGCCACGCAAAATGCACTTCATCTCCGAAAACGAGCACGGCACCTGCACAGGAGCTTTGTCCCGGAAGCGCGAAAGGCGCGGCCACCACTTTTGCGAGCCTGCGCAATCGAAATGGACATGAGGAGTTCGAAAAATCACTTTTGTGCGAGCCGGCCCAAGCAAACTGCCGCACCCACACGCGCGAACCCTGATCTAAACCCGCTTAACTCTTACCGTGACAACCCCTTGGTGCGGAGCACTATTTGGGGAACAAACAAATTTATTCAATACATAGAGAATAAATATTTTATTGGGAAGGAACCTATAAACCTACGAAGATCTAAATTTCCTCACCAAATCAAAGCATAGAATCGCTCAACACTAAAAGCAGAAGGGCCAAAACGAAAGAAATTTTGGATTCAATTCAAAGATCGAAAAATTCAATCATTTTCCATAGGCTCGTCGAATCATTTCTGGTATTCGAATTCTTTGTCTGTGAGAAATAACGCATCTGCTTTGTTTTTTAGCGCCAATTTTTTTGTTTCCTCCATGATTTTTTTTTTCTGCTCTTCCCTGGTGCAATCGTCATCTGTTTGAATCAACTAATTCTTCTGCATCGTCCCCATCTCAGATGCGCTTCATCATTACCGATTATTTCTACTTCATTATGAATTTGGAAGATTAAGGTCTTGTAATTCACTATGTATAGGCCCTTCCAAATCAATTCTTCTTTTTCATTTTCTCAATTTATGATTCCATTTACAAGAGAAAAACTATAGCGCCGGCATGTAAATAAGCCTATACCAGCGTTTTCATTCTCCAAAAGAAAGAAAATATGAATGCGACCGAATAATCCATTAATAAGAAACAAATTATATGTTTGCAGATGGGTAGGGCTTTTTGCATCCATTAATCATCCTTTTCCTGAAATCATATTCTTCTTCAAAATGCTTGTTTTTGTCGAATTCGTTGCGATTTTATTGTGGGCCAATTCATAGCTTGTTTTAAGCGAATATCTACATCATCCCCAATAATAGCCGTACGTTCAGTAACTTCACCAAACTTCCTTCATTTTAGCGACGTGTAAGGATAATATTTCCTCTATCATCATCCTCAAAGAAATATTTCTATACAGGGATAGAAATCTATTTATAGGCATCAGGATTTTGTATGATTAGTACTCCACCTGAAGGAATGAAATCTAATGATAGTTTTTTGCAGGCAACATAAGGATGCGTCGATCGTGCGTGTTAAGGCCGCGAAATGCAGGCGAATAGGTGCATTTTTGCTCTATCCGTCGCGTTTCTGTGTCAGGCGTTGCGAAGGCGCAAATACGCAACGATAATATTGTGGTTTAAGAACGCTAACTTTGTTATATTTCAAGATATATATATACTACGCTAACAAGGACCGCCACATGCTAAAAGCAAATATATCGCATCATACTAGAAATTATCGTTGTTATCAACGATATAATATAATTATTAAAGCAACATCTATTTAAATCCGGAAGTTTTGCAAAAATATAATATATAATTAAATTACAATCCTTAAAACTTATCAAGTAAAACACATAATATATATATATTATAAACGATATATAATAAATATTATATTAATAAATTAAATATTGGGTAATGATTAATAATACATAATAAGTGTTATATTATAAATAACATTAAATAAATAATGTTTAATAAATAATAATCATTAATAAATAAGATGCGTAATATATATTTAATAAATAATAAATATATTATACATAATATATTAATAAATAGCTTATATATATATAAATAATATATAAATAATAAATAAAATATATTTTTTTCTTAAATGTCCCAAACGACAATTTTAGGGACTAAATTCCTTATCATAATACCGTAAAATGCATTTATTCCATGGCGCCGTAACATTGGGGAACGCAAAATATAGTAATACAAATAACTAATTAGGCAATCTATATAATAGAATTACAAAATACGCACATAAAATTTCATAAATATCATAATTATCAAAATCTACACACAAAATATTACCAATATTTCCCCTCACCGACGATATAACATAACTTCCCATGGTGCGACGGACGCACTGCCCACCGAGGCCCGACCAACGCTGCAAAATTAACGATTTATTTTTTCGGTCCATCCACCCATTAGAAGCAAATCCAACATTTATCAATGCCAATAATCCCGCCCACCGACGACAAACCGCATTTACCCTACCATATTTCGTGCTCCCCAATATTACAAGGCCATCCAAATGCAAATCCCAATAACTCACACCAACACACCGCCAATAATACGGCACCACGCAAACAAACTTTTCACCAAAGACGTATAAATCCAATAAAATTACAACGTTACGAATCTATTTCGTCGCACGAACCACATACATAAAAGCAAATATATCACATTTTAACACTAATCTTCCCAATACCACCGACACGCCACTTTTATGCCAACATATTTCGCACTCCCAAATGCCACGACGCATCGACGTTTTCATTTCTTCATATTTATATATAAATAAAGATAATCATAGACATAAATAGATACACTGTTTGCACACGCTAGACTCAACAATTCGCACTACATCGGCACTCACTACACCCAACGCAATTTAAATTCCAGAAATAGATATTCTATATATTATATATTCTGCTTCAAGGGACCTCAAAATTCCGTGCGACAATCAATTCCGTTCTATACAAGGCGTCGTTTGCGGGCACGAATACATCCGTACTTCTACGAGTTATCGCGGAGTTATATTCTCGACAAAACTGACGGATCAAATATAGACGCAAAACATTCAGCCCAACACAATATAATTCTTAATTTCAATTTAAGTTACGACCAAAATAGCTATAATATAATTCGGGGATTAATTTAAAAAAACATATTTTATTCCAAAATGCATAATCACCAAATCAAATACCATATTAAAGAAAGCATAAATATATCAATTTACGGAAGTATAAATAAATAGCACGACGCATCGACGTCTTCATTTCTTCATATTTATATATAAATAATCATATACATAAATAGATACACTTTTTCAACACACTAAACTCAACAATTCGCACTACATCGGCACTCACTACACCCAACGCAATTTAAATTCCAGAAACAGATATTCTATATATTATATATTCTGTTTCAAGGGACCTCAAAATTCCGTGCGGCAATCAATTCCGTTTCATATAAGGCGTCGTTTGCGGGCACGAATACATCCGTACTTCTACGGGTTATCGCGCAGCTATATTCTCGACAAAGCTGACGGATCAAATATAGACGCAAAACATTCAGCCCAACGTCAAGGCTTGCCGCAACAAAACTTGCGTCCCCTAACATACTTCCCTATGCAACCCAATCCAAATCGTCCTATATTTCCACAATTCCAGAAATAATTCCCCGAGACTCAAGACGCCAGAACCATACAAAAAGAAGTACGAGAATAATCAGACCAAAATAACTATAATATAATTCGGGGGTTAATAAAACAAAAAATATATGTTGTTCCAAAATGCATAGTCAGCAAATCAAATACCATATTAAAGAAGGCATAAATATATCAACTTACGGAAGTACAAATTAAAGCCAAAAAATTACGGAAGCAAATAAAAAGAAAGAAGACAAAAGGTAAGCAACGTGTATAAATATCATAGGATCCCATACGTTACAACACCACCCCGATCTCCGTGACCTACGTAGAACTTTGAAGGTTTCTAGTAAATCTCAGATTTTTTTTATAAAGCTTTCAGGACGTTGCGTTGGGATTTCATCGTCTTTATAAAAAAGAACGGTATTATTACCTGTTATTGTTCGAAATGATTACAATTCATGTAATCGGATGTAAAAGCTATTTTCAGCGCCTGGGGTGTGGTTGCACTAAATACGATATATTAACCAGTCCTGCAAACAAATCATTTTGCACAGACTGAACAAAAGTGATTGAGTAAATTGACTGATTGCAACAAAAGACGCACCAAAGGGGTATATTCTGGATATTTTTGCGTAATTGGGAACCCACGTTTTCTGTCCAATTCTTTCTTGAGATGTGTCCGCCCTTTCTATAACTGCCGCTATCCGTCCTTTTCCGCTGGCCATGCATTTCTATTCATTCGTCTCCCAGATGATTTCTTTATTTTCGTCTTCCAGGCTTGGTGCCTGCAATGATGGTGTCCACCTTTTTCCGCTGGCCATGCAACATTTCTATTCATTTGTCTCCAATATGATTTCTTCAAAGCTTTCTAAGAGTGTCCGCCTTGCTGCGGGACAGCGTGTCCGCCTTCCGTCCGGCTTGTCGCCCTTTGTCTCCCTTCTTGTTGGTCACTGTGTCCGCCTTGTCTCCCTTCTGTTTCCTTTTTCCCCAACGTGCTCGGGCCGGATGATTTCGAGTTTGTCTCCGGGCTTGTGTTCCTGGCCGCATGATTTCACCTTTGTCTCCCAGCTCTCAGTGCTCTGGCCGCATGATTTTATACTTGTCTCCCATTTGTTTCCCATTTGTCTGCCAGTAAGCTCTCGATGCTCTCAGTGCCTGGCCGCATGATTTCAGGCT
>CAXAMN010021540.1:751533-761723 GCA_963970005.1 Durusdinium trenchii | reverse complement strand
GAGTGAGTGAGTGAGTGAGTGAGTGGAGTGAGTGGAGTGAGTGAGTGGAGTGAGTGAGTGAGTGAGTGAGTGGAGTGAGTGGAGTGAGTGGAGTGGAACAGCACGAGGAAGACAGCCAGCGGCACCAGCGGCGACAACGCGCGCCGCAGCCCCTTCTGGAAGCTCTGGGTACTGCGCCTGCCACGAAGACAGCCAGCGGCACCAGCGGCGACAACCCACGCCGCAGCCCCTTCTGGCGGCTCTGGGTACTGCGCCTGCCACGAAAACAGCCAGCGGCACCAGCGGCGACAACGCGCGCCGCAGCCCCTTCTGGAAGCTCTGGGTGCTGCGCCTGCCACGAAGACAGCCAGCGGCACCAGCGGCGACAACGCGCGCCGCAGCCCCTTCTGCAGTCTCTGGACACTGCGGAGAGAGCCGGAGTGAGTGAGTGGAGTGAGTGAGTGACTGAGTGAGTGAGTGATTGAGTCTCTGGAGACTGCTGGGAGGATGACAGGCTCTGGGAGTGTGAGTGAGTGAGTGAGTGAGTGACTGAGTCTCTGGAGACTGCTGGGAGAGAGAGTGAGTGAGTGAGTGAGTGAGTGAGTGAGTGTGAGTGTGCAGTGAGTGAGCGAGTGATGAGTGGAGGAGGGGGCGAGGAGGACGGAGGGACGGAAGGACGGATGCGGGCGGGATGGCAGCCAACAAAACTAGAACCCCACACAGAGATGTGGGGAAAAGAAACAGGACAGGTGGTAAATGAGAGCCGCTAGGGAATTGCAAGAGAATTGGCAGATCTTCAAAGAACAGTCTTCAGGAGCGTGCTCTCGCGTTTTGCTCCGAATCCTGTACATGAAGCATGTGGCAAATCATCCACTGCTAGAGTTCCTGTACAAAGCATGAGGCGCGCGGGCCAAAGAGTTGCTACTTGTCACTAGCTTCCCAAGTGATTGGAAGCTCCCATGGGCTGATTGGAAGGTTCAACGAGAGAGGCTGACCATTGTTGATAGACCTCAGGCTCACCGGTGGAAACCGAAGAGCCAGGCTTCGAGCTGTCCTCGTCCTTGTCCTCTTCACCGGACTTCTCCGGCGCTCGGAAGCGGAAGGCCTCGTCCTGGGCAGGTGGCCTCCAACCTAAGAGCGATGGCCTCCTCCAACCTAATGGCGAAATAGCATGTAGACCCTGGTTGTTTCGAGCAAGGAATGCACAAGTAGGAATTGAGTCTGCAAAACCATCATCCAGCTTCATCATGCCTGGTTCGTTGCGTTTGTGCCTTCAATGCAGAACAAGCATCACAACGACTGAGAGAGAGGCAAAACCCGGTGACATCGACTGATACATTCCATGTGGCCGAATCGAGGCAACAAGGCAACACCCGGCTTCCTCGCACCCGATCCAACCTGTTTGCTGCCCAAGCGGCCCAATCCAACCAAAGCTGTTTGGGCCGAAGACCAAGCAATGTCACCCCTTCCACCTTACTTGCTATGGCCACAACTGTGAGGTTTCAAGGGAAAAAGCATGAGAACCAGACAGAGTCCAGAAGACTGGATGGTGCGATCTACCCTAATCATTCCAAGAGTGGATCTAATGAGATTAACATGGATGCTTGTACATCTGTCTTGAGCTACCCCATAAGACGAGGGATCGCCTCTTTAGGTCTTCGACGACCGCTTCGGCGTCTGTGTCGATCAGCCTGATCGGTCCAAGACGCCATGAGACGCTTCTGTGGCACCAAGGCCTCCAAACGGCGGCAGTCCACCTGACCCACCTGCGCCTTGCTCGCCTGAAGCTTGCCTTCCAGTCGGGGTGATGCAAAAGCGGTCAAACAGCAATCAGGTTTGGGCAGATTTGCACAAGCCTTAGATTGAAAACCGAAACTACGTTGAAGGTTGATAGCTTCCATCCTTTTGCCAGGTCACCCAGGGTCACGTGAGGCAGCCATTCATCATCAACCTCGCGGCCAATTGGGAACAGGACAGCCGTAGACCATGGGATGTATGCCGACACTCCAGTCAAATGAGGCAAGCAAACAAAGCGAGATCCGTCCAATGAGTCGCTTGTCTCAGCGATTTCAGATCTACCAGAAGAACAGCTACTAGTAGCTCCTGGCATTACTACTAGGAGCAAATCGCTGCTAGTAACAGGAAGCTACGAACGGAGCAAAGGGCATCGCTACTAGGAGCGATCGGACGCAACTAGGGGCTCCTGGCCTTACTACTAGGACCAAGAATGCTACTAAGAACAGGTCTTCCTTCTGCTGTCTTACCTGCTGTCCCTAAGTCCTACTGACACCCGCGATGGCAAACACTTGGTCTGTGCCTTCAAGGCCGCCTTCCGCTGCAAGCAGCTCCGCCAGAGCTGCCGCCGGAGCCGGACCAAACGCTTTGGCGCGAAGAACCGGGCGATGACGAGGTTCTGCTTGCCCGGTGGGAAAAGCCTTATCTCAAAAGTCCAAGAATTCGGGAGAGCAACAGGTGCCAATCTTTTGTCAGGTTGGAATTGGCTGGCCCGGCCAAAAGCTGGTGTTGATTAGACGAATTAGATGAATTAGCTCTTCCCGATGTAGAATTTCTCCATTCACTTTGGGGTCTGGAGTTTGATCAGGAGCGTCACGCAGCCACACGAAATGAGACTTTGCCTCCGAAGGCATGGCGAGCAGGTTCGGCTGTATGGCACTGAGTCATCAAACTACTAGGAGCAAGAAGCTATTAGGGGCTCCTGGCATCGCTACTAGGAGCAAGGACGCTACTAGGGGCTCCTGGCCTGACTACTAGGAGCAAGAATGCTACTAGGACCATTACGCAGGTGGCCTCTCTTTCGGAACTCGCTGCACTATGATGTCGTGGAAGAAAAGATATTGTCTCTGGCCTTTAATTTTTTGCACATCCAGCACCGCAACAGGTAGAATCAGCCAGGTAGCTCAAAGCGATTGAAAGGCAGTTCTTCAATCTCTGCTTCTTGAATCAAGGCGCCTGCCAAAAACAAACGAGACATTGAATCCTGAAATTACAAGGACTCAAACTAAAGTGTACTAAGGAACGATCTTCGATGGAGATCTTCTTCAGATTTACGGTGCATCATTTACCATATTCATCCAGCTCATCACTGAGACTGCAGCATTTGCCAAAGACCAAACCACCAAATAACTGAGTGTGTGACTGACCAACCAAGATCTGTAAAAACATGACGCGCCGTGTTCCAACGACGGTTGTGGGGCCTAGCTCTTGGTGAAGTTCTGCCTCGGGGACAGAGTGCAATCATGTGCAATCCCAGGGTGAAACAACGGTGAGCATGACAGCAAGCATGAGAAGAGTAGCTTTCATCAAAAAACATTTCAGGCTCATGTCAAGGAGGAACGTGGGAACGTGATGTCAACACAAAGTGCAATTCCCACACAATTCTCACACTGCTAATAGGCCTTTCGCCTTACACAAAGAACAGAACTTTTAAAAATTCTTCTTTTGAAGAACCATGGCTCTGCCAAGGCCACCTTCCCAAGGCGAAGCTCCTAAGCCAGGCCACCAGCTCTGCCTTGGGCAAGGCGTGCAGCAACTCTCCACAAAAGACGAAGGTGGCCTTGAAAGCGCTGGCGGTGGAGATGTTGAAAAGGCTTTTTTGAGCGGGGGGTGGTCAAACTTATTCCAAGCTAGAAGCAATGGCCTCCAACCGAATAGTGATGGTCTCCAACCTAAAAGCGAGATGGCTTCCCACCTACTTGCAATGGCATCCAACCTTCTAGCGATGCAGATGGTCAAACTGCCGGGGTCGCGGCGTGGAGCTTGTCCTCGACCGTAGCTTCAAAGCCGACCTTCGCACCTAGTAGCTCCTCACTGAGTGAACAACGATGGCTGCACATGTCCAAATCTTTAGTGAAATGGATGGCCCTACCTGGGTGGATGCTGCAGCTGAACATAAAGGAACTTGTTGTGAAACCGTCCAACACGAAGAATTTTCCTTCAAGGCAAGGTCCAACTCACTACACATGTTCCTCTCAGTATGGCCCTGCTCCAACTATAGGCCCCCCCCAAACCCGGCTAGCATTGAGACCTGGATGTCAAATGACTTCAACTGGCCTCACAAGAAAGCCTTCTATAAGCAACAAAGAACCGCTCCGTTTGGCCCATCTCCTCGGGCTTCTCTTGGATCGCCCGGGCGATGGTGCCGAGTTCCGCCAGGCCATGGCCACTTGGAGCAAAGTCCAAGGCCAAAAAGGCAGTGCTGCAGCTCATCGCCGTGGGCAGGTGAGCGCGAGCGTGCCAAAAATGGCTGTGCTTCGAAAGGGAACCAGAAAACGAGAACTCCCTCCTAAGAATGGATTTGGTTCTTTAATGCCTGGTGCTAAAAGAAAACATGTGTAATTGGCTCCAAGAATTTGCTTGGTGTATCGTTCTTTACGCACTTCATCTTTTTCGAGCTTTGAGGACTCTTTGAGCCACTTCTCTGGTTGGATGAGGCAACCTGTCACAGGAGAGCCTTCGGCTAGGCATCAATCACCCACCACACAATGATTTTAGCAAAAAGAATCTAGAGAAGTGGCCCCTCCTTGGAAACCACAAGGACATATTCTCCATTCTTCCGGGAACCCTTAGATCTCTGGGCTCTTGAGTTAGCACAACCAAACTCTGCAAACCTTCCGGCTGCTTCCGGCCTTCCGTAAGGATCTGTCCATGGTGCAGATTGGAGGAGGCCTCGACTTCACGTCCGGCGCGGAGGCGATGTCCTCGTCGGTCGGGTCGGGTCGGTCGAAGACCCCGCCTTCGGGGACGTCGTCTAAGCTCTGCGGCGGCTCCGCACAGGCCCACCAGTTTGTGGCATCTTCCGTGCCTGAGACGTGCAGAGTGCGAAAGGCATTTGCAGACATCTAGTTTGCTACTAGCAGCTTTTGTTACTAGTAGTAAGGCCAGGAGCCCCTAGTAGCTTCTTGTTCCTAGTAGTGATGCCCTTTGCTACTAGTATAGTTATACTTCTTGATTGGCTCAGGTGGTGGGACTCACCACCCCAACATGTAGACTCGACTGGTTGAGCATCTTCCCTGGGCATTCGAGAAGCTAAATGCTACGGAGGAGCATAATTTCACACGTGACAAAGAATCATTACGGGAAGATTCCAACTTGGTCTGTGGAGGTTGCGGCAGGTTGAGGAAGGAGATGAGGGATCCGACGAAGAGTCTCAAGTGACCCTGCCGCTGATTCATTCAGACTGGAACCACAATCAGCTTGCATGGGACCAGGTTTTACAATAAACAAGAGGAAGGTGGTGGCGATCCCGAAATGCCCTAAAACCCTCTCTTAAGCAGTGTCCACCCCTGTCCATGGCGAACTTCTCCGGAACCTCAGATTGACCACCTCAAGATCTGCTTGAGGGCCCCTCTGGGGAACAAGCAAAGAAAAGCAAACTGGGGGCTCCCAGGATTCTTGCTATGGTGGTCTTCTTTCCCCTTTATTTTGTGCAAGAAAAATAGTTCAGTCGGATAGGCCCTTGAACTGCGTTGACAAGAACGTTCCATGTTTTCATCATCATTCTTTCCCCGGAGGTGAACATGCAAAGACAGTGTCCCGAGCCTGCCGTTGGGATGTCCTCTAAGGTCTCCCCGTGCTCATCCTGAGTGCAAGACGGAATGCTGCAAGCCTTGTGGTCAAAGTGCATAACTCACGAGTTGTTGGCATCCAAGTCCCCCCCTGGACTCAGTACCAATGAACAACAATTCGGAAACCTTGAACCCACCCGAGAACAAGCAACCTGCGCTCCAAAGACCTTCAAACCTGTCAATCAAGGAAACCAACCGATTTTTTCCGCTCGAGGAAGAGCAAGAACTACAGTAACCGTCAAAGGCCCGCCCCACCGACTGGATCACGGTAGCAGGCCATCCAAGGTTGAAGAAGTGGCACACAAAAAACTGCCCAAGTTTGGCCAAGAGTCCAAGCATGCGCAGCATCTGAAGACTGACTTCTCCTGCGCCCAGGTTGAATTGTCCACTTAGCCATCCAACTGGTGCGAGTAGGGGGCCCTTTTCTGCGAAGATTGGGCAAGCCGGGTAGGTCCTGCCAAAAAAATTGCATAGTTGGGAAACCAATGCCCCAACTCAGAGGCCTAAAGGGCAGTGCACACCCTCTAATGTGAGTGGAAAAGGGTCCGTGACCAATGTTGTTTTAAGGAGTGATGCGGTGGGCTGGTTTGCCTTCGCTCCCGAGCTATTACCAAACCATTTGCTCCTTGTCAGATAGCCAGGTCCCCAGAACCCGCCGCTGTCGGCAGGTACTACCTCAGAGTTTGGAATCAGCATAGGTTCCGCATATCCACCAACTGCGTGTTCGAAAACGTTGATCTCTGGGATTAATTTTCCGATGCGGTAGGTGTTTGATAGCATGGGAAAACCCCTTTGCTAGGATCCAACGGCTTCCTGGTGCTTAAAGTTTCTTTCAGGCCGACTGGGTGCCCCAACAGTTGCCCCTCTGCAGTGCGGCCTGATCCATGTCCGAAAAGGCTTGAGCCCCAATGCTGCGCACGGTGGTCGCTGCACATTGGCGGGGAGGGACTTTTTCGAGGCCTACTGGCGAGTTCCATTCCAAGAGTTTTCGGGGATGACCTTTTCCAGTTCCTTCATGACCTGACCTGTTCCGTCAGTGTGGGGATGCTGCGCTAAAAGAAGAAGGGACCCTGATGGTTCCAAAGGCGGTGCACTTGATCCGAACAACGAGGACACATTTCAATACAACAGCCTTTCGGTCTTGAAGTTGTTCCAAAGGCGGTTGTGCACGGTGTGCTCCTTTGCCTTCCCCACCTACATGGCATGATTTTGGACCACGGACCGGATCACCTCGATGGTCACGGGATGGCCACTGCACCCACTTCTTTCCCACACTGGTCGTCGTGGCCTCTGGTCGTGTCATCGCACGGGTGGCGGGAGGTGGACATCGATGGACTGAGGCTCAAAAGGCCATTACTGTTTGGTTGGAGGCCATCGCTAGTAGTAACAAGTTCATCGCTACTATTACTAGTAGCAAGGACGCGACTAGTAGAGTTTCAAGAAGCTATTAGGTTGGAGGCCATCGCTATTAGGTTGGGGAGCTTATGTCAAAAGGCTCACAAGGCCTCTCTGTTGCTGGGAGAGCTTCAACACTGACGAACTCTTCCCGTCTCTCCACTCGTCGGAAACTCTTCACCTTCCAACGGGGAAGATATGTCTTTGAAGCCATCAGGGCAGCTCCTGATGCAATTTCCCACCTCTTATGTTGCAAGACCCTGCTGCATAGCGAAATAGGAGAGGTAACTACTGAAGCAAACCAATGCACCTGGCCTCTCCGAACCGCACGCAGGCTGACAAAAGATTCGATGGAACTGCACCAAAACATGTTTGCGTAACGAAGACCCTCAAGGCTACCGCACCATCACTTCCAGCCGGAAAGCTTTAAAGTTCCGATTCCCAGGCCTTCGCCCCGCGCACATCCTCTGCCTTGGTGAGATGCTGAACTTCTTATAGCCAGACGAATTGAAGCATGAGATATCCTGCGTCCATATGTAGCTTAAGTATAGCTAGGAGCCTACTCCCTTACTTAATTAAGGGCGGTCCCAAAAGAAAGAACATCAAAAAGTGCTTCGGGAAGCCCCATCTGAAACCATTCCTGTTTCGATGCACAGCTGGGTGCCCGAACAGCAGGTGTCCAGGGCTAAGCCCGAGGAATCGCGGCCTCACGAGAGTTGAGCATTCGCCGACAAGGACTATGTGAACGGAAAACATGCGCATGCCAGACACTTGCAAGTGGATGACTATCTTGGAAGCTCGAAGCCAAGCATACCACGTCCAAACTCCAAGTCCCAAAGCACAAAGGTTGGTCCTGTGGCCACCGGTAGGCTGCAGCCCATCTTGCACTTTCCAGGGCCCACCTGGAACCGACGTGCTCGCTAAAGTTACCCAGTCGGCGTGCGGAAAAAACGCTAAGGCAACCAATCAGCCCCTCACAAGGCTCAACCGTCGCTGGGTTGCTGCGATGACTTTTTGGGAAACAATTTCTGTCAAATCATCTTATCACTCGCACAGATCGCAATGCCCTCATGAGGTGTTGCAAGACTGGCTCTTTTAAACAAAAGGTGTATGTTAATACAACTGTCATCAGTTTTGGTGCTTCGGATCATCAAACACATGGGATTGGTCGAGTGAAATTATTCAATGGCCAAGACGAAGAAGGCTTTACCAGTGGCAATCCCAGGCACTTGCTCCGTCACCAACCCTTTTTCTTCTGCGCTCGGTTAAGGTGGCTTTTGGCAGAAGCAGGCAGGCCATTGAAGGCTGTGGCTACTGCAGAAGGAACAGTGACAACTCAACAACTCATACACATGTAAGATTCTAGGAGTAGAACTGGACATGTGTCTTTTTAGTGGTGCCGATCCTGATCGAAAACTGTTGGGCCATGTGTGCAAACTCGTGGGGAGGGTGGGGACTTTTGTGCAAACAGTCGTTTTCCTTGTTGGTTTCCCCATTAGCGTTCTACAAAGCGGCCGCTTGCATGCAGGAGACTACACCAATTGGACGTACCCTCTGGCGTGAAGAAGCATGGAAGTGCAACAGGGGATTTTACGTGTGGAGAACACTGTGCCGGATCTTCCTCATCGTCTGGGAGAAGTCTGCTTTCGAGTCGTGGGACAGTTGCAATCCAAATAGCATCTTGCTGGATAGAATTCAAATGGCGTGCCCAGTGCCAAGCAAGAACAACATTCCTACCAATCATGTGCACAGAACGGTCTACACATTTTGGGACAGGGCCTCCCCACCTGCCGACGACACGACGGGTGAAACCTGGTTCCTGGGTGGCAGTGCCGGGTAGTTTGACTGCTTCGGTCAACAAGAATCGGTTGGACCTCAATAAATGCTTCTCCATAGAACATGGTGGTCTTTAGAGGTTCACGTTTAAAACATTAGCCTTATGGTTTCCCAAGGCGGTGGAGAAAGCGCAGGCTTGGCCAAATGTTGGAGGTAGGAGTTGGAACCCTCCTGCCGTCAACTCAGCAACGTCAGTTTACGTCATACAGTTCCACACGCCAAAACGGACTGGAACCACCACCATCTGAGACAAGCTTCACCAAAGAGATCTTGGCTTGATGTCTTTCACCACACTGCCACCGTCAGGCTTTGTACAGGGAAGCCGCGAAGATCAATGTGTTGAGGAAGCTGTCTGGCAGCACTTACTAGTTACTAGAGGGCTTTATTGTTACTCGTCGCGATGGCCTCCAACCTACTTGCGATGGCCTCCACCTAATAGCGTCCTTGCTGCTAGTAGCTAAGGGGGGAACTCAGCTAGGATAACAGGCACAATGCTTCTTGAGTGTAAACCAGTCGATGCTCTACATGACTTGTCTCACAGGCGGCCGCCCCGCCATGCACACTTCCATGTTGTTCCTGTTTGATTGGTGATGTCTTTGGACGAAACAATTGTACACCTGCGGGCAGCCATCGTTCTAAGAGCATCCTTGCAGATCAAAGACCCCTGGGATTTGATAAACACTTGGTATCGCGTGGACTTGAAGACCCCAACAGGTTTGGTGAAAAGGGCCGTTCAAATGTCTAGAATCTTCAAGTCAAGAGTGCCTCGGGGAGTGCTGTGACCTCCAAGCCCATCGCCCTACCAGTTTACGATACAGCGTGACCGTCTGAATCAACATTCACCGTGGGTCAATGCCACCTTCCCTCAGTGTATTAGGTGAAGATTCCCAAACATGAGACCCATGTTCAATATAAAGAGATCTTCGCCTACCATGTTCTCTAGAGCCTTGATGAGCCTGGTTGCTTCTTCAACCTCACAAGATGCCACTGCATGAACGAATCAAGACGGTTGCTCAGTCACCAAAAGAACCATCTCGAAGCCCAAAGGTGGACGACGTCCCTCAGACCCGATCCACTTGGAGGCTTTGCTTGTTCGCAGCCATCATGGCATTGGAGCAAATCAGTTCCATGCCAGTCCTGCCAAACAGCCGTCTCCATTGCTCTTGGAATTGTTTCATGCCTCCCCTCTCAACAAGCCAACTAAAATCAAGCTGCATTTACCATGTGGCCACGGCATCGGCCCCCCCCACAGTATCTGTGTCTCTTGCGCTTAACGATCGCGCCAAGAATCGCAATTTTTTTGCCAAAAACTCGGTCAGGGCTTTTCTCGAGAAGTGCATCGCTACTAGTAACAGGTGCCTTACTAGTAGTAACAGGTGCCTTACTAGTAGTAAC
>CAXAMN010021540.1:727070-741776 GCA_963970005.1 Durusdinium trenchii | reverse complement strand
GTAAAATTTAGAGAAGGAAGTGGCCATTCCAAGTTGACTCACCCTTTCGTGGGCCATGCAGGGGTAAAATTTAGAGAAGGAAGTGGCCATTCTGTGGGCCATGCAGGGGTATAATTTAGAGAAGGATGTTGCCATCTCAACTTGACTCACCCTTTTGTGGGCCATGCAGGGGTAAAATCTAGAGAAGGATGTTGCCCTCCCAAGTTGACTCACCCTTTAGACAACCACAAAGAAGTCCCCATTATACTTCTTCCCTCGACTTTCCTCACTGCTCCTTCTCCTTCGTTTTTCTTTTCTCTCTCTCTCTCTCTCTCTTCGTGCTACATGAAATAGTTGAAGGTAGCGTACATATATGTTTTTCAAAGACGAGAAATTCAAAAAGAATTAAGCCGGAAGAACACCTAAAGCACCCCTAAGGACAAGAAACCGAGCCCAAAGAAACCCGAAACCAGTGAAGCCCAAAGACAACCGCAAAGAAGTCCGTATAGTGAGTGGGATACCTTTTCTGTTCCCTCCCTTTGTGTCCCTTTCTGCTGCTCCTAGTGCTTGGAAAGCACTCCCAGCAGAAGCCAAAGCAAACAGTTCCCTCCCTTTCTCTCCATCACGCTGGCTTTGGCGCTTCGTCCCCTGCCCTTGCACTCCCAGCAGAAGCCAAAGCAAAAGGCAAAAGCAAAAACAGTAGGGGAACAAATGTGAAAAAATTACCGGAAAAAACATTGAAAAAAATTCCCGGAAAAAGTCTCCATCCTCTGGAAAATGCCAAGTCTTTGTGGCTCAATAGAAAGAGTTTACATGTGGTCTGGATCTTCAGCACCTTCTTCCAGAAGAGTGTTGCAGGGTTTGAATTGCCTGGCGCCATACTTCAGCCCAAAGCCGGTAGGGAGGAGCCGAAGAGCCTAGAAAACACCTAGCCTAGGGGTTACGACGTTCGACCACCTCCAGTTCGGCCCAAACGACCTTCGAGCCAACTGCTCCGCACCTCGAGGATGTAGCGCCCCATGGTACCGGTCGTGGAGCCGGTCTCGGAGATCAAACGCACGTAGGTGCCGATCACCGCGTAGGCACCTTGAAGAGCGGTTCGTGGAAAAAGACGGCAGACACTGAAAAGGCATCATGTGACAATACACTCCATAACACGCCGCGTGTCCAGAATCTGCTGTTTGAGGGATATTAGGCTTGGCCGACCGATGATTCACGATTGATTCACCATCAAAAGGGGGAGCGTGCGTGGTTTCAAACCTCCACCAAGGAAATCCACGATGTCAAATTTTGTTGGGCAGGTGCTGCCACTGTTCCCACACGTTTCTCCTCCGCTGTGGCGCAAAT
Source organism: Durusdinium trenchii (assembly GCA_963970005.1). Lineage (NCBI taxonomy): Eukaryota > Dinophyceae > Suessiales > Symbiodiniaceae > Durusdinium > Durusdinium trenchii. The sequence continues at coordinate 740,450 of CAXAMN010021540.1, read as the reverse complement.
GATGGAGACCCAGTCAACGGCATTCCAGAAGTTGAGGTAGTCATGGAAGACCGCCTCAAAAGACCAACTGGATGAAACTGAAGTAAGGTCAGGTTGGCAGGACAAAAAGGCAGACCCAACGGAACAATGGAGGAACTTGGCGTCTTGGCTTCTTGACTTCTCGCAGAATGCTTTCACAAGACCTTGGGTCACAATTTCCCCTCTTCGGTGAAAAGTGCAGGCTTTGTCCATCGAATTGCTTCACAATATGGTCTGGCAAAACTTGCAATGCATCCTTTGCCTTTTCGGTAGAATGAACCCCGCAGTTGCACGCCAACCTCTTAACCTTCAGGCAGTTGAATCCTCTCCGTATACTCAAGTTTCCCTAAACATCTAGGAGCCAAATCATTAGTGCGTGAGCTATCCTGCGTCCATACTAGCAGCTCAAGTAGCTAGGAGCGTTTTTCCATATTTATTTATTTAAGTAGGCGTCTACTTATATAATTAAAGTAAGGGCGCGCTACCAAAAGACACACAAAAAAGGAATCCTCAGGCAGGTTGCAAAAAAGAAGCCGTCAAACACTTCCAACTGTGACTCTGTGCCCAATGATTGGCCACCCGCGTCCTATGACTGGCACAAACAGCCATGTATGCACTTGATATCTTACCCAACCTGTGTCCAAGAGTCGAAAATGAATAGCATGGGATAACCCATCAAAAGACCGTGTCTCGTTGAACTACCGGCTTCACAACCTCAAGAATAGGCATCCAACGGACACAAGTGATGATAACTTTAAGTCAAGTTTCCGGGCCCTCAGGCAGGGGGAGCTTCTACTAGCTACCTCTAGCTACCTCACCTCTAAGGCCTACCCCGTCGGGCACCCGGTTGCCACGCGTCCTCTTTCCGTGCCTGGTAGATGCCGTACTTGGCCGAGCGGATCACACCCACCAGCTCTCCTTGGGTGTCATTGCCATTAAGTTGGAGGCCATCGCTTCTAGGAACAAGGACGCAACTAGGAGCAATGGGCATCGCTACTGGGAGCAACGACGCTACTAGGGGCTCCTGGCATCGCTGCTGGAGGCCATCGGGTCGGTTTCTCCCTTCCTCCTCGGTCCTCGCCCCCTCCGGCAGAACGACACCGGTGCAAAGCGCATCAACTTTTGGGAGACGAACGCGGAAGTTCCAATGAAGTGCCGATGGACCAGTGCTACTGGTGCTGGCAAGCGTCGAACCTCGCTGATGAACATGAAGAGCAAGGAAGAGACCCAAATGACCTGCGCTCTGCTATGGTCGGCATCGAAACAGTGCAATGTACTTGGCCAGCTTTGCTTGTTGTCCCGTGGTGAGCACATCTGGGAATGTCAAATCCTCTGAAGCTGCCACTGAGGCGCATCAACCATCACAATGACCTAAGTAGCTGCGGGCATATAGTGCTTTAGCTCAAGAAAGCCCGAAGACGTCACAACAAATCTGAGGATTCCTTGGGGGTGTTGGAAAACCTCCCTAGACCAAGGGAACTCTTCCCTGGATTGGTTTTGAGCCTCTTTAAGTTCACATCGTAAAACTGAACAAAGGTGAAGTGTCCTTTGTCGTTGAAATCAGGGCCTAGCGCCTAGGCTTGATTGACATGCTTCCAAGACCTCACTGACTCATGCATGCCCGAAAAACAAAAGACGCAACAGCAAAGCATCCTTCACTATCTTCACTTGTTGCACCCTGATCAGCACACAGATTCCCAAAAAGCTCAGCAATTCCCCAACATACTCTCATGTTCGCTGATGTTTCTATTCTCTCCCATCATACCCCATCATATCATGAGTCCTTAGACGTCAATCCTGCCGAGCTGCCACTTGGTCGATGAAGTTGCCCAACAGCCAACGAGACCAGGCAGATTGCACATGGATGAGCTTATGAAAGAGGCCGGCGCCTCACGAAACTTGGGGTGTCAGTGACATGCACATCTGTGGGGCTAAAGTCACTTGCACGAGCGTACGCGTACGGACAATATCTCCATCTTCTCGGCGATGCGTTGGACGACGATGAACCATACCACGCAAGAAGCTGCAAGCATCTTCTCACGCAGCCGTGGCCCGTACCATAAACAAACATGATTTTCCATATCATCCAAAGGTCACTCACTTGAAGCATTCCTATCATTCCTCAATTGCAAAACGAGGGTCGGTTGTGGAAAAAGTTCACGGTGACCAAGGAGATTAAGCCATAGTTCCTTGGATTCGCTAGTTCGGCAGTGGGCAATGGGGCAAGGCTGGGCAAGGCTGGGCAAGGAGGCAGCATGCAAGAATCAACCCCTCCATCCCTCGAACCTGGCGGAGATGTTAGCATTTTCCCGAGACCCAGGGTGAGACTCAATGTGGGATGTGCATTCCCCGGTTGGGGCACTGTTCATCTGGGCTTGCCGAAGATCGCACCCGAAGTCTCAGCAATCAGTGTACTAAGACTACGACTATTTAAACTTTGCCTGTGGCGAAGATGGGCAACCTGCTGGATAAAAAGAAAACAATGCAAGAATCCTTTCCTGGCTTTTACACACATGTTGTGCAAGAGCACGTGTGATAACTGGCAGGAGTTCCTCGTGTTCTCGTGCTGATGGGGGTGTATGTTCGGAAGACCGGCAGGAAAAAAGGACACATGCCTCAAAAAAACAATATTCCCTTGATTGGGGGTTTGGAAAAACCATTCTCTGATACAAACCTGTGTTTGAAGACCGCAGCATCCCCTTCCAAGGGTCTGGTTGAAGGAGACGACACCAATCTCCACACGCTGGGTGTACCTGAGCCAAGACATCCTATGGAGTGATGAATTCCACCATCTTGGCTTGAACCTGCTCGCTCAACAATTACCATCTCCTTCATTTGGCAACTGCTCAAGAGAAGGAAGGAAGAACAACGAGCTCTTCAGAGGCATGTAAAGCACAAAAGCGCACAAATGCAGCACAAAACAACAATAGCATCTAAAACCTTTGATCACAAGAGGTTTTCAAGTGCTCTTGTTACTAGTAGCGTTCTTGTTACTAGTAGCGGTGCCAGGAGCCCCTAGTAGCGTCCTTGTTACTAGTAGCGCCAACAAGTGCCCCAATTGATCGATTTCTTCAAAACTCCGAGTGGCTCGTCCAACCAGGGGCCTCGCTGGGCGGTGCCCTCCGCGGTTTGGGCGCCGCCGCTGCAGCTGGGGCAGCAGGCGCCGTATGGCTCGCTCCTTGGGGCGGCGATCGAAGGTTCGGAACATCAAAGGGGTTGAACTTGGGAATGTTGGGAAGGTGGACACATGAAACGCATGTGAGAAGTTAGAACAACCAAAGCACGCAAAATAGACCGTGAAAAGGAACAACTACAACATAAATGGACACCTATCTTTTTAACAACTTTCCTGTTCAACATGAATTTCAAAATGTCATACACATAAGTTGGAAACACAGCCCAGACCGGCGGCCGAAATAAACCAATGGCCAAGGATCTCATTCAAGTTGGGATCGGAACATCCATCTTCCATATCCAGCACCATCAGCTGTAGCTCCTGGCAATTTCCGAGCAATTCCCAAAGGCCAACAGTTCAGAGTAAGACTGTCCGGTGGTGGTGTCTTTGCACGTCGGCTTAGACAACCAAAAGCCGGCCCAGCAAATTGAAACACGAGAAGCAGCAGAAAAGTGGCAGATCTCTAAGTGTATCTTGGAGCACCGGTACAAAAACGTGAGCGTGGCCAACAGAAATGCAACACCCCACGAGGCCACCCACAGTGCTCAGCGTCCAGTGCCTCGAGGCTCTTCCGTTGCGTCAGAAGCCAGGCGACCCGCGAGGGTTCCCCGAAGACCTCCGCATGACCTGCCTCTGGTGTGAGCTCCTCGCAACGGGAGATGGGACATAACATGGGGTTTATGGGGGAAGATATGTGTGTTTCTCTTCGTGGGCTTTCTAGAAGACATCTCTTGAACAAATTCCGGTTGGTGTTGGAAAAGGGTTCCAGGGATATGAGCATAGATCGGTCTGTTAACGGGAAGTTGAGGTCTTGGAAAGTTGGGTGCTTGGTCAGATCCTCAAACCCGGTTTGAAGAAAGAAGAGGCGTGATCATGCCTCAACAGTAAAGTTAATCAGTTAATTAAATTTGGGCACCCTTTGGAATTTACAAGTCCCGATCAGAATCACCCAACACATTGGCCCGAAGTGCTGCATTTCACATGTTGGGTGACTTTATATATCATTCCAGTCCTAGTAGCTTATTGTTTCTAATAGCTTCTTGTTACTACTAGTAATGCACTTGTTACTAGAAGCGATGCACTTGTTCCTAGTAAAGCTTCTTGTCACTACTAAGCACTCGATGTGACATCCGAAGCAAATCGGCAGCTTTCTCCACCGCCGTCTCATGCCGAGCATCGTAGGAAGGATCTGCCGGCATGCCTCACGCTTGGTGGTGGGTTGATCCAAGGCTCTGAGTGGCCATCATTCACGCTACCATGCCGAAAACCAACATGAACCCTGAACATCAACCAATGAAAAAACATTTCCTCTTGCACGCCAGTTGTTTTTTTCAGTGATTGCAACTATGGTTCCAGGAGATATTATTGTCTCTGCCGAACATTGGATAGGTCACCACTCGTCCTGTGGACAACGATGAGATGGCTCGGAAACATCAAGTGGTGGGAAACACCATGATGTGACCACTCATGGTGTGACGTCCTCATTGAGCTACAGGTCACAAAACATGGCTTGGCGGCGGTGGAATCTCAAAATCGCTTGATGACGAGCAGTTTCGAGATCAATTGAGCAAATGGAAAGAAAAACAGGTCTACTGAGTCTACTGGAGTCTGCAGGTTCAACGATCTAAGCAGAACTAGAACACGGCGTAGAAGGAAACAAGCACTCAAGACACTCTTATAGGCGCTCCAGTTGTTTGAAGAACCATCCAACAACTGATGGAGGCCATCGCTAGCAGGTTGGAGGCCATCGCTGGTAGGGTGGAGGCCATTGCAATCAGGTTGGAGGCCATCGCTATTAGATTAATGTCTCCAAGGCACAAGGTTTCCCCAACCAGGCTTTCACCTTCTCAGGCGCCACGGCCTGTGGAACCTTGCAACCTTGGTATATCGCTGGTGTGGTGGGGATGTTGACCCAAAAATGGGCCGGATTGGCTAATCCATCCCAGGTGTAGAAGATCTGGCATCCTGAGTCTTGGATGTTCTGCGAGCCTTCATCTTGGTTCCATCTCTCCTCTTATCTAGCTTGTGTTCAACCAGCGGGGCCGTCTAGCCACTCCTCCCAGTGCACAGCAGCAAATCATTGTTCCTCGATTCTCTCCAATAGGCGGTATCTCTTCTCACTTCGGATCAAAATCCCTTTCTTCGAGACGCTTTCCCAGCTCCCATCCGCTCGCTCCTGCCGCAGCCTGATGCCGGCCACGATCCTGGGGCTGACCGATCAGATTGAAAAAACGAGGCAACGACACAAAACGTCACAAGATGACAATAGCCCTTTCAACTGTGACCAGCGCAGCTAGCAGGGCCTAGCACCGATGACTCCCCTCACTGTGGCACCCCGGCCGGTTGAAGCCCTTCACCTCATCCCGGACTGGCAAGTTGGCCTCAAAATGACTTTCTATTGGAGTCGCTTTCTGAACTCTTTTTGCATTAAAGCCCGCTCCTGCTTAACAAGTTTGTTCTCTCCTAGCCACTTGTTAGCTTCAACTGGACGCAGGAAAGCGCTCATGAAGTCCGTTGCGATACCGGGTGGTCGGACCTGAAGAGACCGACTCCGCAGTTTCCATTTACGTGCAGATCAGGCGTTCCAATCGCGGTTTTCCTGCATTTAGGTACACCTATCTCTCCACTTTGCTTCGAAGCCAAGGCCTGCCCCCAGGGCTCATCCCACTCGAGTCCATAGTTCAGAGTGTAGTTCCTGGGCCATGCAACTTCGAAATGAACAACGAGACTTGAACGAAACAATTTGTACATGGTGGCTGTTCCACAATTGTAGATCTTCAAGCGAGGAGTGCCCTGATCAGCGGGAACCAATTCTCTGCACTTCCTCCAAAACCCGACGGGGAACCCAACAGCATCCCCTTTGCAAAGCGTCCTCGGCAGCGTGACATTCGACAGATTGGAAGGCCTCAGGCGAAGAAACGCCCTCGGCACTCCAAACAGGTCTGCCGTGCTGGGAGCTGCCAGGATCCCTGAAGGACGTATTGGATCCTTCGAAAATTGGAGCAGTTCATTGGTTTTATAGCTCCACGGAACACATTCAGCATCATCCAACAAAACCCTTCAACAAGGCTGTATGATGGTGGAAAGTTGTCCGAATGCGGCCCCTTGTTGACGTGCCACACTGGTGAATCTTTTGAAGCAAGTGCGGACGCCCTTCATCTAAATTGACCTTACAAGCGCCCCCGATATCACACCAAAGAACCTACATGCGAAAATCCAAAAACCAAACTCCAGGTCACTCAACCAAATTGTTGGAGATCCTTTTGCATCATTCGAGCCGGATGCTCCGGTTTGGTCCCTGAGACAGTAACCAGAAGCTCCTAGGAACAAACGGCATCGCTACGAACGGAGCGATCGGACGCTACGAACGGGGCGGTGTCACGGCCCGATCCGTCTGACCGAGGCTGACCGAGGCGCGAATCTTCCGAGAATGGCCAGGTTTGGCGCGCCGCCAGGGGCAGAAAACCCAAACGGAGCCAAGACCAGAAGTCCGGGATTGAGTTGACGTCATAGACCTCAGGTTGGAGGCCATCGCTATTAGGTTGGAGGCCATTGCTATTGGGATCTATTAGGTTCCTTTTGGTATGATGCTTTCCTGATGATGGGCCCTACATGGGCTTTTTGCAGGGTCATCGGCGTGGAATGTCAGGAAACCCGGGCCCCAAATCACCTGCTGAGGCATGAACACCTGCACCTCCTGTTCTAGGCGTTGTGCCAGCAGTAGTCCTTCCTCTGCTGTTGGCCATCCAGTCTCCTATTTGTACATGGCAAGTTGAAGCACCCTGAAATACAATGGGATTTGGATGCCTCTCAAGGCCTCACCCACCCATGCCGACCATCTGAAAGGCGCCCAGTGGCTGACTTATGCCCGAAGTTCTGTGCCCAAGCAAAGTTGGCATTCCTCAGCTGCCCGCGCAGGGGGAATCGACTGGTGGAGGGCGCGGGTCTTGCCGTGCCATAAGTGAATGACTTGGCTTGAACTGGTTGTCTATCGGTCTGGGCTCCCCACCCTCTGTCCGAACAAGTGCTTCATAGACAGCGGGAAGTCTGGGCTCTTAAAAAACCATTTCACCACGTCAGAAAAAGTAGGGTTGAAGCCATTCGGGAGTTGCGAACATTGCGCCTTCCGTCGTTAACCACTTTAGAAAATGCAGAAAGTGCTTAAGGAACGGCAACGCATTGCAAGCATTTCCAAACATTTTTATGCAACGCGCCCAACTGCAAATGAGGGGTCGAGGGTGATTTCGCTTGGGTCTGCTTTCCACAAAAATCCTTCAGCTTTGGGGCTAGCAGTGCGACCTGCTCAGCCAGAAGCACGCGCTCGCGCGACTGTAGCCATCAAGGAGCTGTTCTATGTCGTGCTTCCAAAAGCCTTCTACCACGTAGGTCTCCTAAGAAACAGGCGCAAGAAACGGAGTTGCAGCAAATGTCTCTCTGCTCAGTGGAACTTTGCCCATTATGCCACACCGTGAGGTTCCGCACGTGGGCAGGTTCCAAAGGTCAAGGATGCATGGGTGTCCAATCCCCAAAGCAGTGCCTCCAGTTCACTTCCTGTACTTTTGTTATCCCCCTCTGGGGTTTTCAATGGCAAACAGTTGTTAAACCAATGAACGGAACATGCCCCTACCTGTGCATGGATCCGGCAGATTCAAAAAGTCACCACCTGCACAGGTCCAAGTCTCGTGTTGCCGCAGGTGAAGCAAGGCAAAGACCTGATCATCGGTGTGACTTTCCATTGTGCTTCAATCTGCCAAGGTAATTGGAAAACACCATAATAAAAATCAAGCAAATATCACATCCTGCAAAAGCACATTCACGTTTCATCTTTTAAAGTTCATGTGCATCTTGGCAGGTCCTGGCAACTCTGTGTCTCTTCCGCTATGGTAGCTTGGGGTCCAGGGCATATGAGACCTTCACCACCGGTGATGCTTCACCAATCACCTCTCGGTTCTTGAAAAAGGCCCTACCCTCCTACCCGCTCTCCGACCCGCCTACCCGCTCTCCGCAGCCAAGGGGCCGAGAAGGAGATCAACACCAGCAAGGTGAAGGGCAGCTCTAAACCTGGGCGACGAGGGCAGAACCACACCTAGGAAGCTACTAGGAACAAGTGCATCGCTTCTAGTAACAAGTGCCTTACTAGTAGTAACAAGAAGCTATTTGAAACAAGTGCCTTACTACTAGTAACAATAAGAATTTAATTAGAACCACACCTGGTGGGCATCGACAAGGCTGGCTACTCCCGATGTGCAGCACACATGCAAACCCCCCCGATGCCGTCGATTGTGTGTCATGTTGGAAACACTACCGCCTCCTTTCATGCCCAAAGGCAGGCGTTCTCATTGTCGAGCTCTGTCTTCACCCAGGAGAGGTAGATCCCCAATTGCACTCCATCCTGCAGGTGGAGGCAGGGCAACTGTTTGGCCAGCACATAAGGAAAGAGTGGCAAGCACATATCAGCACGTTTCGTCAAGCATCTTTTGTGGCCCACCTGCCTTTAGGCAATTCGCGCGTAAACTGCACATTTTGGAACTTTACATGAACTTTCTGGCAATGCTTGTTTCTGCAAACAATGTAGGCAACCTCGGCCACAAGATCGCGGCTATCATTCTGAAGAACCAATTCATTATCAGCTTCTGGACTATCTGGCGCCCACCGCGCTTGGGTCTCCTTCGGCTTCTCCGATGCTGCCTGGGAAGGACGCACGTGCTGCGGCACGTGCTGCGCCGTGCGGTGCTCTGATATTTTGCATTGGGAGGTGGCTGTGTTCATGCCATCTAAGACTCCACACCATCAAGCCCGAGAACACAAAAGGAACAAACCCAATATTGAACCAGAGATTCTGCGCGGCAGTTAATTGTTTCATGCTAGTAAGGAGCTTCCACGGTCTTGCCCTTTCAATTTCCTTAAGCAAGCGACTAGTGTCTTCGCGGTAGCCCAGAGGCAGCTCGTTCACTTGGCAGGGTTTGACCATACCGCAATTGGCTTAGCCAAATTTTCAACCGTGCCTTTTCGCTTTGGCGGTTCTGCGCTCGAAGCAAATAGCAGCGGCCAAAGCAAGCTGAGGCAACACGTGGCTTTTGGTTTCAGATTGAAGGTTTAGTTTAGGTCTCATAGGTGTGAAAGCATCAAAAGCTGCATCTGCAAGTCACCTTTCTTGATATTTGTGGCCTGGACTTAGCGCACCCATACGCAAGGGCTGCCCCATGCCCCAGGCGTGAAAGCAAGAATGAGAAACCCCTTAAAGTAGTTAGTGGCTGCCCAGAACAATGGACACAGCAATAAAACCTCAAACAGATTCTCGCACACCGAATGTACGCGACACGATGGGTCAGGGCACCTGGGGCAACACGCGATGTCCTGATGCTTTTCTGAGCTTGTCGCAAGGCAAGGGGTCCATCTACTGATCTGGCTACTGAGGAGTGCTTGCAACTGCCATCGCAGCAGGTCCAACCATGTGCGCAGGGCATCACACAACTTGATGACTCACCTCTGCGAAGAGGTGAGCATCCACTTAGGCAAAGAATATGGCTTGGCAGCTCCCGCATCCGACGCTCCCGCACATCGTTTGCAAGAACGTTTGGGAGCCTATCGGCCATTTGCAATGAACAAACATACATGCCGAATCCACTTATTTCTCAACTGGCGCCGTTCCCACTTAACAACAACTAGCATCGGAGGCCACTAAATCGGTTCTCTACTGGAACCTATTGATCACACAGACAGCTAGCCATCAGGAGTTGACTCATAGCTAGCCCAGCTATCAAGCCACGCCGATTTGGAGCAGTCGCTGCCTGCCTCGCCCTGCGAAGGATTCAGCAAAGGCCGCTTCTCAGTCACCATTGCGCCATGGGGGCAGGTGTTTTGGCGAAAATGTTGTGTTGAGGGACGAGCAAGGCTCAATCGTTCCATGTCCAATCAACATATCAGCAAAACACCAAAAAAGCACATGAAATTCCATAACTGTTCGTTCAAGACCATGTCTGACTGCCCTTCCGAATCGTGCAAGAAGCACCGCAGCCGATTTGCAGCCTATCAATTGGGACTGAAGGTGCGTTTTTTTTTGATGGGCGTGTTATGGGGAGGCAGGGTGTTGCATGGGCTATCTATAGCAAATGGTTTTAGTCTTTTAGTTCATCTGTTTTGTGGCCTCAGGTCCCCCGTTTCTAATGCCCACCCATATGGAGCTGAAACTATTGACATTCTTGGGCCAGTTCATGTGAGACTTGATGATTCAGAAACATGCTTCCTGTATGAGAAGCTGCAGGAGAAGCCTTATGACAACCTTCCTTGGATGCACCGCGGCCCTGCTTTGGAGCCAATTTCAGCTGTCACTTGCAACCTTTGAAGCATGGGCACATGCAAGTCAAAGAGGGGTTCTCTGTGATTGTGGGACCTTCCTTGGATCAAGCAACGCAAGGGTTTACAATCTTGCCGTAAGGCTCATGGCCGAAGGATCCCTGTTTGCCGAAGACACATCAATGAATCCAACAGCAGGGTGGAGACTGCCCCCGAAAACCAAGCACACAATGATGGCAGTTTAACGTGACCCATGGGCGAACAACCACCACTTCTGCCACTCCGCGACGTTCCACTTCTGCCTTTGAGGGATCGATCTTCCCACAGAGTGGGTCGTGAGCCATCCTCAGTGGTCCATCGGTGGAAGAAGGATAGGGACCGAGGAGGTCGAGGTCTTGGAAGACCAATCTGCTTTGGAAGATGAGGAGTGTCCTGCGCACTCCACCCTACTGGAAATGGCCTCCAATAGGTCTCCTTTACTGCGTAAAGGAAGGCAAGAAGTGCATCATTGAACTGGACCAAGAGGTTGTGGTGAGCAAAGAACCCGTATCATGATTGCTTCTCGTGAATTTCCACCACCACATGCGTGCTTAATGTGTTCAACGTTTCTGGTAGTCTGAAGCTAATCTGGAAGTGAGAACCCTCCTTCTTTGAATTCTTCGGTGTCGGATCCGAAGGCTACACATCACACAAGGTCCTCATTGCGAACGAAGAAGTCAAACAAAAGTACTTTTCCACCTGCAGCTGCAGCACATACAATGCCCTACCAACTGCTGGGGTTTTGGAAAAATGATCAGCCTCCCAGAGCGCGGCTTGTATTGCAAGGTTGCGTGGCTGGTCAAAAACTGGAGACCCCACCATGACCCCAATCAAGACCAAGAGACCCCAAGGCGCAGCCACGGCAGCAGGTATCAAAGGGCTTGCCGTGGCGGGTCACACCAGGCCTCCAAAGTCCAGCTGGCGTTCGTCTCATTTTGCAACGTTTTGCCTGGATCGTTTTGCTCCAAAGCCCTAGGTTCCAGGACTTCGAGGTCATACGACACAGAAGTGACACGTTGTCGCTGCAAGGCCCCGGCGCGACATGGCGCCCGCACTTGAGCTTGCCTCAGCAATAGAGGATGCATGACACCCGAAAGAACTGGGTGTTTGTTCCTAACTTGCCCCTTTCAATCACAGAAGAGCTGCGCACAACCCTCTTTTCGACCACATACCGTCAAGGTTCTTTCGAAACTAAGAGGCCTTCAATACTTGAAACAAGGCACCCATGTCCAATGATCAGAAGGAAACAACATACCAACGAGCAAAGAAAACAACTGATCAACCAATTGTGCCCAGCGACATCGTGGAATGCCGCCCTCGTGGCCTCAAGCATGGGGGCGTCGAAGCGCCATGTGTCGCACGAAAGCTAAGCTTTTTTGCAAGTCTGGGACTGGGGGAATGGAGAAAGATAGTGAAGACAATCCTTGCTACCTAGGCCGGAGATGATTTTAGGCGTGATGTGGGTCGACATTTGCTGTGACTTGCCAGTATTGTCGGCCTCTCAAAAGCCATAAAGGCCAGCTCACCTTAGTTTCCCCGCCTCGGAAAGTGAGAGGTAGCATCTGAGAGTTCCAAAGCCACATGTTCAACACACATCTGCGAACACGAAGAAATTCCCTAGCGAACCGACACGGAAAGTCGATTCGGGTGCAAACTCTATGCATGGATGCCGATTTGCTACGGTTTTGGTGACCCAGCCCAAGCTCGTCCCTAATTTCAAGCTTTCAAGCACTTTCCGGCAAACAAGGACGGCCCGCGCCAAGTGATGTGCCAAGCTACACAGTGGACGAGCCGGGCCGCTGTAGCCTGAAGCACCGGAGGTGGTTCAGCACATTCGAATTGCATATAGGGCACTTGGGACAGGACACCACTTCAAACACTTCCAGGCACAGGTTGGGCAGCTTGGGCTTGTGAAACACTGAGCCCAGGGACTTCCGAGAAGGACCCTCCCAAAAGACTGGCTTGGCCATCTGCTCCGAAAAGTAGAGGCATTCCGGGGGTCCGGCATTCCATTCATTTCGTCTTTTCTTTTTTCTTTTCGAAGTCTTGAAACCTTGAAACATTTCATTTATAAATCGCCCCCCCCACTCCTTCCCTGGGAGCGATGGCTGCCAGCGTCCCGGCTCTCAGTGTCTGTCAGACAACAACATGGGTAAAAAAAGGCACTTGTTTCTAATAGCTTCTTGTTACTACTAGTAAGGCACTTGTTACTAGTAGCGTGGCACTTGTTTCTAGTAGCGAAAGGCGTTTCGCTCTTGAGAACTGGGTTTGTGGACTCTGCACTGGGCTTCCCAGCCGCCACCTTTCCCGCCTTTGCCGGCCTTGGAGGTAAGCTGCCCCTTCAGAACTGAAGTGTAGCGTCAATTCTGACCTCGCTCAACGTAGAGCTTCAACCTGGTACAGGAATATCAACCTTTCAATCCCTACCACGTGTTTAAAACCAGTCAAAGCTCGCCCAGGCCAGATTGAATGCTCCTTTGCATTCCGACGCCCATGCACCAAAACGCTGTATATGCTATTGAGTGCAATAGTTTCCCCCAAGCTGGTGAGATCTCCACCAGCACGCGGACAAAACTGTACGTCCAAATGCATCTAGACCTTGATTACCCTGCACCCCGTGCTGGCCCAGATTGGGCCCACCACACCTAGCATGAAGGGTGCTTCACTATAATGAGTTTGCAGGTTGACACTGTGTGATTCACTTTGGGCAAGGAACTAAGCGATGCTTGCTAGACTGGTCAAGCTAAGATGCCTGCTGAATGGGATGCTCTTTTTCTTTTGGCCACTTCTTCTTCAGCGGCTCTTCTGGCTGCTTCTTCTTCAGCAGCTTTTCTGGCCGCTTCTTCTTCAGC
>CAXAMN010021540.1:711802-727060 GCA_963970005.1 Durusdinium trenchii | reverse complement strand
CTGGCTGCTTCTTCTTCAGCAGCTTTTCTGGCCGCTTCTTCTTCAGCAGCTTTTCTGGCCGCTTCTTCAGCAGCTTTTGTGGCTGCTTCTTCTTCAGCAGCTTTTCTCGCCGCTGCTTCTTCAGCAGCTTTTCTGGCTGCCTCTTCTTCGGCAGCTTTTGCAAGAGCTACTGCTGCAACTGAAGGTACGCCTGCAATTGTTCAGTAGCACGGTGTTGTTTTTTGCTTGTGGCTGTAGGTCCTATTCACACGGTATCATGTCATTCTTCCAGCGTTGTCATGCACATGTCGCCCTGTTGATGTGAACTGGAACTCACACCAGCCTAATATATTAGATCCTAGATTCCAAATGACCAGGGGTTGCCCCTCACGATATCCTACATGTTTCTTGGACTTGGTTTCATCGCCTGCACCTGCATCGGCCGCGCGGGCCTTGCAAAAAAGCAGCCGATCACAGGGGGCCGATCCAAAGCTCGCATGCATCACCAGTGTCGAAACAAAACCCTATCAACCAGCCATCAGGCTCTCTCATAAAAATAAGTTGCAGAGGAGATTCTCCGTTTCGACGTTGAAAGTCTTCCTGTCCAATGACTGGCCGGCCCTGGAGGTTTGACTTCACCGGAGGGGCCATGTCTGACACCTCCCCACACCGGAATTCAAGCCTGCTTGAGCGCCTGCAACGGCGGTCGTGGACTTGACGAGCCCACTAGCGATGGCCTCCACCCTACTAGAAATGGTCTCCAAGAGCGATGGCCTCCAAGCTAAGAGCAATGGGAGCTGCTTGTCAACTTGTCTATCAATGAGTTGCTTCTATGTCCGTTTCATCTGGGTTTGATCCCGGCCCCGGTTTCTTCCTACCAAACTATTCAACCTGAAATGAATATATATAATATAACTCTATTATAATTCATTCTAATTCTATGTGTTTTGCGCCGTCTTTGAACCTTCTTTGCAAAGCCTGAGCCTGGTGCTGTTGATCGACAAGCTCAGGGTCCTGCAGCACCTCAAATGCCTTTAGATCTCAGACTGCACCAACTCTCCTGAGTAGTGAGTGATGGACATGGCACTTCATGGGCACCAACAACCGGCACGCGCTCTTGAGCGCGGCATTCCCATCCTCTTGAGCAAGATCCCCTCAGCGGGATCAAAGCCATGCTTCATCCCAAGCGGCGCCTCTCGCTCTCGCTCCTGTGCAGCTCGCAATGCCGCCCCTGTGCGCGTGGGAGATGAAGAGGGGCCCGCTCAGGTGAAGCGGAAAAACACCTTCTTGACCTGCGGTCCCTTCAGGGCAAAGATTTCAAGACGCCTCAGTGGAATTCCCTCCGGCCTGCTTCCCATCCCAAATGCAAGACAACCACCATGAACATACTCCAAACCACATGACAGCTTTGAACCATAATGTCCAAGACACAAGCGGGGCCCCCGCGGCTGCAAAGAGCCAGAAAACAGATGTAACATCATTCAAAACCACTTGCCATGGACCTGTGCCACCGTGCGCCCGTGTCTGCCACACCTGGCCTAGGCCCAGATCCTTCAAGACCTCCTCGACCGACTCGCAGGCGTTCCGGCCTCGAAAAGCCCTTTCCGACTGAACATGAGGCTTTTAGTGATCCCCAAATAGAGAGGATGGCGCGGTTTCCAATACATCCCGCACGTGGGGGATCGAGGCTTCCGGGGTCCTTTTCTCTTTCGCCCGAGGTCGGCGAGAAAACGAGGTCGCCGGTGTCGGCTCCAGGGCCCCCCCGGCAGCCCTGAAGCCGAGGGTCGGAGGCCCGCTCCGGTGACAGCCTGCCGTTCAGTGTCTGAAGGAGCACGCTGGCTGTGCCCGGAGAAGAAGGGAAAGATGTCACATCTAGTTCTTCGCTCTCCTATCCGTCATCACCACTAAATACCAGTGTTTCCGCTTCTCACTGTTCAATTCAGGGATTCAGAGGCCTGCAGCAACACGCACAAAAAGAATCAAAAAGAGGTACTCAGATAGCACGCGCTTTCAACAGGCATCCAGCATCCACACAAAACAACAGGTTAGCCAGTAGAAGAGCTTCCAGCTCGTCAAGTTGTGTGATCTTCTTAGGAGTGGTGCTTTGAGGATGGCCGTTGTCAACTATGGACATATGGACACTACTTCCCTTCGCCCATCCCAGTACTCATGTAAAGAAGTGTGCAGTGCTCGACCTGTGGAGTACCTTGAAACGATGGTCCTTCCGAAAGCGAACCAAAAGAACGAGAAGTCTTCTCTTCTCTCAACACCAGCTTTAACTTTAACGCTAGCCTGGCAGCTTCCAAGACCGCGCAGACTTTGGCAGTGCGTTGGCAGCTGCCACCTCTGACAAATGTGTGGTGGCAAAGCACATGCTGTGGGGGGTGAGGAAGGCGGTGGTCACGATTCAATCCAAACAAGTGGGATGGACCCCGACAATTGTACAACCTTGGGCAAGAAAATGTTCCTGTGTGAGGGTTGACCAGTAGTTCTGTGATCTGGCCCCATCGTCACAATCAATGCCCTGTCGCTGACCAGCTGCAACCTTGACCAACAAGAAGCGATTCGACACTCAGCATCACCTCCAGCTCTCTTCTTCCTCAACATCACCGCTACTAGTAGCAAGGACACTACTGGTAGCTCCTGGCCGTACTACTAGGAGCAAGGACGCTACTAGGGGCTCCTGGCCTTACTAATTGCTAGTAACACGAAGCTACTAGGAACAAGAAGCTACTAGGTTAAGTGTAGGAACATCACCGCTGAGATGGGTCTCCAAACCGAAGACCTCCTTCAGCCAATCGCGGCTTCGGGAGATCAACGCCGTCGTCAAGAGGTCCCGCACCTCGCGCCAAGTGCAGGTGCGTGAAGCATTGGTGGGTTGAAAGGCGAAGCAAAAGGTGAAGCAAGTAAAGCCCATCACGCGAAGACTGCGCGTGGGAAGCTTCTTGTTTTGGTCAAGATGTGCGTACGCACGAGGGTATGCTCATGTATGTTCATTGTAGGGTGAGTCTGATGGACTTTGGGCGAAGCTACCGTGGTTTGACCAGAGCTATCCACCAAAGCCACCAGGATCTATCCACTTGACCACAGGTGAACGACCCTATCACCCTTAGCAACTGGCATCATTCACTGTTTCTGGGAACGGGACAGCTGATGCCCTTGCTGCCTGCTTCATGCAACACCTATTGGTTCAAAAGTCAATTCCCTGTTGGCTGCTCCTTTTCATAGGAACAAGGACGCTACTAGGGGCTCCTGGCCATACTAAGAGCAAGTAGCAACTAGGAACTCCTGGCATCTCATAATCATAGGTGGAGGTGCCATGAACACCCTCCTTGCCCTTCACCAGTGGGGCTCCCCTTGTCTCACTCCGCTCTTTCTTCGCACAGCAGGCGTAGAAGTTGATGGTTCCGGTGAGGCGTAGGGGGCGCCCGATCGTTCGAGCTACTTGCGAAGAACCCATGCACAACCATCAAACCCTGGTTCCGACCTAGAAGATGGTGACACGGCCACTGCTTTCCATGTCAGTCAGCATGCTCAGCATGAAACATAGATCACAACCTTACAGTCACCAAGCCATACACATCCAGGGAGAAGTTAGGCCGAACAAGTGCATTACTACTAGAAGCAGGAAGCTATTAGGTTGGAGGTTAGAGGCCATCGCGATTAGGTTGGAGGCCATCCTATTATTAAATAACTTTCCCTAAAAATCTAGGAACCAAATCATTCGCACGAGCTATCCTGCGTCCACTTACTAGTAGCTTAAGTAAGCTACTAGCTACCTCTACCTCTCCCTTACTTAATTAAGTAGGCGCCTACTTAATTCAATAGACAGCGCGGGGGAGCGGGCCAAAAGAAAGGGATAACCGGCATTTAGTTTGCAAGACCATGAGACACTCAAATCGGATTTTTTTGAGTTGCATGACTTGTTGGTGGTCTGTTAAACAACTCCGATGATCACCTGAGATATGACTTCTGGCTCGTGTTGCTCGAAGCTTTGAAGAGATCGGGCTTCCGCGTTCGGCCGACCGGGCGACGACCAGAAGGGGAAACGCCGGACCGCAAAGCTGGTCCGGGTCCAAGTGACATTCCCCTCGAAAGGTTCTCTCGATTGGGCAGAAGGAAGGCAGAAATCAACGGATTGAAACACATGGGTGACCGAGCAATGACCAGGCTGACCTCGAACGTTAGTCTGAAACCTTGCTAGGAATATCATTCTTTCACTTGTCTCAAAGAGAAACAGGCAATAATCTATTGAATTGAATTCCACGACACTTTCTGGAGCAGAATGCCAGCGGCGAAGGATATCAAAGGCCTGGATAACACGACATATGGGACGCGGCCATGGCACAAAACATGTGATTCTAGTAAACCTGTGTGTTTCTGGTCTCTCCTTCGCAGTCAGGACTTTAAGCCTCCAAGCCAGGTCTTGTGGACCAACCGCTGTGTTCATCGCTTCATCTCTGCCCTTCAAAGCCAACAGCTAGCTGCTAATCTTCTTGTGGAGGGCATTGCCGTCTCCGCAGTTGGGGAAGACCACTGAATTGCCAAACATGGCCAATCTTCGTCCTGCTCTTCAACTACCTCCTCTCCAAGATGTCCAGTGACCCTTAGATTTAGTCTTCCTGTATTTTCGGCTTTCGCATCTCTTCAAACCCTAAGCTGCGGCGGCACCGGCGGCCCTAAGCCTGGCTCTTGCGGATGAGACTGTCCTCAGCCGTTTCGGCTTGCCACCGAAGCTTCGGGTCCTCTCGCTGCAGCTGACGCTTCCAAGCCTCGGGGCAGCGAGGCACAGTGTGGCACAGTGACACCGGTCTTTTCGAACATCAAGCCCCTAGTAGCGTCCTTGCTCCTAGTAGCGATGCCCTTTGTTCCTAGTAGCTTCTTGCTCCTAGTAGCTTCTTGTTACGAGTAGTAAGGCCAGGAGCCCCTAGTAGCGTCCGAAAGACATAAATTGACATAAGCAACAGGCTTAGCTTGAACGAGTTGGACGATTCCATGTCTAACCAAACGGGATTCTACCGTACAAAAGTGCTTTGAACCACCGAGGTAGGGGACTTTCAGTGGCTTTCTAAGCTTTCCCTATCAACGTCACCACTATGGTGGCCGTCACCAAGTCCACCACCCATGAAAACCACCCAAGCAGTTCAACCCCGCCTTCCAACGTGTTTGTTGGTGTAAAAAGTGCCAAGGCAGGGCATGAAATGCAGTGCCGGCATTTCCAAGTCTGTCTGCAGATTTGAAGGACCAGGGTGAATACTGCTCTAATCTGCTATAGCTTCACCAACCCTCCAAGGTCTTATTCACCAGATGACCCCTCACCCCCCACCGCATGATGCTGAACTCCGACCACCGACCAGAAAACACGACCAGGCCACATCCAAAAGCGCGCGGGAGAACTTGTGCTTCTCTTGGTCGTAAGCTTCCCTCATTTTGCGAACCCCGGGATGGCGCGGTGGCGGGAAGGTCGGAATCGTAACCAGAGCTGGTGGAATACGGTGATGGCCTCCAACCTAAGAGCAATGGCCTCCAACCTGGAAGAGATGGCCCCTACACCTAGATGAATACGGTGATGCACAGGGTCATTTAGAGTGATTCAGTGCTTGCGACTTTGGGGACGAGGGTGAGATGATTCGATGACCTGGTGTATTTCTGCAGGGGCTAAGTGTGAGTTCTTGCTGAAGAGTGCCGGACGTTGATTCAGCAAAATCACAGAAAGCACCATCAACTCAGTGTTAGCTGCAATAGATGTGCAAATTCCTGCAAGACCTTGTTTCAATTGGGCTCAGCTACGCCCGGATCCCATGATCCATGGGGGCGCCCCTGTGCCAGCCATTTCTGGCTTCGAGGATCTTCGTGAGCTTGGTGGTTGCTTCATCCACCAACTCCAAGGGGTACCCCGTCTGCATGGCAAGGACCTGCACCTTCGCCGCCTGCTCCAAGTAGTACAAGTCTTCCTTGGAGGATGGACCGGTCTCCCAACTTGCCACCCTTCCTTTTAGCAGAAATTGATGACTTCCTATCGCTATTCAGGCATACTGCGGCAATCCCTAGTGACATGGAGTTCAAAGCATCGAACCCAAGCGAGTGTCGAAGGCTTCAGCCACAGTGCGCCCGCACACGAAGACCCCGTGGTGCTTCTGCAAACCCACGCGCTTCCTTGGTCGAAGTCGGAACCGCCCTGGTTCCGGGCGACGGTGATGGGGATGGCCCAGACCAATGACACAGACCTCACTGAAACAGCGCATTCATTGGAGGACTTGTCACACACCAGTGCCCGTTTACGGGTATCTTTGTCCGTCTCTGCCAATGCAATGCTTCCCCTACCTTCGAGAAAAACACACGTCGGATAGAGACGCGCGCCGCCTTTTCCAATGCCACCGAGGGACATCGGGAAGAACATGAATGTGACGACACGCCCAAACAGTTAGTGGGTACAAAACGCGTGATGAACGAGCAAAGTACTATAAGCCTACCCCGGCTTGGACAACATCATGCATGAAGACATCTGGAGTATGAAGTTCATCCTTTATTGTTGCCTCCCTAGGATTCCTCGCTATGATGGGATGCCCCTTTCAGCTCGTTTTGCTCCACATGATTCCCTTTCGGTGCCCCTCTTCATCCGAAGGGCTCCTTGAGGGCCGCCGCCAAGCGATTGCCCTCCTGTGCAGGTTTCGGCCACGGAGTCAGAACCCCAAGAGGGTTGGAACTCCTCATGAAAGACTGGCTTTAGTCCATGGCTTTCATCCCTAATAGGTTGGAGGCCATTGCTACTAGGTTGGAGGCCACGGCTAGTAGGTTGGAGGCCATGGTTTTGATTATTCCTAACTTTGGGATTCGCCAATTGGGATTTCCATCAAAAGGCTGCTTTGGTGGCTTGCGATGGTCGTCTTAGAGACCAGCGGGTGTGTGAGACAAGGATTTTGCCATCGGATTCACTGCGCTGCGGTGTGAAACATGGTGAAGGCAGGTGGAAGACCCAAGCAACTTCTGCCAAGAAACCACTCAAACGATTCATTCAGTTCTTGTACACTTTTTCCACTTAGAAATCATCTCCCAAAGAGTCACTTGCGTGCCACTGAGTGGCGGGGAAGAGCCATGGCGAATTGGATTCAAGGAGTTCTGACCATACGAGCGAAGCCCGGCAAGCCCGGCAACCATGAGTGTGGGAGAGGTGTACCGTTAGTACGGCACATGGACTATGCCAACGTTCTGCACTTTCTAGCCCCTCCGGGTGAAGTAGGGTCCAGCCGATCCGATTGTGGCAGAACCTTTCCACATGCCTCTGGATCCAACACAAGGCCCTTGTAGACGTCGTCATAGGCCACTTCATTCCAAAAGCGCAGAGCGTTCTGGCTACCTTTGCCGAAGGATCTGATTTTGGAAGGGTGAAAGGCATAAAAGAAACGCTGTCTACATGGAGAGGTCATCGCTACTCAGGTGGAGGCCATCGCTAGTAGGGTGCAGGTCTTTCCTATTGTATAGGTTGTAGTTCTTGTTGACCAACCTGTTCTTTTGATCTTCAGCGACTCATGCCCCATCAGGCAATCGGAGGACCATGGACACTTCGATACGAGTGCGATGGGTTCTTGGAATCACGCACGTATCTGTCACCATATGTCACCAATCACTATTCCCTCGCGGTGAGTTGAGAAACTATCACTGGAATCATGACCGAACTCTAATACAGGGTTGTGTTTCGTAGAGGACAGTGAGCATCAGTAGTGACAGGATGATCTTTATGTGAACCTACGGAGCTCATGTCCCACATGCGATGAGGGAAGAGTGTACAGCAAACCGGAAAAACACTTCACATGCGGGACGTGGCCTCCCAAAGGCCTGAACACAGGGGCTGAGGTCACATTGCTTGCATGGGCGTGGCTGAGGAAGCCGAGGGTCACATCTGCAGTCGATCCGAGTTAGGCCTCAGCTGGAAGGGGACTCCGCTGCTACGAGAGCCAAAGGAGCAAACAGTGGGGGGTGGACACAGAAGATTTGTTTGTCACTCTCGCAAAAATGGCGGGGCAGCTACAAATGGAGTCTAGATAGAGATAGCTCCTACCACTCATGGATGCATATGTTGGAGGCCACCGCTATTGGGTTGGAGGCCATCGCTATTAGGTGGGAGGCCATTGCTATTAGTAACTCAACATGTTTTTTTCTGTTTGGAATGCAGTTTAATCGGTTTGCGTGATGTTCCATGTTGGGTACACGGGCCAGCTCAGCGCACTGTTGGGTTCAAGTGGATGCACGTGATCCATTCCGTTTCAACTGGTTCTCAACTCTTAACTTGAGAATTTCCTGTCTGAGAGTCGGACGCCAAAGCAACTAGGAGCAAGGACGCTACTAGGGACTCCTGGCATCGCTACTAGGAGCAAGGACGCTACTATGGAAAGTTGGTTTTAGGAACTGCTATGTGGCTCTCACCCTGCTCTCGTGCCGCCACAGCGGCAGTTTGCTCCGGTCGATGCAGCATAAAGCGGTGCTATAGGGCATGTGCGTGTGCAAGACAGCCGCCTTATTCCTCGGTGTCGCATCGGCCCAGTGTCTGGACGGATCAGCTGAACAAATGCCCCCCCCACGGCCAAGGTGACCTAGCCTTTGCGGGCAATTGGCCAGATTGCATATCGAAATGCTTTAAGGGAATGCTTCCACCCTATGACTGCCTGTGCACTTATGACATGGAGGTGCACCGATGTTGAGGAGGAAAGGAGCCCCAATGTCTGGATCTGCTTATATTTATCAAGTACCTTTGGCCATCGGCCCTTCTCATCTGCATTTCGTCTAACAAACTTGTGACCTCACAGCAGCGTTGCAAACCAGCATGTTCTGTCATTCTTCAAGATTCAACTGAGGCTGTAAAGTTCGAGCATGAAGTTCAACCCCAAGCGACTTTCCTAGCTGAGGAGCACGAAGTTGGGCAAGCCTGGACCCGACACGGTCTTCCGACGGTCAAGATCGATACTGCCCCGGTCTTGCTCCGAGCGTCGGAGAACAGTGGTGAATGGCACGATGGATCTCAAAGGCAGAAGTCTCCACCTCAGACGGCAACGGACGACGTTCAGCTGCAGCTGCAAACGAAAAGTAAGTGCTCGGAGTTCGAAGACAGTCATTTTCTGGCGCCATAGATTTTCCATCACCAGCCCAGTCTGGTTGCAAAGGATTGATGCATTGACAGTCGCTCATCCATACTAGAGCCCATGACGTTTGAAGCAATAACATCAAATGAACCTGAACATTGTTTGACCGGTTGGCTTAGAGATTGATGGGGGCTAATGTGAGTTGGCGCGGGTGCTGTGTCGAGAAAAAGCCTGCTGGAGCAACACGAAGTGTGACTAAGTGGAAGTTTGCCGGATTGGCAAGCTTATTCAGAAATGCCGGCAGCAAGTGGTTTGACTCTGGGGTGGTTTAGCTTGAGGAACCTGCGTGATCATAGAGCCAAAAGATCTCTTTCACTCCCAACGACCGGATGCCGAGACAGCCGGTAGCCGAGGCACAAAGCCTTTGCCTGAGACCACCTGACCTCAGGATCTGCCGGCATCTGGATTGTTTATCTACCTTTTTGGCCTCGATCCTGACACCCTGTCGGCGACCGAGCTGAAGGGGAGCCCGTGAAGAAAGATTCGCCCCAGGGTGTTCTGAAGGTCTCGTTCGCTCCGACGACGCTTGGGATCCCTTTGCGGTTTGAGTGGTGAGCTTTCTACTATGGTTTTTTGGTTTGAGAAGGGCCACCGGCCTCCCTCTACACACATGGTAAAGTGTTGCACCTGCCATGATGGAACGTTACCCTCTACACACAGGCTGACAAGCTCTGGTTCCGCTCCTTAAGGGCGTCAATCAATGGGATATCAAGGGCAATATGCTGGAACCAGAACATACCAACAAGCAAACGTCCTGTTTTGGAGGCTGGATGGCTCGACCTGTGAACCAAGGACAGACCAAGTTGATGGTCCCGACAAGCAACCCCAATTCCTGGATCCCAAACCTCAAACCTACACCGCCCCCGCGCACGCGCGAAAAGGTCCTAGTAGTTTCTTTTTTCAATTCTAATTAACTTTAGATCAAACATATTTCGCATTCTATTGAATTCTTGTTAATAGCTTCCTGCTAGTAATGCGAGGAGCCCCGAGTAGCGTTCTGGCTCCTAGTCACCATGGGACCGTTCCAGGTCGCCCGAGCGCTCCTCGCGCCGTGGAGACCGAGGGTCCCTTGGAGTCGACGACGACCAAGTTCTCAGGGGTCACCTCTGACCACAGCAGACCGTAAGGAATCACCTCGGCCGCACCCAAACGAGGCTCGTCGCATGAACGGGGCACACACAGAGCTCACAAAAGGTGAGCCAACGAAGACCGTGAAACATGTCTGGTGAGGAAGAAGGAAGAGATGCCAACAAACATAACAACACCTACCGTTGACAAGCGGGCAGTGGTTGTGGGGCAGCTCGAGTGGAAGAGCCGAATCGGACTTGATAGAAGAAGGGCTGGGCTATACATGGCTCACGAAAAGGTATGTGGGTTGCAAGCATGTCGTGTGGGACATCCTTGCAATGAAACCTCACTGGTCAAACCCTCAAGCAAAGGGACCTTCTGTGCTTCTCCAACTGTAGCCCCAAAGCCAACTTATGAGGCTGCCAGGCATCAAAGAGCTGAAACAATCAGCCTCTCACCAAGCAATTCTAGAGAGCTGACATTTCATTGACATCGACATGGACTAGACCCCGATTTGGGCAACCACGCGCTCTGCGGACCCCTCTTCCACTCAGCCTACAACAAGCCAGTGCCATCTGCGGCTATCAGGGATGGGTTTTCTGCATCCATGTGTACAGTCTTGGTATTCGAGTATTCCATGCTACTAGGAGCAAGGACGCTACTAGGGGCTCCTGCTCCTGGCCTTACTACTAGGAGCGGGCCCCAGTCGTTCCAAAGATCCGTGAGCACCTTCCTTGTGGATGCGCAAAGTGCAACATGTTCCCACGCTCAGCCAGCTGTGAAAGACACTCCGTCCCAACAAGTTGTGTTCTTTTCTCAAAGCTCCATGGGCAAAAACGCTACTAGGGGCTCCTGACATCGCTACTAGGAGCAAGGACGCTGCTAGGGGCTCCTGGCATCGCTACTAGTAACAAGGACGCTACTAGGGGCTCCTGGCCATACTACTAGGAACAATGCTCGCTACTAGGAGCAAAGGGACTCCAGACTCCACAAGTTTGCGATCAAGATTATATTCCATGGACCAAATCGTCCCCAGGCTGTGTGGGTTCTATCTGAATCAGGATGAAGTCACCAAAAACCGGTCCTCCTGACCCGGCACCATGGCAGACAAATGGTTGCACACACCTGGTCAGGTGCGATGGGGAACTTGCTTCAAAGTCAAAAGCAATCACCTCCAACCCACTCGCAAGAGGAACCTCATAGCGATGGCCTCCAACCTAAGAGCGATGGCCTCCAACCTAAAGGGTGGTTCTTTTTCTCTCCGGCAGGGACCATATGCTACTCCGCAGGGCCGACATTGCATGGGTTCCAAAGTAAGAAGGTCCTCTGTGACTTGGAGTGCTTCTTCAGCTGCCTCCCAAAAGCACTCCAAGTCACAGAGGACCTTCTTGCTTTTGGGAGTCAGCTGAAGCACTCCAAGTCACAAAGGATCTTCTCTTCGGTCGTCGGCTACTTCAGAGACTAAGTTGAACTTTGCCAGCCAAAACTTCCATAGCTGCTATCAGAACCTATAGTCTTTGTGAGATTGTCCAACCCCTGCCCAGCAACATTTGCCCTTCTCATCTCAGCACATTCGAAGGGGTGGTTACAATCCAAAGCAAACTCAGGTTATTCTTGGTACTGGAATGTCTTTCCGGTCCTCTTATAGGTTCAGAGAAGAACAGCAAAGAAGACCCAACATGACCCAACCACTTTGACAACCCAATCAAATCGGGCCGACTGAGTTCCACGACTCGGCCGAGCCAAGCACCTTCGTTGAGGCCCATCTTGTCACAAAGCCGGTAGACTGCCGCCAGGTCATCTCTCACCGCCGCTTCCGTCGCCATTCGTGGGCGTGGGCGTCGCGCGAAAAAAGGAGGAGCTGTGGTGAGGAACGGCACGGGTTTGAGCCGCTGTGCTGATAGCTGCCAAAGGGTCCAAGGTTGGGTCTTCGGCAGCGAAAGCGGGGTTCTCGGATGATGGGAGATGACCCAACGCACCCCCCCTCCGGTGCCAGTCCGCACGATCAAAAACACCTTGATGGGGAGTGGAGTGGAACTCCGGTTCCCACCCAAGAGAAGCTGCTGGCAAATCCATAGATCCGGCCAAATCCAGGCATCCCACCTCTTCACAGACCTTCAGCAGATTGATCTCTGCAGATCTCAGAAGTACGGGCGAACAGGGTCCGGTTTGGATCAGCGGCAAGTTGGAACACATGCCCAATTTTCGATCCTTTCAGCCTCAAGCCTTCCAATTTAGCACATCTTGTGGGCTTGCGGGATCTTGTGGGTGTTGCACCGTGAGAAAGTGAAAAACCCTAAACATGCATCGACAAAGCTTGAGAAGTGCATTGTCGAGAAAAAACAATCAATTTTGATAGACACTTGTGCTTTTGCCGAGTGAGTTGCTAGTGCTTTCAGCCGCCAAAATGGAACTTAGGTGGAGGGTTTGCTTGGCACCTTGGACCTCTGGCCGTGACCTCCCGAAGTCGGACATGGAAACAGTTCACCTCTGAACGAACACGAAGACTGAGTGGGAGATGGGCCAAGTAGTAATGAGATCTTGGTTCTTTCAATTTTGGTTGCAAGGACGCCCGGATATAGAACCTATTCACCTTAGATATGGCTCTTCTATCGCAATAAGCTGGCAACTGAACCAAATGGAGCTGGGCTTCGCTTGGGGGGCACCGACTCCAACTTCACTCGGCTGCCTTGGGTCTGCTCTACTCGCCTGCCAGATCTTTGGCGTTCTGCCCCGACGCGCGATTTGGCAGAAACAAGCATTTCACTGGTGCAGGCTGCGCGAAGCAAGAACATGAAAAAAAATCTAATGGCATGGTGCCCGCCTTGACATTTAGTATGCCAATCAAAGACACAAAAAATCCGACGGCTGCATTTTGATTGGCATACACCCGGTGTCCAAGTGAAGGGTGGAGTAGCCCATTGGGAAAACCAACGTGCCAAAACTCGTGTCACAACTCGCCAAGCCCACCTGATAAAACACATTCGAAAGAGCAGGTCGAATGTGTCCCACTCGATTTGAGCTGACGGTTTGCCTTCCCCACACGCTGATGCCTGAATGCAACCTGGTTGGTCTGGTGGTGGGATGTCGGGGCCTGGGAAAATCCGAGTTGCTGGCAAACAAACTTTCCGGGAGACCTTAACATTGGTCCAAGCCGTCCCCAATCAGTAGCAAAAAACAAGATCCCGCCCCCTGTGCCAATGCCAGGACCAGCTTGCGCTGATACAGTCAAACGGCCCTACAATAGCCCAGCACGATGCTATAATATGTAATGGCACGCCCTTCTGTGCCAGGAAGCCGCTTGTCTGGTCTGTGCCTTTGTGTGTAAAAGGTGGTAAAGCAGCAGGGGCCTTGGCATCAAGGGTTGTTACCGTGGGCAATTGTCACCCAGATGCTACTCCTTTGGGGGTCTGCAGTTATCCGCGCACAGGAAGATGTAGACATCGATTCGACAAATAGGGCTTGGCGTGGCGCGGCATTTGAGCTAACGCAATCCTGCGCGTTCACCTCAGTTGTTCTCTGCCGACGCTTGTGTCCATCTTCCTTCGATCCGGAGCGGCGGCACCACCGCATTGCAAATCGAGGATTTCCGAACGCTCAAGATGAAGGATGCTTTGGATCTGCGATAAAGGGAGTTAGAAAGAAACACATTTGTCACAAAGACCAGAAAGGTAAGGAACCAGCTCTTGACATCCACGAGCCCCCTGCCAGAACAGAATGATTGAGCTAAAGCTTCGAGATGCCCCAGGGCACCGGTGTCTTGCAGCTCTATCACCGCGTCTTGCCAGCATGTCGCATGTGCAAAGGCGCCTGTAGGCCAGCTCCAGCCTGGCCAGCAAGTCATCCACACCTGTGGCGACCGGCAGGGTCTCCCTCCTCTTTCGGGGGGTTGGGCATCATGATGTGCTGGTCCTGGTAAAGTTTTGAGGTTGATTGCTGGCATGGAGGGCACCCCTTGCTCTTCGTGTTCAAACGTCTCTTCTTCTCATTTGGCCCACTCAGGGTGCACAAAAGAGCAGCCACAGCAGTATATGTACAATTTGCATGTCCCAGCAACCAAGGTGGATGTTGCAATGTGTGTGTGTGTGACATGAAAGCCCTTTGGCAAACTGTGTGTCCCAAAGTAACCTGAGACATTTGTTGGGTTTGCATCTGTATACACTCTACAGTGGGCCCTGCGGCCCTATGGCCTATATGGCCTGTGGCATGGCATATGGTGTGTCCTTGAGACGAAGTTTGCCCTAGAAAATCACTTGAATGCATACTCTACTCAATTCATACTGTCACGCTGGTGCTACAAACCTTGCACAGAACTTCAACAACTTTTGAAAAACATATGGAAGTTCTGGTTTTGGTGATCTGGTGGTTTTGGGCCGGTAACGGACCACGTTCCGGACCCGGTACCAGATACTGTGTACCAGGTACCAGGTTCTCCACACTGAAATCCTGTGACACGACCAAGCAAACTTCAGACAAACTCTGGGACCGGATCGGAAACTGGACTGGAAATGTGACATCCAGTGTGACATGCAAATTTCTCTGTGTATACAAGCAGTTCCCGGGCAAGCCGGCGGCGGAAGTTTCCTATAAGAACAAATTGACCTATAGGAGTGTCCACGTTCTCTACAACATGCGCGTCCTCCAGTCAAACGCACGCGCTCCGGACTTTTGACCCACGGGATTCCACGTGTGTAAGGTGTGTGCCCCCTGCAGGATCAGCAGCTCACAACAGCATACTGGGTTGTATCTTTGCCACGACAAGATCAGCAGCCCACAACGGCGTGTTGAACCAACTGGGCATGTACAAGTGTATGTACTACAAAGTGGCCAGTCCTCAGCTTCCAGCTCCACAGGTTGTTCCGCGTGCTAAAGTTGTACTAGAAAGTCGCCAGTCAGTTCTCATCTTCCAGCTCCCCACCAGATGCTCCGCGTACTGCAGTTGTACTACACAGTCGCCAGTTCTCATCGTCCAGCTCGCCAGATACTCCGCGTACTAAAAATTGTACTACAAAGTCGCCAGTTCTCCTCTTCCAGCTCTACAGATTGCTCCGCGTACTAAAGTTGTACTAGAAAG
>CAXAMN010021540.1:700974-711014 GCA_963970005.1 Durusdinium trenchii | reverse complement strand
AATCTGCACATGGAGGTTCACAAAGTGCTGCGCCTGCCACGAAATCTTCACTTCAAGAAACAAGTGAAAACTCTAATCCCAATGGGCGGACGATTCCGAGCATGATCCGAGCATGATCCGAGAATGATCCGAGCATGACCCGAGACCGTCTCGCAACCGTCGTTCCGCAGACCTTGACTTGCCAGCTTCGGAGCCACCGGTTCCATTGAAAAATACAGCATTTCGTGCCTTCGCTATCTCTCCACTATGCATTTTGTATTGCGCCTGCCACGACATCTGCACATGGAGGTGCACAAAGTGCTGTGCCTGCCACGAAATCTGCACATGGAGGTTCACAAAGTGCTGCACCTACCACGACATCTGCACATGGAGGTTCACAAAGTGCTGCACCTGCCACGAAATCTGCACATGGAGGTTCACAAAGTGCTGCACCTGCCACGAAATCTGCACCTGGAGCTGGAGTTGCCTGGAGCTTGAGCTGTTGAAACCAGCGCTGGTGTATGAGCGGTGTATGATGACTGGTGTATGATGAGTGGTGTGTGATCAGTCGTGTATGATGAGTGGTGTATGATGAGTAGTGTATGATGAGTGGTGTATGATGAGTGGTGCATGACGAGTGGTGTATGATGAGTGGTGTATGATGAGTGGTGTATGATGAGTGGTGGTTGAACAGCTGTTGAATGTCCGTAACACGGAAGTTTTGCACACTAAACTTCCTTTGACTAGTAAGGCCCTTGTTCCTAGTAGCGAACTCTATTAGACCTTTCTTGGTTTCTAAGAGCAATGGCCTCCAACTTAGTAGCAAGTTATATTAGACCCACGGTGTTCAAGCGAGAAAAAGGGGGCCATGATGAGCTTCGCCGCGCCTGTCTCAGTCGCCATCCGGAGCCATGCAGGCGGGAGACTTCGGGAGACTCTTCAACCTGTCTTTCTATTTCTTTCCGTTCTTGTTGTGCAAAAGGAAAGATTTAAAACAACATAGTTCTTTTCTTTTTTGGTTGGGGGGGCGGATGAAATTGGAACTTAGTTTTTTTTTTGTCTTTCCTGCTTCTTCGCTTTCCTGTTCTTGATTTCCTTTTTCGAAAGGAGCACCTCTTTGAAGTTAGAGCCTCTTGCGGTGGCACAAATCCCCCCAATTCCACGAGGCTTGAGACCTGGACAAACCCAAGTGGGACTCGGTCGTGGGCACGGAACTTACCGGTCCACTTTCTACAAACAAACTCCTAGTAGCTTCTAGCTACCAAAAGGCTTTATTGTTACTAGCGGTGGTGGCCTCCAACTAGTAGCGTCCTCCACCTTGGCTACTCTTTTACTCCCAAAAGGGGCCGGGCAGCTGCGAAGTTTATCTCCCAAGCTTGCCATTCGAAAAACATTCAAGTAAATTGTAGTGATCAACCGCCGTCTCTGCCTACTTGCGCCCTCTGAATGTCAAGCGAGAATGGCTGCATCGACAGGAGGCGGGATCATCACAAAAAGCCTTTGGAACCCTCCAATTGGTTCGATGCTTCTTTAAAGGACTGGACTGGGGCACGTAGCCGCCAGATCGTTTGGAGACCCGCAAAGTCGTTAGGAAGACCACTTCGGGCCCGCCGACCGAAGAAGGGGGTGAGCTTTGGAGCAACATTCAAGCCATCCAAACATGCTCTGAGCTGGAATCGTCCTATACGGTAGGATTGATCAGAAAAACGGTCATACATACTGTCATGCGTCCAATGCGCAATACAAAACAGGTCATGAGCGGAAAACCAAAGGAAAACAGGTCATGAACTCCCATTTCTCACTTGTTTTTGGATAGGACATGCTCTTCTGCGAGTCTACTGTCATGTATGTTTTTAGGAGGGTGTGCCGGGTCGTTGGGATAAGTCAAAAACATGACGTGCAAACTTGTGTTATCCTGACGTGCCAGATTTCGATATCGATGTCGGTTCTCAGAATGGGGAGCTCCACAACGAATGATCTTCTGTCTATTGAGCCAATTTCAAGGCCAACCCAAACAGCTGTCCGTGCGCGTGCAATCGCGCTATTTGTGCGCTTTCTTTTCTCAGCAGGTGGGACGGTTGAGTTGCCATTATGCCTGGGCGCGGCAAAAACCAAGGGCACTGGTGGAACTGACACATTTTAGGTTCCTTTTGCTAGTAGTAACAAGTGCATCGCTAGTAGTAACAAGTGCCTTACTAGTAGTAACAAGAAGCCAGTAGAAACAATAAGCTAATAGCTACTTGCTCCTAGTAGTACGGCCAGGAGCCCTTAGTAGCACTGGTGGAACTGACACATTTTGGTTGGAACTTCATGGATGTCGTTGCCCTTGGTGGGCATAATTGCCGGCGAGGAGGGCACCAGCTCCAAAAAGTGGGTCAGCTGGTAGCTACGCCTTTAGTTGGGTGTCTTAGTGGCAAGCCATACCTTGCAATTTCAGGCACAAAAGAGACATCTCAATCCAACAACCTAGCAGGAGCCCCCTTCCCCCCCCCTGACAGCATGTCAAGGGTTCATGTTTGCTTCATGGCGCCATTTGCTCTTCCTCATAGTCTTGCTGGTGTGGATCCCCTGCAAAGGCTCCACTTTCGGGTTGACGCTTGGGAGCCCTGCACCCTGGAGTGACGCTTCTTCGACCAAATCCATACAATTGCACAATCTACTCAGTCCCTGAGCTTTATCTAAGTACATGGAACGGTCCCATACAGCTGTAGGGGAGTTTCTCCATGAGGTTCTCCATCCACGTTGGTTTTGCAATATCTGAGATCAATGGGTCATTCAGGTCTTAGATTCTCAACAATAATTGTGTGAATGAAGATTCTGGCCCTAATGACCCTCACTACAGTGTCTACAGTGGAAACTTGTGAATCTACCAGCTTCAAGGCCCTGTTTGCTTTCAATGGACCCAGTGCGGTTTTCTCCCCTTCCAGCGGAGTCTCTGAAGAGCTTCCTGCCCTGCCAAGGTCATGGCGCCTGGTGACGGATCCCAGCATGCGGTCAAGAGTGGAACACGTCGAAGCAAACCAATAAAGAGTGAAACGCCGTTTGCCAGGTCCTCTTTTTAACGATCTCCTTTCACCGCGCTACCCATTTCCACCACTGGCAACGAACTTCCTACTCCGGGCATTCTGCAAGAAACTTGTGGGCGTCTGAGTCTTTGGTTTGGCAGCGCATGCTTGGTGACAAAGCCAGAAGCACCATGGAGAAAATGAGATGGAAAGACGCACCGCCCAGTAGGGGTTATAAAATTGGTAAGCCTAGTGAGGCTTTAAGGCAAACCTTCTGGATGTTTCAATCAAACACCAAGCAAACATATTCACAAAGAAATCTATCCGTCCGGGTATTCGATTCTGGTCAGGAAGGAACATGAAACACGGCAAGTTTGCCTAAAAATCTAGGAGCCAAATCATAAGGACCTCCTTGATTAAGTAGGCCCAAGTAGGCGCCTACTTATTTCAGTAGGCAGGGGAAAAAGGGAATCAGGAGCAAGGACGCTACTAGGGGCTCCTGGCCGTACTACTAGTAACAAGAAGCTACGAACGTAGCAAAGGGCATTTCTACTGGGACGCTACTAGTAGCTTTTGGTGTTCCTCTTTTTTCGTCGAGCCGTCTTCCCGAACCCCCCAAGACTTTCCGGTCTCTTGCGGCGCCTTGTGCTTCGGCTTCCGGGAGCCTCTCCAAAAAGGGTCCGCCGCTTCCCTTGTTTCGGAAGAAGTGTATGCGAGGGCCTCCAACCTACTTAGTGAATTCCTCCACAGTTTCGGTCCAGCGTGAACAACTTGGATGGCCGCTTCTGGATGCTTCTGGGCACGCCGAATCATGAAACAACCGCCAAAAGCTTGGGAGGCAACTAAGGTCTTTTGGAGCAATCGACGACACTGGTCACCCTCCTCCACACAGTTTGTTGTTCCACCTAGGCAACTCAATATGCCATGGGCATTTTGTTTCCCTGTCGAGTGTGAGTGCATTCCATGCACTTGTGACAACGGTGGGCTACATTCCACGGGTGCTTGAGACCCACTCGCTCGTGGCGCGACCTCAATCCGTCTCCCGTAAGTTCAACATCCGCGATCTTCACGCGGCGGATCCAAGCCGTCGATGCTACCTCAAGATTTGCTCTATGGAACTTGTGACATGGTCCCGCGAGAGGCAAGGCCCCCCAAATTGAAGCAACGTACATGTTTTCGATGGTCTTCTAACCGTCCAATGACCGGTGCCAAACGTGCATGTCACTTGCCTTAGATTGCTATTGTTTTCTGCACAGGTCCCCCGGAGACTGCCATCGGTGGCTTTCCAAGGCCCAGGATGATGGACAGAGTCAATAGTCTGTGGCTTTGATGGCAGTGGCCCGTTGCAAACGACTCCCGTAACCAAACGTCACACTGCCCTGCGCTTGCTCCAGGATCACCCACAAATTCAAAACCACACTCATGCAGCCATACCTCCATGAAACCCACCTAAAATCCACGACCATTCCAAAGATTCCAAAGGTTGAAGAGATTAGATGCGAAATCGTAGGAAGTGAAAAGTGAAAGGGTGAAGTTGAACACCATCAGGTACCTGTCATCCCGCCCTGCCCTTCTGACAAGATCAACTCCCCTTTGGCCTCGGGCGTCCTTGGCCATTTCAGCCAAGCCTGGCCTCAGGGCCATGTTGCTGGGCCAAGGACTTGGGAGTCCGCTCAACGCTCAACCGACCAACGCGTGTGAATGCGATTGCTCTGTGAAGTGGTGCGTCGGAGGGAGGGTCCGCCAGCTGCGATGCCGCCAGAGTCTTCCAGCTGTTTTGGGTGCAAGGGGCCATGGCCTGATCCTTGAATTCTGGGTTGATATACTGATGTGGCTACCGAGGAGTACGTGCAACCGCTAGTGCTTTCCAGGTGGTCCACCAATGTACGGGAGGTGCACCTGGATGGAACTACTGACCTCTGTGGTCGGGTCCTTTCTCCAACACACTGCCATGAGACATTGAGCCGACAATTGTTCCCTTTTGGCCTTTTGTCGTAGTGGAGCGTGGCTGGGCGGCACACTTTCGGGAGCGTGCTGGGCTTGAGAAACGTTGGGCTTAGGCACGTGGGACTTCAAGAAAGGTTGCAAGCTCGCTGGGTTCCCAGCCTCCCGTGC
The DNA here is from genome assembly GCA_963970005.1 of Durusdinium trenchii. NCBI lineage: Eukaryota > Dinophyceae > Suessiales > Symbiodiniaceae > Durusdinium > Durusdinium trenchii. Next base: position 705,915 of record CAXAMN010021540.1, on the reverse strand, counting down.
GGAGCGTTGTTGCAATGGTAGATTCACATGGCGCGTGTGGCGTCCTAGTCCGTGCGACTCAATTCGGCTCCATGATCCATGCTGCTTTGGCCATCTATTTTGAAGGGCTAGTGTGGCTAGTGTCGTGATGTCCTTGGCTCAGGATTTCGGCAAGCAAGTGCTTCAAACTGCCAGGTTGTTCACGGAGCTGCGAGCAAGGTTAAAATACAAATTTTATGGCTCCGCGGTAGCCGTCTGAACATAAAATACCGAAACAACCATGTCAAAACACCGTGGAGGTTTCTGCCCTCAGGTTCATCTCAAGCTCACCTACCACTTGTGAGAAGCACCCACCGGACTGATAGGCTTCGCAGATTTCCGCCGAGACCTTTCGACACGAGGTGCGACGACGTCGGACTTGGTGGGAAGATGCGGGGCAATGGCACCCTAGTCGCGTCCGATCGCTCCTAGTAGTAAGGCCAGGAGCCCGTAGTAGCTTCTCGATACTAGTAGCTACTTGCTCCTAGTAGTATGGGCCAGGAGCCCCTAGGAGCTTCTTGTTACTAGTAGCTACTTGCTCCTAGCAGCGATGGCAGGAGCGCCTAGTAGCTTCTTGTTGCTAGTGGCTGCTTGCCCCTAGTAGCGATGCCAGGAGCCCCCAGTAGCTTCTTGCTCCTAGTAGCGATGCCAGGAGCCCCTACTAGCTTGTTGCTCCTAGTAGTAAAGGCCAGGAGCCCCTAGTAGCTTCTTGTTACTAGTAGCAACTTGTTCCTAGTAGCGATGGCAGGAGCTGCTAGTAGCTTCTTGCTCCTAGTACTTGCTCCTAGTAGTAAGGCCAGGAGCCCCTGGTAGCTTCTTGCTCCTAGTAGTAAGGCCAGGAGCCCCTAGTAGCTTATTGTTACTAGTAGATATTACTAGTAGCTACTTGTTCCTAGTAGCGATGTAGTAAGGCCAGGGGCCCCTACTAGCAAGAATCGTAGCTACTTGCTCCTAGTAGCGATGCCAGGAGCCCCTAGTAGCTTCTTGTTTCTAGTAGTGAGGCCAGGAGCCGTCAGTAGCGTCTTGTTACTAGTGGCTACTTGCTCCTAGTAGCGATGCCAGGAGCCCCTAGTAGCTTCTTGCTCCTAGCAGGCCAGGAGCCCCTAGTAGCTTCTTGCTCCTAGTAGTAAGGCCAGGAGCCCCTAGTAGCTTCTTGTTACTAGTAGCTACTTGCTGGTAGTAGCGATGCCAGGAGCCCCTAGTAGCTTCTTGCTCCTAGTAGTAGGGGCAGGAGCCCCTAGGAGCTTCTTGTTACTATTAGCTGCTTGCTCCTAGAACCCATGCAAGGAGCCCCTGGTGACTTCTTGCTCTTGGTAGTAAGGCCAGGAGCCCCTAGTAGCTTCTTGCTTCTAGCCCCTAGTAGCTTCTTGTTACTAGTAGCTACTTGCTCCTAGTAGCGATGCCAGGAGCGCCTAGTAGCTTCTTGCTCCTAGCAGCGATGCCAGCACCCCCAATAGCTTCTTGTTACTAGTAGCTACTTGCTGCTAGTAGCGATGCCAGAAGCCCTAGTAGCTTCTTGCTCCTAGTAGTAAGGCCAGGAGCCCCTAGTAGCTTCTGGTTACTTGTAGCTACTTGCTCCTAGTAGCGATGCCAGGAGCACCTATAGTAGCTTCTCGCTCCTAGTAGTATGGGCCAGGAGCCCCTAGTAGCTTCTTGTTACTAGTAGCTACTTGCTCCTAGTAGCGATGTCAGGAGCCGCTAGTAGCTTCTTGCTCCTGATAGTGAGGCCAGGAGCCGCTAGTAGCGTCTTGTTACTAGTAGCTAGTTGCTCTTAGTAGCGATGCCAGGAGCCCCTAGTAGCTTCTTGCTCCCAATAGTATAGGCCAGGAGCCCCTAGTAGCTTCTTGCTCCTAGTAGCGATGCCAGGAGCCCATAGTAGCTTCTTGCTCCTAGTAGTAAGGCCACGAGCCCCTAGTAGTTTCTTGTTACTCGTAATACTTGCTCCTAGTAGCGATGCCAGGAGCCCCTAGTAGCTTCTTGCTCCTAGTAGTGAGGCCAGGAGCCCCTAGATGCCAGGAGCCTCGTAGCTTCTCGCTCCTAGTAGTATAGGGCAGGAGCCCCTACTAGCTTCTTGTTAGTAGTAGCTACTTGCTCCTAGTAGCGATGCCAGGAGCCCATAGTAGCTTCTTGCTGCTAGTAGTATAGGCCAGGAGCCGCTAGTAGCTTCTTGTTACTAGTAGCTACTTGCTCCTAGTAGCGATGCCAGGAGCCCCTAGTAGCTTCTTGCTCCTAGTAGTATAGGCCAGGAGCCCCTAGTAGCTTCTTGTTAATAGCATGCTCCTAGTAGCGATGCCAGGAGCCCCCAGTCGCTTCTTGCTCCTAGTAATAGAGGCCAGGAGCCCCTAGTAGCTTCTTGTTGTAGCTACTTGCTGCAAATAGCGATGCCAGGAGCCCATAGTAGCTTCTTGCTGCTATTAGTATAGGCCAGGAGCCCCTAGTAGCTTCTTGTTACTGGTAGCTACTTGCTCCTAGTAGCGATGCCAGCACCCCTACTAGCTTCTTGCTCCTAGTAGTATAGGCCAGGAGCCCCTAGTAGCTTATTGTTACTAGTAGCGATGGCCTCCACCCTAGTAGCGATGTGTGTCTAAAGGAGCGGAGTTCGGTTGCGATGTTCCGGGTGGAAGGAACATCCGAACGATCAGAAACGCAGACCGGTGACGTGATGTTCCGCGAGGAGCGTTGAGAGAGAGTTGCCAGACTACGTGGGCTGGAGCCATTTCCCGCCCCTTCCCCGGTGACACTTTGTACTACACCATTGGGCTTGCTACTTTGTAAGCTTCAGACCCAGGTAATGACACAAAGTTGACCAACGGATTGACCACGAGAATTTGCAAACCTCGTGGTAAACCCACGCGATGTACGGTTGAAGAACCCGACTGTTCGACGGTGCCGCAGAGGTACGCCAGGATCCCATAAGGTCACCAAACCTCTTTTGGGACAAGTACTGGGACAAGTAGCTTCTTGCTCCTAGTAGTAGGGCCAGGGGCCCCTAGTAGCGTCCTTGCTCCTAGTAGCGATGCCCTTTGCTCCTAGTAACTTCTGTTGGGACAGCCCAAAACGAACGCAGCGTTCCGAACCTGAGTGCCCGGGCGGGATGCTCTGTCGGGCCTAGGGTTTCGATCGTGGAAGTCTGGATTGTTCCATAAAGTCTTCTTGTTACTAGCGTCCTTGCTCCTAGTAGCGGCGCCAGGAGCCCCTAGTAGCTTCTTGCTCCTAGTAGTATAAGCCAGGAGCCCCTAGTAGCTTCTTGTTACTAGTAGCTACTTGCTCCTAGCAGCGATGCCAGGAGCCCCTAGTAGCTTCTTGCTCCTAGTAGTAAGGCCAGGAGCCCCTAGTAGCTTCCTGTTACTAGTAGCTACTTGCTCCTAGTAGCGATGCCAGAAGCCCATAGTAGCTTCTTAAGCCAGGAGTTCTTGTTACAGTAGCTACTTGCTCCTAGTAGTAAGGCCAGGGGCCCCTAGTAGCTTTCTTGTTACTAGTCGCGATGACCTCCAAGGTCTCCAAGCAACAGACTTTGGAGGCTCAACTTTAAATTTTACTCTTGCAATCATCCGCTGGTAACGGCTGGTAACAGCCTGGATTCTGCCAAAGCTGCAGCATAGAGCAATCATGGCACGCACTGCTTTATCGGTGCTTGGTTGTGGCTATTTGCCACTTACTTAAAGGTCTGTCATGTAGCAAGGGGTCACGGACCAGCTCATTGGTTGAACCATTCTGGTGATTGTGTTTGGGCAACGTTCGGCCCAACGAATATGTCCAAAAAGGACGGATGACAAAGGAGTTCATTACTATATTTGAGAGAGGAGGGGGTGAACGAAAGGTAGCAGGCAATCACAAGTAACCCTGGTAGAAGTCCATGACGGCGTGAATGCACAATCCCAACTCCTGATTGTAATACATTTTTGCGAAAGAAAGGAGAACTCAGGTAGCTCAAGCTACCTTTCGTGACTAGTCGCAAGAAGCTGAGCAAAGGGCATCGCTACTAAGGACGCTACTAGGGGCTCCTGGCCGTTCTACTAGGAGAAAGAAGCTACGAACGGAGCAAAGAGCATCGCTACTGGGAGCAAGGACGCTACGAACGGGGCACTCCTGGCCTTACTACCAGTAGAGAAGCTAGTAGGTTGGAGGCCATCGCTTCTAGGTCAATCAGCCGTGTTCTTTTCGTTTCGCCGTCCAGGACCATACCTGAATACATCTGAATACCACCGCATCCTTGGTTTTCCCGGTTCTGGGCGGCCGAAATATCGCCAGACTAGGAGCGCCAAGGCTTGGCACCGAAGATACAAGCCGCGTAGTCGAAAAGCTCTAGCTTCGAATGGTCCGGTGTGCGTCCTAAACACTTCGCATCCCAATCAACTCCTCGCCGTAAACCCAGCTGGACGGCCTCCTGTGGCTCCGCATACACAGGATGGAGATTTTTTCTGTTTTTTCAATTTTTTCCGGATTTTTTTCACATTTTTTCCCCTACTGTTTTTGCTTTTGCTTTTTGCTTTGGCTTCTGCTGGGAGTGCAAGGGCAGGGGACGAAGCGCCACAGCCAGCGTGATGGAGAGAAAGGGAGGGGAACTTTTTGCTTTGACTTCTGCTGGGAGTGCTTTCCAAGCACTAGGAGCAGCAGAAAGGGACAGAAAGGGAGGGAACAGAAAAGGTATCCCACTCACTATACGGACTTCTTTGCGGTTGTCTTTGGGCTTCACTGGTTTCGGGTTTCTTTGGGCTCGGTTTCTTGTCCCTAGGGGGTGCTTTAGGTGTTCTTCCGGCTTAATTCTTTTTAGAATTGTCAACTTGGAATGGCCACATCCTGCTCCAAATTTTACACTCCAGTGGCTCACCAAAGGGTGAGCCAACTTGGGAGGGCAACATCCTTCTCTAAATTTTACCCCTGCATGGCCCACAAAAGGGTGAGTCAAGTTGAGATGGCAAC
>CAXAMN010021540.1:667489-692787 GCA_963970005.1 Durusdinium trenchii | reverse complement strand
AGCTTCCTGTTACTACTAGTAAGGCACTTGTTACTAGAAGCGATGCAGTTGTTCCTAGTCGCGATGCACTTGTTGCTAGTAGCTTATTGTTTCTATTCTAATAAACTCAATTTCTATTTGAATTCTTGTTTCTACTAGCTTCTTGTTACTACTAATAAGGCACTTGTTACTAGAAGCGATGCACTTGTTCCTAGTAGCTTATTGTTTCTAATGGCTTCTTGTTACTACTAGTAAGGCACTTGTTACTAGAAGCGATGCACTTGTTCCTAGTAGCCTATTGTTTCAAATGGCTTCTTGTTACTACTAGTAAGGCACTTGTTACTAGAAGCGATGCACATGTTCCTAGTAGCTTATTGTTTCTAGTAGCTTCTTGCTACTACTAGTAAGGCACTTGTTACTGGAAGCGATGCACTTGTTCCTAGTAGCTTATTGCTTCAAATAGCTTCTTGTTACTACTAGTAAGGCACTTGTTACTAGAAGCGATGCACTTGTTCCTAGTAGCTGATTGTTTCTAATAGCTTCCTGTTACTACTCGTAAGGCACTTGCTACTAGAAGCGATGCAGTTGTTCCTAGTCGCGATGCACTTGTTCCTAGTAGCTTATTGTTTCTATTCTACTAAACTTAATTTCTAATTGAATTCTTGTTTCTACTAGCTTCTTGTTACTACTAATAAGGCACTTGTTACTAGAAGCGATGCACTTGTTCCTAGTAGCTTATTGTTTCCAATAGCTTCTTGTTGCTACTAGTAAGGCACTTGTTACTAGCAGCTTATTGTTTCTAATAGCTTCCTGTTACTACTAGTAAGGCACTTGTTACTAGAAGCGATGCACTTGTTCCTAGTCGCGATGCACTTGTTCCTAGTAGCTTATTGTTTATATTCTAATTAACTTTATTTCTATTTGAATTCTTGTTTCTACTAGCTTCTTATTACTACTAATCAGGCACTTGTTACTAGAAGCGATCTCTTGTTCCTAGTAGCTTATTGTTTCCAGTGGCTTCTTGTTACTACTAGTAAGGCACTTGTTACTAGAAGCTATGCACTTGTTCCTAGTAGCTTATTGTTTCTAATAGCTTCTTGTTGCTACTAGTAAGGCACTTGTTACTAGAAGCGAGGCACTTGTTACTAGTAGCTTATTGTTTCTAATAGCTTCTTGTTACTACTAGTAAGGCACTTGTTACTAGAAGCGATGCACTTGTTCCTAGTAGCTTATTGTTTCTAATTATTGTTGGAGTGATGTGGAGATTTCAGGTGGATATACGGGTGGAGGAAGGAGCGGTTTGCTTACCAGAATTCTGACCACGTGTTCCTTGACTCGTTGTCGTGTTGGGAGGTCCAGGCACTCAAAACGTCAACCAATATCACTGGTCCTTGGCGGATCTCCATCAAGGCGCTAGTAGGTTGGAGGCCATCGCTACTAGGGTGGAGGCCATTACAACTAGTAGCAAGAAGCTACTAGGAACAAAGGGCATCGCTACTCGGAGCAAGAAGCTACTAGTAGCTCCTGGCCTTACTACTAGGGCCTGGCACCGCTACTAGTAACAAGAAGCTACTAGGCCGTTGGACGGTCGGAACTCCGCGCCTGACCCTCGTGCTCCGGGAGATCTTTGACCGCTGCCTGGCCGTTCCATGGTGTCCTCGTTTGTGGTTTTGAGCTACTTCTGTTTGTTGTAGTGCGGCCAGGAGCCCCTAGTCTGTTTCAGGTACGCTCGTGTTGTTCAAACTCACATGGTCACGAACCAACATGGTTCGAAAGCTTCCTGCGAGCGGGTGGGATTGCCCTGGACCGTGTGAGAAAACACGTGCTGGTTCAGGACCAAGACTGGGTTGGGCGATTGGACACATCATGTCGTACCCATGTTGGAGAAGATTCATTTTCCTTCCAAGGGCCTCTAACGTTCTCTTAATAAGGGCATGTTGACCCTGTCAAGGGGCTATGCACGCAACACCATGGTTCCTCACTGAGGTCGAGCTTGAGGCAATTGACAGCAACAAAAGGTTGATCGTAGAAAGGTAGATGGGCTTTGCCAACAACACATCAGCGATCTGGGATGATCTGGGTGGTGCAAAAGCTGATCATCGGGCGGATCCTCTGTGGCAAGTCTATCGCTTCTTCACAGGAGTTAGCCTGTTGTTCGAGAGGTTCCTACCTGCACTCTGCCCAGCAGAATCTCTTGCTTGGACATGTAGCTAAACATGCAACTCATGGACAGACCGGACCAAACCAAACTCACGAGCTACCAAACCCATAAACACTAACATATGAACCATATATGAACACCTTTCACAACAGTTTCACAAACCTCACCAGACCCAGTCTTCACATCGCCTGCACGCCACGGCGAAGCCAGTTGGCGTCAATGGGCTCTTCCTTCTCCGGTGCCTCTGCGAGGTTCTCCGCTTTGAATTTCATCTCTTCGCCTGGGCGACGGCACCGCTTTTGGACCTAAAGGCCCAGTGCCACCAAAACGGCACGCCACAAAACGACGGACAAAAGGAGGGCGTGCTGCGGCATGCAAGTTCGAAAAAACGTGTGTGTTTCACCTCTTTGACCTGTTTACTTGGAGCTACTAGGAACAAGTGCATCGCTTCTAGTAACAAGTGCCTTACTAGTAGTAACAAGAAGCTAGTAGAAACATTGTTACTACTAGTAAGGCACTTGTTACTAGAAGCGATGCACTTGTTCCTAGCTTTTAGGAAAAAACGTGTGTGTTCACCTCTTTGACCTCTTCGTAAAGAAGTCCGAGCGATCCATGAAAGCATCGCCCCGTGTGCACCCAAGGTGCCGAAGGGTTGCACCTTGCATCTCCAGCGGCCCGTGCTCTCCCGTGCCTGTGAGAGGGTGGGTGGTTGTTCTTATGGATGCTTCGGATATTCTTTTTTGGTCCGGTTTCCTCTACCCCCCAAAATGCCGATCTTGACGTCTGTGTCGGTTCTGACTGGTGACTGATTGGTTCGACCGGAAAAGCTTTGACATGCTTTGAACATCCGATTTTTGGATGGTTGGGGCCATGGGGCCATGATCTGGTGCTTTTCTATGCGCTTCTTCATGTACACCGCTAGCGCACATGCTTGCACCGATGTCCTGACCCGCCGCATGGTGTTCGCAGCATGGTGAAAACCACATGGCGCGCAGCATGGTGTGGAAGCATCGAAGCTCGTCACCCTGGCCATGCATCTGATTGCACTGACCTCTTGGTGCTTGTCCTTCCACACGCGCGGAGGCCACGCCTGGATGGTCACCTGCCAACGGGGTTTCTCACGGGGGGTCTGGGACCTCCCAACTTCCCAAGTCTGCTTCGAAGATAGTGACCTCACCAACTACGTCGAACACCCAAACGTGTGAAGCTGCGAAAACGGCTCGACGACGCCTAATCTTGGCCAAGGTGCCAACGTCCGATACATGAACCTGTGCTTTTCTTGGTCTTGACTGCACATGCGACCTAATGCCAGTAGCACCTTGAAATCAGCAACCGTGGGGGCAGGTTGCAGGCCATCTGATGCCCACGATTTACACGCCTGGATGGCCAAAGTTGAATGTAGCAACATGATGAGGATCCTTGACGCATGACAGGGGGTTGAGTCTTCGATCTTCGAAAGGAAGAACCGCATTTAGCAGACCAAAATGCCGATGAATTACACCCATCAGGGTCCCATCATCGTGCCTCCTGCCCGTTGAGCTCAGGCCTGGCGTGTGCATCCCAAAACTACGTCAGGGACGGTAGATGCTGGGTATCGCAACTTTGACCCAACCAAACTATAGGGCCGCTAGCCGGGGCCTAAAGGGAAAGAAATACATTTTGTCTACCTATAAGGGAATTCCGAGACCGCAACATCTTCAAAAATCACCTGACGAAGCTAAATGTTTGGACCCATTTTTCGAGAAAAACGTACCCTCCCGACTGTGCCTGGACTTCAAGCCCTCCAGCACAGCACGATTCCCCGGGCGAACCCAAGGCCGCGAGGGCTCCGCCATGGAGAGTGGCGATGTGCCGAGTTTGGGGCAAGTTAGCACCTGAAAATCCATATCAAAAACTGCAAAACATAACATATCTTGTGCAAACCTGGTGTCGTTTTCGGGCTTCAGAATAGACTGCCTAACCGTGCAATGTGTTCTTACAGCAGGGGGCTTGCCATTGAGACATGCTGTGAGCGTTCCTTTCGCAGGCTTCAGCCACTGGCGCTGCTTTTGGAACATGGAAGATCGCAACCGTGGCGGATTGCCCATAGGGGGGGTATGCTGCAGCCGGTGTGGATTTCTTTACTTGGTAGCTAGTCAAAACCAGAACTGGTGCAAAACACCAGGCTTGATGAAATGTTGGATGTGCGCCAGGGGCCAATCCAAAAAATATAACCTCAAACGTTTCCCTGCGCCGTGCTACGATCTCTCTTTTTTGTTTCATGCGGTCATTGTCATCCTACACAGCTCCTGTCAATCCCAAATGGCCGGAAGAGCACACAAGCAAGGCTAGCAGGCGAAGAGCCGTGGCATTCAAGCTCCAGGTTAATACCAGGTCATCGTAACATTGGATCTGATCCGTCTTGTGCGTTTTTGATCCTTTTTGCTGGGTAATTAGATTCAACTTTCAACATTTAACGGTGGGTCACTAGGGACTCCTCGTTTTGTTTCCGTTTGTTTCCGATGGGGTGGACCAGGGGTGCAAATTTCCATGAAGTGAAGATTGATTTGGCTGGGAGGTGGGAGTGTGACAGGCTTGAAAGGCCTTACAAGTTACGAAGACAAGGTGTCGCGGATCCCCTTTAAATCTACAAGCCTAAGCTGGTGCAAAACATGCTAACAGAAGTGAGAGGAATGATCAACATTATCAGCACCGTCACCTAGCCCCTGCGATGAAAGGAAGCATTGATGCACCGGTGACCCAGGCATATTTTTCAACCTGCTTTTGAAACAGGGACAAGTTGACACAAAACCTGAGCTGTTCACGCAACGGTCGTCCAGTGATGAATCACCCTGGCGCCTCTGGCCGCCACATCAGTGGCCACCAGCACTGCAGGTCCGGCGGTTGGTAGAACTGCACCTCGGCTTGTTGGAAGTCTGGCCGTTGAGCCAGACATGCCTCGGTTCCGCCTTTTCTGCCAAGCACTGGTCGGATGTCCGTTGCGGACTTCATTGCCATGCCATTTGGACCCCTCAGTCCCTCACTCAGTCACTCGGCCTCTATGAGGAAAAAAAGCTAGTAGGAACAAGTGCATCGCTAGTAGTAACGGGTGCCTTACTAGTAGTAACAAGAAGCTACTAGGAACAAGTGCCACGCTACTAGGAACAAGTGCCTCACTAGTAGTAACAAAACATGTTCGTTCCCTCAGGTCCGGCGCATCGCCATTTTCGTTCTTCGGGCGCTCTCGGTCCGGATCGCGCGCGCTCCCTTTGGGCGCCAGGTTTCCGGGGCAGGGGGATGCGGCGCAGCCAACGGCACGGGTGGGTTCGGATGAACTTGGCCTGCTGAAGAGTGTTGGCCTTCACGTTTGAACCCCCCCAAAGCCATTGAAAAGGGAAGGAAAACAACCAAAAAGGATCCAGGTGGGGAAGAGCAATTTTACTATCATTCATCCGTGCCTAGGTCACTGGCTGCTAGTGACTTCTTCTCAGCCACTCCAGGCCCTGTCAGTCTTGTCAGGCGTCAGGCGCCCTCGGCGACCGTTGAAGTCGAGCGCAAACGAAGGGGGGCACAACGTTGGATGGTGTTCGGTCCTCCATACAGTTGGACGGGGAATCTTCTTCCGGATTGTCCAGGTAAACATGTTGTGAGGAACGTTTGGTCCTTTGTTGGGAGTGAACCCCCTGAGACGGTCAGAAGGAGGCGTTTTCGGAAGATGTTCATTTTCAGCTCGAGGAATCGCTCATTCCAGGCACAGGAACCAAGTGCCAACACAAGTTCCACAGAGTATGAAGCATTATGAAGCAACATTGAAAGGTGTGGAAGTCAGCTTTGATTGGTTGGCCCCACTGAGTAAACTTGAGATCAAGCACTTTCTCCACATAGCTTCATTCATTCCCCATCATCAACTATGCTGCTGGTCAAATCCAAGAATTCTGAGTGCCTTCCAGCTCCTCACGTACAGCTCCAGCACACATAGTCTCATAGTGGATTCAGTTGGATAAATGTTTTCACGAATGCTCCCCCAAGTGCCCCACGTAGTCACCACTTTCAGTCGCAAGTGTTCCTCGCCGTGACCTGGTTCCATCGATTCCTCGAACCGGAGGCGTGGCCCAAACAACTGGAGGCCGAGAGACAAACACATACAAAAGAATCATTCAGGTCCAGTTTTCATACTTCTCTCTTTTTTCCCTTTCAATCGGCACGAGGATCTAGGCCACCACGGAGCCCGCAGAGGCTCACGTCTGTTCTCCCGGTGTCCGGGTGTCCCTCCAACGGCTTGCCACCAGGTCGCAGCTCCTTGGCCCGCCAGTTGCTGACATTTCCTCAGGAAGAACGTAATGAGTGCTTTCTCTCTCTTGGGACCAAGGGAGCGGCTGTGGCTTCCTGAACTCTGACCTCTTAAGCTTCTGGGAATTGCACTGAGACATCGGGGTCAATCTGTAAATTTGCCGTCATGCTTCCATCAATTGCGGGCAATTCCTGCCGTGGTTCGGATTTCACTCCGGCTCGGGCAAACAGACTCATGCCTACGGAGTCTACGGTCCCTCCCCTCCAGCGCATCACGACGCACAGTGTGTGCCCAAGCAGCTTTTGGAATGCATCCCTCTGTGCTTGGCAAGCTTCCAGCTCTTCCTGCGTGAAAGGGTCGCAAACATCAGCTCTTATAGAAACAAAGGTCATCTAGGCCACCAACAAAAAACAACGGTGCATCCCGTGTAGGGTGTGCTTCTCAGCAAGATGCCCCCATGATGGCCGCCTTACGGAACCTCATGGTGTGGGCGTGCGTTGGGTTTAACGATATATTTAAGCTTACTAAAGCCGTTTTCAAGCGGTGCTTCCCTTCGATGACACCGCAGGAACGATAGGAGCTCGATCGACGCCTGCAGCTTGCCGATGGCTTGCAAGGCCAGCTCGAATCGTTGTGCCATCTGCGTTTGCGCATCGCCTCCCGCCACGGAGAGTTCCGTTGACTCGGTGGGGGCCGAAGCGGAATGATTTGAGGACATGAAGTCGAGGTAAGCTGCATGGTGTTGAGAGTAAGGGTGAAGCCAAGAGGAAACCACCACTGGAGGAGTTTTGAGAAATCCTCTGCAACACGGTTGGTGATTTCACTTGTGGATCACTTGTACAAGACCCCCGACGATGTGAGCAGCCCGTTGGAAGCACGCCGCACCCTCAGCCGCCGTTCGACCTGTCAACCCGCAGAGCTAAAAACGTTTGGTGCCTGCACGTTGCGCTTCGACGCGTTTTTGCAGCTTGAGCACTTCCTGGCACGGCCAGCGCTGCATCATGGAGGTTTGACCCACAAACATCTAAGTCGTGAGGCAGGTGAAGGGCGTTTTTTCCCTGCGAAATTGAATCATGGATTGATGCAGGAAATTGAGACCGGAGTTGTGAGGCACCACACTTCAGAATCAAAACCCGCTGGCTGACACGACACCTGTTTTGGCCCTCAACCACATAAAATCCATTCCCTTTTCTTGAAAAATAGACCCTTGAACATCATGCAAGAGATCCAAAGAGTCCCCGTCGCCTGGACAGAACAATGATCGAAAAGAGATTCTCCCCACAAAACTGTTGTGCTTGCAGCTAGGGCGGCACTTACTTTATATCCACACACAGCCAGTCGTCCTGCTGCAAGTTGTCCCGCTGCTGGGTCACTGCACTGACCTGGCGGCTCAACATCTGCACAGCTGAGCTCTTCACACGCCATGCAGGCAGTTGACCCGTCACCCACCGTGGGGCTGGTGGCGCAACGCTTTCGCCCAAGCGGACGAGGCTGTGCCAGCAACCACCTGATCCGAAGAGGTGCCAGTTCCGCTCTCCCGCCTGCATCCGGAGCTGCAGCTCCGACTCTTTGACACCACCTCACGGCGTTCCCACCGCGCGAAAAAGCCCAACGTGACTGAGACGGAGCCGGGGTGGGCGAGCGGACAAAAGCCTCCAACGGTTGGACATGAGCATCTTGGACACATGAAGAAGGATGAACAAATCAACTATAGTGAAGTAAACACGCACCTTTAGGCCCAAAGAACGTGTCATTTATCAGCAATGATCTCCCTGAGCAGATGGCGCCGGGGGGGGTTTGAAATAGATTTTTTCGTGCGAACTTCGGGTCGATCTTCCTCTTGAGGCTACACCTCCCGGAATCCGTGTAAGACCGACTTAGGAGCTCGTCAGAGAAAAACAGGGCAATTGCGCCACTTGCGCCTGGTGTCCGAACAAACATCGCAGTGACATTGGTCGAGGGGCCTCTTAACTCCATAATTCTAACCCTTGACCAATGATAACTTCCTGCACCAAAGGATGTCGCACTACTGCCTGGTGCTGGATTTGAACGCACTCCATTCCAGGGGTGGAGTGAATTGAGATGGCTACTCCGCCCTCAAATCACCGTGTGACCAGAACATTGATGTGAAAAAAAGCCAGTTCCCAACATTTCCTCAATCATCACGGCGCCTGTGGTGGAGCTTTGTAGCTTTTCCACCTGGAGCGACCCAGAGAGGTGTGGGTTAACGTCGGCTCAGCACCTATAGTTAAAACGAACTGAATAGATCATAGTAGACCGGGGCGACGTGAATTGCGTAGCCTCATCTAAATTCAGTGTTTTGCCTATTTATAGCTTCTGATGGTTCCACTTCTTTCGACATGGTTTATGAGGTGCGCTGATCCCCCTTACGAAAAACCCAACCACGTGCCACATGCAGCAAATCCTGCACACCTCCCAGTCACCCTTCATCAGAAGCGCTCGCTGCCCTCTGTCAATACCGCTCCCACACCCCCGGACTTCTCCGTGCCGCGCGGCGCTGCGCGCCTGCTGTTGCAAGTCCTGCTGCCGTTGCTCCAGCGATCTCCGTCGGGCGCTCTCCAGTTTCAGCTCGCCTCGCGGCGCTCGAAAAGGTGGAGACCGGCATAAGACCCGAATCCTTGAGGTGAACGAGTTCTGAATGCACCTGTTTCACAAAGCTATCAACAAGTTCTTGAGTTCCTTCCACCAACTCGTCCTATCGTCCTATCCTCCGGTCCCCCAACTTGCCGTTCTGCTTTCTACCCCGCCTTCCGCGGCCTCGCGGCTGCGGTCGGCGGCCTCTCTGGCACTGTCCACCTGGAGCGAAAAGCGGCACACACATCGGTCGTTGGAGTGCTCCGTTTCAAGGACACATCGGGCCTTTCACCACTCTCGGGAGCCCTAAAGCGAGCGATGTGTATTTTTTGTGTATCATTTTTTTGTTTTCCTGTGTTGACGGTCAGTTTGAGATCCATCTCATTTCGCAGCACAAGTCCACACTGACCCCAGTGCTGCTGAGAGGCTTCAGCCATCTCCTTTCCTCAGATCTTCCAAGGGGCCATCGTGTTGGGAGAACTTCTAAGTTATTTAGGTTTTCTACCGGCCTTCTGAGGATGCAGTCCTTGTCAAGTAGATAGTATATAACTACGGAACAGTCCAAACTCAAGAGAGAAAGCATTTGTCTTGAACTCTCTGACACGCCACCCTCCATGAGTGCACACAAACTAGAAAAGGCTGGTGATCGGTTTCCCTGCCATGTTGCTACAGCTTCAGGGGTTGATTTGTTATTTGGAGGGCCGCCCGCAAATGACCTAGGACATCCCACAAGACCTATAGATTCGCATCTCAAGGGTTGTGAAGAATGACCTCGGAGGTGTTCAAAGCATGATCGGGGCAGCGCTGTTGCGCTGTCTGTTCTCCCCACTGCAAATTAGGGAGATCTGCTTGGATATTTACTACCCTTGCAGGGCTCTGGTCAATCAATCCCAGTTCAACGACAGCCGCTGATTAACTGGACAGATTGATGGATTATCTGGGTTGCCCAAAAAAGCGCTGCACAAAAATCAGGTTCGTTTCTTGGGACTGCAAGCTAGCCTCCAGGCGCCCTCCCCCACCAATTCCTTGTGAACTTGATCCTGGGATCTTGATGGGGGCCTCCATTTGCTGTGTTCCAGCTCTTCCCCCGCCACCTAATTACCCATCCATCTGGACCACCGCCATGATCGGACATAAGATGTCCGTGAAATCACGTCCATTCTGAAGGATGTCATCGCCATTAGGTTGGAGGCCATTGCTAGTAGGTAGGAACCATCGCAAGTAGGTTGGAGGCCATCGCTATTGCATAGGTTTCTTTTGCTTCTGTTTTCCCTGTTGCCACATCACGCACGTCGTCAGAACCACGTGGCTGAGCTCTTGTAGCTCGCACTGCGCCGCCTTGGCGCGCTCCACCTCGTCCCGGAGCTCCCGGGCACGGCGCTCCTGGAGGTTTCCCGCGTCATGAGACGTGGATCAAGCCACTCAGAGCGATCAGTTCATGATCAGTTCAACAGCGGAAACAAGAATTAAGGCAACAGGCCAATGATATGAGCTGCCTTTCACCTGCTGTCTTCTCTACTTTCTTCGAAGTTGTTCCATCGAGAAACTCCACATGCTGGAGCCCCTTCTCCGTGGCAAAGGGGTCGGTCCTTGCATACACTTTCTCCTGTTTCACTTGACTATGACATAAGATTATATGGGGTCTGCGTCCTGATGTGGGCAAAGGCTACTGGGCAACATCTGCATAATTCCAGAATCCCATCTCCAACGAACCTGCCCATAGCTTGGAGCAATTGTTTGTATATAAATATTTATACGGAGAGAGAGAGGGAGAGAGTTAACATGTTATTTTCCCTCTCCTTGTTCCAGACTTGCAGGTGATCAGTACTAAGCGCGCGCACATGCGGAAAAGCTCCTTTTCAAAAAAGACTTGTCAAGCTAGACTTGAATCAGCTCATGTAACATACCAAACCATGCCACCAAGCCACCAATTCTTGCACTGTGGGCGACCTAAACCACCTTGGCTCTGATGGTTCTCCTGCATGGCTTCACGCCGCTGAAGCTCTTCCTTGGCCGCCTCCAGCTCAGCACGCTCCTCGCCGTGCGCGCCATTGCGCTCACGAAGAGCGCGCAAAGGGCAGGCTAGAGTGGACATAAACTGTGGATATGAGGGCACTCAAGGTGCTACTCAAGTTCTGCCTGTGATGGGGGCATGTTTGTGCTAACCAGAATTATCGACAGGCAGCCGGTGTTGGGGGTGCTTCAGTGCCTCGCGAACAACAAAAGTTGAGATGACTTGCCTTAAAACTGCATTGCTAGTGAATCACCTGCACCCGCCCTTCCTCAAGCGCATGGGTTTTGACTTGCACCAACTTGCATCTCCAGGCAAGGAATTCGTTGTCAAGTTCGTACCTGAACCTGCCTAGAAACAATAGCCAAATGTGAAATGTAAGCAGTTCAGCATAGCTCAACTGTGTACTGCTCGAACCACTGACTTCTCGTTCAATCCCCAATTTCTTTTCCACCAAAGCCGGTCCAGGCATCTCAGGTGCCTCTCCTTGTCACGCTCCCGGTAGGCGACGGCCTCCCGCTCTAAGAACTTCTGCCTCGTCGCTTCGGTGTCACCGAACGGTGGGCCGCCAGCGGTCACGTTGAACATCAAGTTGCGATTCGGTGGGTGACCAAAGTAGATACTACCAACTCACAGAAACTCACAGGCACCTAGAGTCCCCCCCTCTAGTGAAGAAGCACGGCGTACCCAAACATCCAAACGCGTAAATAAGGCCTTTTGGAGTTCGCCAACATGTCTCCTCTAGGGGGTCGCCCATTGGCACCTCATTAGCACGCAGGTCAAGCCGACAATGGCACCAAACCATCCATCCCCATCCCTTGCCATCAATCAATGGCCCCTGAGGCGGCTGAGGCGGCTTGCGAAGTCCGTGGTCTCAGTGAAAACGCGGAACCCACGGGTGCGGAGTGTCTCCCAAATCCTTTCCCCATTTTCCCACTACCAACCCGGTTGAATCTCAGCTTGTTAAGCGCATCTGACATGCCAGCTCCCCTGAGGCTCCTTCCGAGCGGCTCTTGGTGTGCGAGCTGTGCTTCAAGCTCGCCCAGGCGTTGTTGGTAGGGCATGCTCTCGTTCACGAACCTCAGGGCACGCAGCTGCGTAGCAGAGTCGTGTCAGAGACTCAGAGATGGTGATGGTCCCCGAACACCACATGCAAGGGGGTGCTTAGTGAGTGACCACCCTTTCGGATGAGTTCACCTATGTTTGACGATATTTTGGGCCAGTCCGCCAGGTTTTTGTTGGTCCTTTAGACTCATGACTCATGAGGATCTTTGGCAGGGAATTGCAGGGAACAGGTTGTGCGGGATCTTCGCTCATCCAACCCGCCCGAGGCTTTGGACTATCCATGTGCTCAACGATGACTTTATCTCTTGACTTGGCCCCTGGGACTATACTGGCGATAGGAAACGTAGAGCACGGCACTCAGTGCCGGCATTGGTCACATGCCTTTCACAGGTCACCTGACCTGATTGGTTGAGTCCACTAGGGTTCACTCAACCACACACATCCAAAAAGAAGAAGTCGTAATCTTACCTGTCATGACTAGCACATCCAACCGGGTCTGATGAGGTCTTCCCGGAGTCTTCCCATTCAATTAGGATCAATTAGGACTCCACCCAAGCCACTCGCACTCCGCAGCTTCCAGCTGTCGCCGGTGCTGCTCTTGCAGCTGCTCTGCCTCCTGGGTGTGCTCCACGGAAGGTGGTGCCATCACAAAGCTGTCCAAAGCCAAATCCCAAGGGTGTTCAAAGAACTTTCGGTGCTTGTTCTCGAACACCCAGTAGGGGACCCACTATCAAGCACTATTCAAAGGTGTCTCAAGTGCCGCTCTCCGGAGTTTCGTACTAAACTGGATCCCCAAAACGGTGGAATTTCTAGAGCAGATTCACATGGCAGAGCAAAACCACTGGTGTAGGGGAGAATTGACCTCCATGTCTTCACCATTTTTTGTTTGGCCCCTAATAGTCTCAAGAATTGGGGAGCCTTTCTTCCTGGTCAGGACGGTCAGGGCAAGGTTTCTTCCTTTCTTCCCTTCCCCTCTTTTCCATCGGTTTCTTCGTGCCGCAGCACGGCCAGGCCGCGCCGCGCCTGGGCCTGCTGCTGCAAGCGGCGTTCCAGGTGATCGACGGCACCCAAGGCCTTGCAGTCGATCGTCACTTCGGAGTCTCCAGATGCAATGACAGGCACCATTGCAGTCACTTGAAGAGTCCCACTTCTTGCGAAGAGAAACGGGAGCATGATACTGGAGTTTCAACATGTTTCAGCACTGCGGTTGAACTTCATAGATGCAAGCTTTTGGGAACCAAGGTGTTGCGCTCCACCTTCCAAAGTTGGCGCCGTCTCACTCAGCCAATGGCATTCTGCTCATCACCACCGCTGGGTCCGCTCCACCGACTCGGCCGCTCTGCCGGCCCGGCCTGCTGCAGCTCCACCGTCAGCGAGCTGCTGGTGGCCCGGAGCTCATCGCGCTCGTGGCAGAGGTGCCTCATCGCACGAGTCAAAGGTGCCTGGGCGGTGCCTCGGGTCTTTGTCCTTTTGGGAGCATCCCACTTTTTGTTTTTGAGCAAATCTGCTCAGGTGACTTTTCTGGCGACCTCGACCTCAAGACCTTGAAGAGGTACGAAGCCATGGATTCTTTCAGAGGGTCCTTGGATGTCAACTCGTGTCAAAAGGACTCCTTTCGACCAAGGGCCAGTTGATCTGTTCCTTCCTTCTAACCCTGTGCTTTCTCTGTGCCTCACATCCACATGGCCATCCAGACCAGGAGCCCCGTTCGTAGCGTACGCGCGCCCAAAGACGCCCAAAGACGCCCGCAGATCGAAGGAAAAAGGGGCACCCAAGGCACTGGATGCGCTCCTCCATCCGTCGCTCCTTCTCAGTCGACTCCCGTGTCTTCATCTGCAGTGCCTGGTGGTCCGCCTGGTGGGTTCGGACGGTCGAGGACGGACATGGCAACGTGGGGACCTCTGTGGTGGGCAATCTCACCCTTGGGCCCAACTTGTGGACATCGGTGGTTGTTCATGACTTGAACGGCCCCAGTTCAGCTACCTTTACAAGGACAAACCACGTCCCCATTGCAAGGAATGCAGGAAAACACCTTCAGTTGTGAGATGCCAAATGAATTTCGCGAGGGCCCTGGTCAGACACATCCCCGGAGGATAGATTCTTTTCCGCCCATGAAAGTCCGTCAATTCCCGCTGTTGAAGGGATGTGCACCTCATGTGATCTGTGTGTGACCTCCGCCAGCAAGCTGTTGGTCGTGCCCAGACCCTACAGTAGGCCCTACAGCCCCCAACCCGCCATGTGTATCGGCGCGCCCTTTACTCGCCGTGCTCGGCGCCTGCATCTGTCGCTTCTCGCCCTGGAGTTGTTGCCTGAGATGCCCAGTGACCCATGAAGTCTTTGCACAAAGGGTGCAGTGGCTGCCACGCGGCTGCGGCTACAGGTCAAAGAATCTCCCCCTTACTAAATGCATGGTCCGTCCCCATGTTAGCGGCTGCGGAATTTTGAGAAAACGAAGGTTGACAAAAGGTGGAACACCAGCACTGCAGCACTGAGGAAGATCAAAAACCCCCGTGGCGGGCGTTGCCCAATACTCATGTAGGTTGGAGGCCATCGCTACTAGTACTCATGTATACTCCCAAATCAGGTCGGGCATCCCGAGCCAAGCCGCAAACATGTATCTGTATCTCCGTATTAACTCGATTATATTGATCAGGCCCAACAGTCCATTCTGCAGTCCCAGAGGTCTTCTGTCCGAACTGGTTGTTTCGCCCCGAAACAATGTTTACCTCTGCTCACCTACCACTTTCCTAACAGCCGCCACATGTCTACACCCATGTCAACATGTCCACTCTCCTGACTTGCATCCCTTGCCGCTTCCCAACATCAAACGCAGCAACGTTAAGATGCCGGTGCCGAAGGGCTTGGCACGTTCGAGCTCCGCCAGGGTCTTTCGTGCCTCGCCCTTCAACTCACCACACTGCGCTTCCGCCTCAACGAGCTTCCGGTGCTGACGCCCGGTCTTGTTACTACTAGTACGGCACTTGTTACTAGAAGCGATGCACTTGTTACTAGTAGCTTCTTGTTACTAGTAGTAAGGCACCTGTTACTACTAGCGTGGCACTTGTTACTGGAAGCGTTTTTATGATATGTTTGTTCTGCTCTTCCATATGTCAGGCAGGTGGTTGAGTTCTCTCGAGCAAAATGGTTTGGTCAATCATGAGGTAAACGACTGCAAGTTCTTCTACATGGGCTGCGCCCTTTTCACGGGGCACTATGTCTGTCTCAACTGCTATTATTATTGTGCTGGTGGGTTCTCAATAGTCCACCATCCTGCGAAAGACGTTCAAACCGATAGCTAGGATAATTTTCTGTTGGCCCACAAAAACCCTCTGCTGTTGTCTTGGCTGTTCAAACGGCTCCGATTTTCTATCCACTCAGTATCCACTCAGTCTATTTGGTTCAGGATGCTCAATGACTTTGACTGGGCGTGTTGCACACTCCTTTGACATGCCGCGTGATGCTTCGCAACCCCGGCCACTGGCCCCTGGCGACCCAGCCTTCTCCGCACGCGACGTCATGCGGGCCAGCTGTCCTCGGCCACGAAACCATTGAACGTCCGTGAAACGAGAGAATTCCTTCTCCAAAAGAAAGACCTTGAACATTTGCATAGAAGGGCATTGAGTCACACCAAACCTCGACTCTAGCGTGTTTGCTCAAAAGGACATGGATGGGTTTATGGACATTTACTGGAGGCTCCTAACAACAGCAGGAACACTCTTGATCAAAACGAACGGTCTAATGGAAAGCATCAAGCAGCAAATGACTTAGATGATCCTGTTGCGCGGCTCGATGGGGTACTGAACAAAGAAGCGCTGATCTTGAAATGGTCTTGTTGGTGCATGGTAGGTGGCTGCCTTCAAAGAAGCCTCGTTTTTTGTTGGGAATATCCTGTCGACATTCCCTCATGGGCGGACCCACCAGCATCCGAACACCCACTCCCAACGCCAGACATCAGTAGACACAGTACGTACCGCACACCACTTGGAGTTCGTTCCCATCCGCCCACACGATCGTCACGTGGACGTCCCACTCGCAGTTGGCCGGTTCCTAGACGTCCCAAAAAGTACATGCAGACGCTTGATCTATGTCGACCCCGCAGAGTTGAATGGACAAAATTCCCTTGCATATGGGGTAATCAATTAGTTTGTTGCCATCCACCGCCTTCCAGACCTAGACGAACCCTGAGCCCTGAGCGCGCTTCGCACCGAGGCGCCGCTCAGCGTCTCGTTCCTCCGCTCCGCCTCGGCCGTCTGCTGCTCCGCGCGCCGCAGCTCGGAGCTCATGGCCTCGCTCGACGGCGACGGGGAGAGCGTCCTTGCTCCGTTCGTAAGGCCAGGAGCCCCCCTAGTAGCGTCCATGCTCTTGCCCTCCAATAGAGGTTCCTTGAGATCCAGCCACCCTCACAAGTCTGTTGAGCACCAGTTGTTGGGGACGAAACAGGGTGAAATCACCACAAACTCTGAGAGTGTGTTCAGAGCCCATGCATGGAAAAGGGCATGGAAAAGAAGGGCTAATTCAACAGTTCTTGCGACCAGTCCTTCATCCAGTCCTTTGTCTGGTAACGACCAGTCCTTCATCCGCTCTTCCACGGACTGAACGCGGCGCGACATCTTGGTGCCCTCCATGATGAGATTGTCCTTCTCAGCCTGGCGACGTGCGACCCTGCGCAGCGCGCGGTGCTGGTGCGACGCTGCTAGCCGTAAGCAAAATTCCGGACACCAATCCCAAATGAGTGTTGAAAATAAGGGAACACACCCACCACCTGTTCTCTTTTTTAAAATGGGAAAGGCCAAAGATCGAGTCATGGACAACCTCCGATTTTTGGTGAATCATGAAGCCCAGGGGAAGTCGAGGGAAGTGCAGACTTGGACGGGCCGAAAAGTGGTCTTTCTAGATTAACTGACCATTTCATGACGCACCCACGGATGGTGGAAATATGTGGAAACCATCTCAAGACCAGTCTCACTTCGCTGATTCCCAGAATTGGTTTCAGGGAAAACCTAGAGGACACCCATAGTTTTGGTGGTGAACGCACGGGTTTCCCGTAGATTTTCCCTTGATTCAGTTCATTGATTGACTGATGCCAAGGGATTCACATGTTGGCCCCAAGGATGGGCCAGTAAAGTCTGGCAATCCATTGTTGCACCCTCAAATGCCTGACATTGTCCCCACGGAAATGACACACAATCTTCAAGTATGGTACATGATTTCCAGGAAGTGTGTCATTTGCTCAGTCAAGAACTGTTGATGGACCATTTCCTGCCGCAAACCATGGGATAGCATGGGATACCCCAACATGGATGTATTTTTCTCAACTGTGGGGCTTGTCCATCAAGCCCATCTTCTGCACGTGCTTCTCGGGGTTGGCTGGTTGGCACCTTGAGGTTCCGATTCTCCTTCGTAAGCTTCTCCTTCTCCAGCTGCAGTGCCTCAAACTCCTTCAAATGGCAGCTGCAGTGGGGTGTGAGGCGCAAGAAGTGCAAGGGCAAGTGGTGTCAGTAATGAACCCCTTTGATACCATTTGTAAACGTACGGCATCTGAGTGGGCTTCCAGTAAGCTTCTGGGACCTATACGGGACCACAAAGAGCATAGCTACCAGATGTGGTAGCAGCTACTGGTCCAAGTTCTACTAACACATCGCGGACAAAACCAACCAACCAGGGTTCTTCCAACAACCCTGCAGGGCTCCCAGGGCTCGTTACACGGCATGTTCACGTCATCACCTAAACTAAAGCCGAGCTGAATGCTATGATTCCTGGCCGCCCTTCCCACAGCTCCTGCATGTTTTCGCTGGAGATGACCACCTGCACATTGATCGCCGCTGTTCAAGCGGACACAAACTGGCCATGAGTGCACAGGTGAGATGGGGCAAAGTAAAATGGACCTCCAAATCTTGTGCATTGCTGAGTGGCATCATCTTGCAAAGAAAGGACAAATGCTTAACCAACCCTTGAGGCCAGGCCAAGCGCCCGGCCAGGCCGGAGCAAATTGAACATCAGAAAGAACAACACCATCGCAAAACCTCTGGTCTCTTCCCACATCTCCCTTAAAACCGTTGGGTTCGTGTGAAACGGCATTTCACTCGTCCGCGCGAAAAGGGGAGTGACTCGCACGGCCGCCTTTGCAGCGGTGGTGCTCTTTTCGTTGCTTGCCCCCTCGACGGCGCTCTCGGGATCCTGGGGCAGGTGCCTTACTAGTAGTAACAAGTGCCACGCTACTAGGAACAAGAAGCTACTAGTAGCTCCTGGCATTACTAGTAGTAACAAGAAGCTACTAGGATCGCGGGTCTCTCGGCGAACCTTTGTTACAAGCGGCGTCCGGCCAGGAGCCTAGTAAGGCCAGGAGCGCCCCGTTCGGTTCGCGTCCTTGCTACGTTCGTAGCGATGCCCTTTGTGACTGGAAAAAAAGGGGGCTTCTTGTTGAAAAACAGGAGAGCTCAGGGGTTATAAAAAACAGGAGAGCCCACGATTAACATCTGAGCGACTCGGACGATGTCAAGGATGTGGAGCATCCCAGAAAGTGAGTTTTCATCGATGTATGTTGGATACACTGGATTGGAACTTTTTTGCGGAACTTGATTGAGCCGCTCACTGGTTGATCCACCAGCGGGGATGCTGGCATAAAATACCTCAGGTCGATGTATACCATATATGTCTTGGGGCTTTGGCCCGTGGTTCTCGGCCTTTTCACTGCGTCCAAGTATCGCCCGACGAGGTGGGAAGAGCGGTCGACACCTTGACGAGAGATGGGGCTCTAACTATTAAAATAAATTAATAGCTTCTTGTTACTACTAGTAAGGCACTTGTTACTACTAGCGAGGCACTTGTTACTAGTAGCGAACCTTGTTTGGTTGAGAAGACTTCGTGCCGGAGATTTCTCCTCTGTGGGATGACCATCCATGTCTAGTGAGGGTTTGGTGGTGGCTCAATTGATGGTTCTGACTTTCCCACTGACAAGAACTGTGCAAGAAGTTATAAGGATACCCTTGAGAAAAAGCCTCATTGCTTGGGTCATGGTTTGGGTTTGTGCACTCTTGTGCATGATTTGGGAGTTGCACCATGACCGGGTCTTGCCCACCCACCCTGGCAATAGGAGCGTGGATTCCAAACCCGAATTGAAGGATCGTGTGCGGCCCCGGTTCACCTAGAGCAGCTTCATGGCTACACATGTGACCACTTCCAGGCTTTGGTTCGCCCTAATGGATGTCACTTATTTCGCAATGACCCACCATACACCCAAAAGGCCTAGCTGACAAGAGAGGAAAAAGGAGCAAGGTGGCCCAAGCCAAAACTACCAGTAGCCTCGAATGTCTTGGCAAGCTCCACGGATGCCACCACCCATGAACATCACGTTTCCCCTGCCAAAACCAACTCGCACGATCCATGTCTCGCACTTCCACCGAAGAAAACCACCGATTGAGCGGCCTCTCCGCCCCGCTCCTACCTCCAAGCGAGAAACCACCTCTTTGGCAGACTTCATCTCTGCTTTCTGCGCACCCTTCTCAGCAGCTTGCCCCAGGCCCTGCACCATCTGCATGGCTGAGATGTCCTGCCAAACGGCCCGCCAAGGCTCAATCCCTCACCACTCCAGCAGGCAAGGTGTATCGCAGACTCCTTTCAACATTTGGGAAGCTTCAAGAACATCACCTGGAAAGAACAACTCAAATGCAAAGGTCTAAAAGGCCCACCGTCATCCCAGAAAAAGGAAGACCAACCACCACCTTCTGAACACAATGACCTCTGAAAGAGCGGCTCGGGCTCGAGACGGCTCGAGACGGCTCCTCTTCAGAGCGGATGGCCTCCTCGAAGGATTTCTCCATGTGTTCCCGGATGCCTGGAGGAAGAGGCGATGGGCGTTGGAGGCCATTGCTGCTAGGGTGGAGGCCATCGCTCTTAGGTTGGAGATTTTGGAGACCATTTCTATTGGGTTTCCTTATGCTAGTAGCTTGGAGGCCATCCCTAAGGAAGGACGAACCGAAGACCCTTCGCTCGTCCACACCATCGAGTTACCGGAAACCACCAGGACGTGGGGAGAGAAAGGGAGAGAAAGGAACGATGGCGTGTATCAAGCCTGTTGAGGCTGTAGAGTTCAGCCGCATATTCCAGCTGATCTGATCGGTGCCAGCACCATTGAAGACCATCAGTCAATCCGAGTCAATCCTTTTTTAAAAAAGTGTCCCGACATGTTACACAAAGATGTTCAACAGTTTCAGCCACAAGTGTTGCTGCAAAACATAGGAACAAGCCTAGGGTCACTTGTTAGAACGATTGAGTCACATGGGTCACTCATGCGACCCGTGCCGATGCTCCCATGCGACCCCTGAGCGGCTTCCCAGGGCTGCCCACCTTCGGCAGCTCCATGGAGCGTTTTCCTGGGAAAACGAAAGGGGGGAAAGACCAAACAAGGAAGTTGGCCAAAACATGCCGCGAAGCACGTGCGCTTGTAGGTTTCCATGTCGTTTCCTCTGAGATGTGCCAGTTCTTTAGGTGAACTCGACGTGTCAAGGGCGTGGCTTGCGAACCGCAGAAGTGAGCAGAAACCCAAACGAAATCATCCACAGGCACCGACTCGCCTGCCAAAACGACTAAGATATTCATCGAACTTGGAGGAGGACCGGGCGCCCCACAGCAGTCTGAGACATCCAAGGTACAATGTCTGTAGACCGCTTGTGAGGAAGGAGGCGCCCCACAAGGACTTGGATTCCTGCCAGCTGCCCGCGAGTGATGCGTTTTGCGAATGCGATTTTGGCGCTGTAGAAAATGAAGACCCTTTTCATCTTCTTTGGTTGCAGGGCCATTCTCACTCTTTGTCCCACCCAATACGTACTCATGATGAAGACCCCATCTTTCCACAGCTGGGGTGAACACCGCAGGAATCCAAAGGAAATGGCCTATGCTTGGTCAAACGAAGTTTATCCCGACACTATTAGGGTGGAGGCCATCGCTAGTAGGTTGGAGGCCATCGCTCTTAGGTTGGAGGCCATCGCTACTAGGGTGGAGGCCATTGCTAATAGGTTCCTTTTGCTAGGGTGGAGGTCAGACGAAGTGGATAACTTGAAGTTCATCCGTTTTGGGTCACACTTCTCGTGCGGGTCTTTAAGGTCTCGGCCCCAACTGGCCGACCTCTTCCCGCACGAAATAGAGTCATTCTGCGCACTCCATTTCGAGATTGTCCCAGTAGGCTCACCATGTTCAGGGCTCAGGCAGATTCATCCAAAAGATACTTGGGGCGGAATCTATGATATCAGTGGCGCTTCTGGCTTCTCATTTCCACAACACCGCTTGACTTGGTGCCTCTGCAGGGGCGCGATGAGCGACCTGGGTTGCTCCGTTGGAAAGGCCCACGCTGCTGTGATCGCTGGAGCGCAGAAGATGGGGGTATAGGTCAAACCATGTCAACCCTTCAGATAAGGGGCCAGTATGGTCTTGCGGTGCAACACAGACCGGACCGGCGGACAGGAGGGTCGCTCTCTCTCTCTCTCTCCCTCCCCCACCCCTGCAGCTAAGGGAAGGAGCTAGGGTGTGGACCAGAAAAACACAACAATCATCCCAAAGATGCATGTTCCAACATGAGGAATAGGCCTTGCCAATTGACCGTTTTTACGGCTTTAGGTCAGCTGTGTCAATGGGTCGGGAGCAAGACAACCAAGAATCATTGCATTTTCTGCTGTACACTCTTTCTCACGTTCATGGAAAAGAAGCGCTTCAAGATGCTTCAGTAGTGGAGGTAAGTATGATTGGCTCATGTTGGCTCCAAGGCCACCACAGCACGACAGTTCTTGAGAATAACTCATAGCAAACATCACTTTGTAAAGAACCAGGGTTTCGAGAGCTCTGCAGCTCTTCATGGGCCCAAACATGTTTGAGTCGCTTCCATCCAAGATCTAGTAGCCATGGCCTCCTAAGAGCGATGGCTTCCACCCGGTGCCTTTTTGGATTTCCAGAGTTCTCTCAGAGGTAAAGCACTACCGCCTCCTCCCTGTTTTTCGACCGCCCAAGCCACAGTGCTGTCGTTCTCCACCAACTCCGGCAAGGGCCTTATGAAATGCTTGCGGTGAGCCTCTATCAACACAGGGAAAGTCGGCTCCAACAACTTTTTGTCTTTCCACTCGTGCGAATCCGTCGAGAAAAACCAATTGGCCGTCTGAAGCTTTCAAGGTCCATGCGTGTCTTTCAGGGGTGTGGCCAGCGTTGCTAAGACAACTCGGGTTCACGACGCATGGATCCAGTATGATCCAGTGTGTAACTAATCCATATTCTGTTCATCATCTGGTGGTGTAGCACAGCTTTATCTTCAAGATCCGCCACGTTTGGGTTTCAGCTGTCCTCGTACCCGTACCCCGGCCTGATGGCCACCCGTATGGCCACCTACTGCCCACCACTGCACCGAGAGGCTTCACGTCATACTTCTGACAAATGGACTGGGCAACGGCGACCGCATGGACGCGAACGTGAACAAATCCTGTCCAATGCCTGAGGTTCGTCTAAACCCAGCAATGGAACCCTCACAGTTTTCACTGGCGGTCGGGTCAGGATCTGATCGCGACCGTCCATCTGTGCGATCGGTTCTGCGAATTTCGGCGTTGGAGCGCCCTTTCCCTACAAGCACCATACATTGTCGTACTTAATTGCGAAACCCTTCAAAGAGGCATTTCGTCGTTGGAACCATCCCAACACTTCTCATCGCGACCCAAATAGAACTCAAGCAGGTTGAACCACTTGAAGCCCAGACTTCCCAAACACAATTAGTCTCAGCACCCGTTTCCAAAACACTTTATCAAGTGTGACCAGAAAGAAAACTAACAATTGCCATCGTTGGTATTGTGGTCACACATAGACCAGCGGCATTGGCCTCTATTTCAGTTTTCTCTCTGTCAATGCAGCGGTCACTCCTGCTTTGACGGTCTTCATAGGTATGCACTACGAACGATTGTGCGAATGAATCTACTTGGAACAAGTCCACCTCGTAGCCTTCCTACTCACATGACCCCAAACATCACCCCGAGCTGTCTGGAACGGATGGGTTCTGGTCAGCAAACGGAGGGCCATAAAGGGGCACTGTCCACCCCCACCGGCCTGGTACAGCACAGGTAGCTGCTCCGCATACTTTTCAAAGAGCTTGTCCTCAGCCGGGGAGCAAACAGCCTCTAAACGGTGCTGTTTGAAGTTCACTGTCGCACACACGTCAAGGATCGACTCGTGACAGCTTACAAACTGATGCATCTGCCAGGTGTTCGGTGTTACGGTCCCAATGGTTGGGGCTCAGTCAAGGATTGTTAGTCCCATCGGCCACTTGATTTTGGATGTGGCACGTGCGCAGCAAGCGCCCGGGGTTCGGGACTTCTTGGACCCACTGGAGTTTTTGCACTTCGATAGTGGGCGTGAGTTTGGCGCAGTTAGGTGCACCACCCGCCCCCCTGCCATGGGTAGAGTGCGCGAGCGTACGGTAACCCACTTAAACATTGTTACGTAAAGTTTTTGCACAGAACATACATCACAAAAGTTTGTGCCAAAGACTTCCCCGAAGGAAGTCTGTTCACAACAGTTCCTCACAGGATGTGTGAATAAGCTTCCAAATAACGTCTGCCGCCTAGGCGTCTTGCCTGGAGAAGCTTGCACGATTGGGAGTGTGTGAAGGTGCAGCCACTAGCGTGAAGGCTTCTCAGTCTTCCAACGTGCGTGTGCACTTGCGCGAGGCGATTTCCGCGTGCACAAGCGAGTGCCATGCCGCAGCGGTTCGGTAGAGAACGACTGTTGCACGTCCCAAATCAAAATGAACTCCACTTCCTGAACTCGTAAAAAAGTGGATGGCATGGCCCCCAAACAGGATGACCCTTTTTCCTCTACAAAACCGGTGGGCAAAAAACACCCAGTGGTGGATTCCAGGGTGTACTCGGTGGGTCGCCCGGCTGGGCGGCGGATCCGTTCCATCCCGCTCCGAGGCGCCACTTCTGCAAGCTTCGTGGGATTGTGTTCACGGTAGATGGCCTGAACTGGCATCGGTGGGGAGAGTTGGCAGCTAAGTGGAGCAGGGGAGCGCCGGTTGGGGAGCATGTGACCTCGAACGACACAGGGAGATGAGCATCTCAGGATCGGCTTCGTTTCGTGCCGTTTGGCGGTTCCTGCTTGGATTGCAGTAGTGACATGTGAAAGTTTGTTATTATTCAGGGACGTTCCGTGGTAATTCCCTGTAATGAAACAATGTAGACGGGCACTGGTCTGCCATTCATCTAATGACACATAACCTCCATTCTCCTTGGCACAGAAAGGCACAGTGCTTTTCTGCAAGCCTGCCTTTGAGGGAACACTTGCAGGTGTGACTCGGTTGTTGGGTATCCATGACAATTCTTCCCAAGACGGCGTCACATGGGTCCGATCGGCGAGAATTCGAAGAGTGTTAACGTGGGTCGGGCACAAAGGAGGTTGATGCTGACACCGAGCCGGAAGACCGAGGGCATATTCATAGACCAACCTGCAAACTTTATAAGAAGCCGTCCAGAAGAACAAATCTTGTTGTATGTGTGTCAGGGTGTGTCATCAGGTCACCTGAAAAATTGTCAAGCATTTGTTGATTGAGGGGTCATACTGACCTAGTCAGCACTACTACAGTGCAGGGGAACGGCGCTGCTTCGGCAGTTGGCATCCGACACACCTTGCTATGCAATTCTTACCAACTGTTTATTTTGGGGGGGGAGGATCTCATAAGATCTCCACCAAATGCTTGTGGAGCGCCCGGCACAAAATCTACAAGCTACCTCGTTCATTGCTTTTCTGGGCATTCGCAAGAACCGCCATGCCAGGCTACGGTAATTTGCTCGATGTACATGGCCTTCAGATCCTGCCACTGGATTTGACCGCTTATGACCTCGACTCCCTTTCGAAGATTGATTGGAAGCAACTTACGATTCATACAATGTACTGCCTGCTGATCAAGTTCATCAGAGCTTTAAAAACAGGATTGAAGCACTTTCTCCCATGCCTGCAAGGAAACAGATCCTTAAACTTTGTCTTGTGCGAGCCAATAAGACCATGCACTTCGGACAGTCACCTGTGGCCTCATCTTTCGTGTGCCAACAAAAGCCGCCTGTCACATCCCTTACGGGTGCATCTCCTTGCCCTCGTCCACGTAGCGTGCAGAAATAGCTTTGTACAGACTCTCCAAACCTTAGGAACAAGAAGCTACTAGGGGCTCCTGGCCGTACTACTAGGAGCAAGAA
>CAXAMN010021540.1:649454-659803 GCA_963970005.1 Durusdinium trenchii | reverse complement strand
GCGTTCTTGCTCCTGCCTTTCTGCTTCCTGCTGCTCCTGTTCCAACCGCTCTTGCTCTAGCCTCTCTTGCGCCTCAGTGTTTTGTTCTGCATGCACTTCGCCGGAGGAGTCCTTTTTTTCCTGCACTGTGGCTTCAGTATCAGGTGGACCTGCTTCTTCTTCGCCATCCTTGGTCCTTAGGGTTGTGTAAAGGGCAGGCATGGTGATCCAAACTCAGCACATTAGGAGTTGCCTAGTGGACACCCTCAAATGCAAATCAACGCGCGGCCTTCTGTGTGGAGGGGAACACACGCTTCAGGCAACCTTTGTCTCATCTTCACCACCGCACAACCAAGCGAAATAGGCACCGCGGCACAGATGTCATGCACCACGGTA
Organism: Durusdinium trenchii; assembly: GCA_963970005.1. Taxonomy (NCBI): domain Eukaryota; class Dinophyceae; order Suessiales; family Symbiodiniaceae; genus Durusdinium; species Durusdinium trenchii. The sequence goes on along the minus strand of CAXAMN010021540.1, from coordinate 659,428 downwards.
CCGACTTTCCAAGCTGCTTAGCCAAGCCACCCTCCAGAAGCTTCTCCAGGCTCGGCCAAGGCATCTCCACGGTCGGCCAAGGCTTCGTCGAAGGAACGCTCCACCTTCTCGCGCAAGGTGTGGAGGCCCTCCTGGGCATGCTTAGGTCGATACCGGGGAACCGATGGGCTTTGGAAAGGCCATGCAAAGCTACAAGGCCATACCAATCTCATTGAGGGTATTACTTAGGTAGTACTACCCTTTACTGCAAGCTACTAGGTTGCCATGGGTGGATTGCGCCTAAAATTTAGATGTTGGTTGTGTTCCAAAGAGCGAAGTAGAAAGGGTGCGCTATGTGCGCTCATCATGCACCACCTACGCAGACTCCAAAGTTGAAGCTGAAGAGAGGAGTCCATCTGGAAGTTGTCTATATAGACCAACGTCTTGAGTGTCTAAGTGCTGACAGACAGGCAGCCGAGCTTTGTTTTGGGTGAAGACGTCAAAAACATTGGGGGATCCTTGGCAAATAGGGCCAAATCTCCCAGAAAGGAACCGGAGATGATCCACGGCCCTTTCTTCTGGAGTTCGTGCCATTACCCTTCAAGATCCTTCAAGCCTTCAAGGAAACAACATTTTCATGTCTGTCAAAAGCCTGCGCTTTGTTTGATGTCTCACATTGTGACATCGCCCTTCCCATAAACGTGTGTAACGCCTGACTGAGGTTGGCACTCAAGTCAAATCTGCCCCGCATCTCGCATGGCTTTTTCCAGGCCATGAGCAAGAAGCTACTAGGGGCTCCTGGCATCACTACTAGGAGCAAAGAAGCTACTAGGGGCTCCTGGCCTTACCTACTAGGAGCAAGGACTCTACTAGGGTCAGTGCACTGCAGCGCCGTCGCATCGCACGACGTCGCGGCGGCCAGTTCGCCGCGGCACGGCGGCAGTCTGCAGCGACTGCAGCGCCGTCGCACCGCCCAGTGACCGCGCAGCATTGAAGGCGCCGCCAAAGAGGCCTCCCAGTGAGGTCGTGGGCTCTGCCTGGAGTGACCGTCTATGGGCTCGTTCGCCCCATCTGCGGTCCGACGATGCGGTTGGGTGGCTTTCAGACTTGTTTCTAATAGCTTCTTGTTCCTACTAGTAAGGCACTTGTTACTAGTAGCGATGCACTTGTTTCTAATAGCAAACATTGTTACTACTAGTAAGGCACTTGGTTGGGTGGCTTTCAGACGGGGGAAAATAGGAATCCGGTGCTTTCCGCGGTGTTAGAAGCTTGTGACATCTGTTATAACGACGAAGCGGGGCTCACGATTTTGATGATGGTTCAGAGCTCTAAAATTTTCGAAAAAGTGTGTTACTTCGGATCTTCTGTTGTTGCGCTTTGGAAGGTTAGCTGCTTGCACACTTCGCCCAGGCTGGTGAGGAGTACCAAGGTCCGATCTCCAGCAGAATGCGGTGTCTTCCGGTCTTTCCTTCAACTTCGACATGCTCTTGCCGGACGTTTGGAACACTCATTAGGGAAAACACCTTGCCTGTCACTGGATGTGAGGTTGTATAACAACCCGCCAACTACACTTAGAATCTATGGATCTATCATTGTGGGGAGGCCAACTGTTCCTCTTGTTCTCCGTGCGACCTTGGGCTCATCTTCCAGCCACGCTGGATCAGGCTCCACACCATACTTTTCGCAAATGCCTCAGGAACAAATAAGGTCAGGGGACCAAGAAGCATGGCAATACCACCGAAAGGAATTACCCAGCTAGACCACAATGGGAAAGCAGCCGCACTCCCTGAAACAATCACGGAAGTGGATGGCATGACCCCTGGAAAGACTATTGTCCTTCACCAACAGGGCGTGGTTTGTTCACTTCCATGTTTGGAGGGAGGGAACCCAAAAGGGACTGGTAGGGCTACCTGATAGGGCAACAGCTGGAGCATCCCAGATCTTCAAGTCGAAGACATCGGTCGAGTCGATGGGTCGAGTGTCTCACCGGAGAACGAACCGAAAGCCGCTGACTCAGTTTGGAGTTGCGCATCCCAAGAGGAGATCCAGAGACAGGGTTCAAAAAGAGCTAAACAAAGGTTTCATTCGTCCGATTTCGTCCACAATTCTACTGAGCTTGCGCCACCAAACGCTGTTCCTACTTCTGGCAGAGCCAGTGCAAAGAACGTGCTTTCCATCTAAAATTGCCAGCGAGCAGCTCTTGTACAAAGTGCTTTCTTTGCCCTTGAACTTCTGTAAGAGCTCATCCACGTGAGAGAGCTTGGCAGGGTTATGCGTCTCCTTGGTGCAGTCGACACCGGCGTAAGCGAGAGGGCAAGGACTTACGATTATCCCCCCAGAGCAAGGGAGGAAGACATGGGGAACACTGGTGGTATTCACGGAGGTGCCAGACTTCAGATCTCAGCCGAATTCAGCAAAACAGCCAGACTTTTCACCCAAACATCCTGCAGAAACAGGATTTGTCCAATCCCGGAAGCATCCAGACAAATTCTCCGACTAGGAAGAAGTGCATCGCTACTAGGAACAAGTGCCTTACTAGTAGTAACAAGAAGCTATTAGAAACAAGAAGCCACTAGAAACAAGAAAAGCGCCTCAGTTCCCAGGATTCCTAGATGCCACACCACTGGTGTTCAGCTCAGTGGCGTAGATCGCCACAATCGCCGCTCGGATGGGCGGAGCCGATGCAGCTCGGATGGGCTCGTCTGGGCTCGGATGAGCCGGTGTTGGCGCTGCCTTGGGAGCAGCCGGTCATTCGCATCTGCGATGGTGAGGGTCGTGGGGGTGGAATGTCTTGAGCCTGGCAGATAGCCATGCATCATGCAGATTCTGCAGCCAAAAGTCCACTTCCACACCATATTTCTTGCAAACAGCCTGGCGCCGTCTGCCATCCAGCTCTTCGTCGGATTTCTGCACTAGAGGTTTGAAGGAGAATGGATGACACGTCTTCCATGGGCTGCACAGGTTTTTTCGATACCAACCCTTGTGTGTTGGGCACCAAGATGTCTCCAAGCATGGCGGACAAGGAGGGATTGCATCTAGGGTACTTCAGCACTGCCTTGCCATCTGAGCAATCGAAGATGGGAAGAAAGGTTTGACAATCCCATTGGTGGCGGAGCACCTTGTTGTGTCAAGTACTCATCCCTTCACTGCGATTCTTCCATGCAGCGGGCTGACATTTTCAATAGGGATCACATGTTCGTCAAGCATCAGTCAAGCATAAATCCACCATTCAATCAGTGGCCACCTCCAATGCCATGTACAGTACCACTCCAAAGGGGCTACTAGGAACAAAGGACGCTACTAGGAACAAGTGCCACGCTAGTAGTAACAGGTGCCTTACTAGTAGTAACAAGAAGCTACTAGGGGCAAAGGACGCTACTAGGGGCTCCTGGCCTTACTACTAGGAGCAAGGACGCTACGAACGGGGCTCCTGGCATCGCTACTAGTAACAAGAAGCTACGAACGGGGCTCCTGGACTATCTTCTAATGCTTGTGTCAGTTCATCCTCATTACTAATATTGAAGCGGGTTGATGGTAGGGCATATACAAATTCCTGACTTCCTAATTCATTTTCTCCATCATCATGTTCAGGTTTTTCAATTAATCCTTCCGTTCTTACGTTAAGTGTCATGCTTCTATTATTTCTTTAAAATATGATAGTCTTTGTTTTTGGTGCGCAATCATTTCTAATCCCCTTTCTCCTTGAAAGTGTTTCTTTTTTAAAACTATTGAATTAGCGTATCTTCTAAATGCTGATTGAATATCTCTGACCCTAAATCTTCTTACGGCGTGTTTGGTTATTAATTGCCTAACCCTTTCTCAATTTACGACGGATTTGCCTTTTTCATAGCATAACTTCGGTATTCATTAGTGTTCTTTACTGACAATAATGTCTTTGTTAAACATTTGATATGGGTTTGTCTTTGTTGTATCTGAATTTCTTATCATCTATTATTATTGACTTTAATTCTCTTCTTTTTTTGGTATTTCTTCTTTATTAGTTTTCAACAGATAGTACATATTCTTTTCATCATATAATTAAATATATATATATATATTTAGTTAGTTAATTTATCTTTAAGTAGATTTTAAAGATTTCTTTAAATTGAATTATATACTTAAATAATAGTTATTTAAGTATATTAGTAGGATGGATTGTATGAAGGATTTACCTGTTGATGTGTTGAGTAAAATTGTTTATAGAATTGGATAACCTGAATGTGTGAAAATAAAGCATAGTTAAGCATTGAAGAGAATACAAAACAAATATAAAATATCAAGACTTGGTCCGAAAATAGACAGAACGATAAGACAAAGAAACAACATGTATATAATTGAGTATTGTATTATGAGAGAGGGAGAGCCATTTAGTTCGAAAAGTATAGGAAACATCATAACAGAAGAAACAGAAGAATTACTATCTTTGATTTATGAAGAAGTAGAAGATAATTGAAATTGTAGAGTTTAAACTTGATATTGAAGTCCAAATAGTAGCAAAACTCTGAGATAAAGAATATGGAGACAATGAATTGAGTTATAGAGAAGTTTACTTCATGAATGACTTTGACTAATATGTAGATGAAGATAATATAGACGATGTATTGAATAAAGCAAATGAATAAATAAATACAAACATAGAAGAAGACCAAGATAACGATAGTATAATAGGAATACACGCATGTCATTTTAAACTAACAATTATTGAATATATTTACTACCAACATATTTCAAACAACATCTATTTATTAGAATTATGGATTTGTAAGGTCGGATTGTTAAAGGTTCAGGATTTATCTTTATTGTTGCCTGCCGTTTTGTCTTATATATTGTTCTTTGCTTGGTTTGTTTTTTTGTTGTTATAGGAATTCTTGGAAAAGACATTTAAGAAAATATACATATTTATATGTAATGGATAAATTTTGTAGATACTGTGTTAAAGATTTACCAATTGATAATTTTGAAGATAGATTGAAGACTTGTAAGAAATGCTTGGAATACAAGAGAAATAACTATGACAAACATAAAGATAATGTGAATGAAACACGAAGAACTAAATATAAAGAACATGAAGACCATAGAAAACAGAAACAGGAACAAATACAAAACTATCGTGATAAAGTTGCCTTTTGTAATGCATGCAATTCATCAATGAAGGCACAATGGTATTCAAGACATTTAAAAACAGAGAAGCATAGAAGGAAAACGGTTGATGGATAGGATTTTGTAAAATGAATAAGGTAATAATGCTTTTGACTGCTATGATATTGACACATTGAATGAGGTAGTTGTGTTTTGATATTGTTGCGAAAAAATGAAGCAGCACATCAGCAGCACCTCCGGTCCAACCGAGCACCATCGACCGATGCCTGGTGAAAGGACTCCAACTTCTCTTCGCAATGGGCCTTGAAGGCGCCGAAGTCCTCCACCTTCTCCGCTTGCTCCCGATACCTTCCATAGCGCTTATTGCTTTCCTTCTCTCCGGAAAAACAGCTGCCCAGGCCAGAGATGGAAGAGGACGGTTTTCTCCGGAAGAGCTACGCTGGGTGGATTTTGTTGTGAGGGTGGATAAGTGTAGGTTCTGTACACTATTGTTGTTGCCCCATGTGAAGCTGATGGTTTTGATTTTGGATGATTGATGATTGTAGATGACATTTGCCCGCGGTATCTGATCGAACCTCATCTCTCACTTCCCTGTGTCGGATTCAGCTCCTCTTCCGGTCCATCGGTTGGGCGCCGGGGCAGTGACCCATCTGTGTTGCGGGCCGCCGGGGGTTTTCGCTTTCTACGATGTCACAAGTCCCAAGTCCAACGACTGCCACCAGCCATTCAACGCTGGAAATAACTCTTTGGAGCCGAGGGTCCTATCGATGAGTTTCTGGATGTCAGACACTCTCTCTGGATTGTGCTGCCGGTAAATGTCCTCCAGCACGTGGTGGTAATGCTGCAGCAAGGCAGCCAAGTCCTCAGCAAAACCGCCAGTTCTGTTTGCAACATCAACGCTAGGTAACTCATCACATCAACCTCTGCAACCACACGTGACAATGGCTACATTTTCTGGTCGAATAGTTTCTACTTCCTGGATTGGACGCCTAGGTTGCATGGGTCATTGGCCATCTCCAATACCCCCCAAAATGCCTGGAATGCAATCTTGTCTTGGATGCACTTAGTGCACCGTGAAAACTTAACTTCAATTGCCAAAGTGCACCTGGGTCATTGCAAAGCTTACCTCACGCCATCTCAGACCTAAAATTAGCACGGTTGCATCTGTCAGCACTCAGCCAGTCAAGGCACTCGAACAAATCTCAACTCAAGAATTGGGAATGGGTCCAAACCTGGAGCCCTGGTCCACTATGTAACCATGTAGCGAACGACCTTCCAGGTTTTGACCCACAGCCTGACCCACACCATGTATCATGTACCTTGACCTTCCACCGCTTTGAGTGACAGCACTGCGCTTGGAGACCCTTGCAGCCCAGGTGCGGTCTGAAGCTTGTCGTCAGGGCTATCAGGCTCAGGCTCCTGCGATCCAAAGCATTCAAAGGAACTTCCAATAAGAAGACGAGAGAACACACACCGTGAAAAAGCAAAGCCTTATGTGCCCAATTCGCCAGGTTAGATGTCTTGCCAGGATCTTTCTACAAACGCCTCCAACATGGTTCATGACAGCCGGTCTATGACGCGTTTTGCGCGGCGCGTCGTGACAGCGCAACGTTGCGGGTGGTGCAGTCCGTGGTGAGCGCATGGCTGGCTTCAGCCAAGAGAGCTTGGCCGAAGTTCATGAGAGATCCCCAGCCCTTGGTCAACAGCAGAATCCAAGTCAATGAGACTTGCCCAGTGCTAACTTGCCCAGGGAGGGAGTGCGCCATGGTTCTGGCGGTGCTTGCACGTATGGTGACGACATGAAGGGAGCAAGCCAGGGAAATTCACCAACGTCGCGCGGCGCGACAAACCATCCTGGATCAGTAGAGTCACTCTAAGATGGTTGTGGGTTAAGGGCCAAGCAGCCAAACAGCTTCGAAAAATGAGCAAACCCAGGAATGGAATGATGGTAACCATGTATGAAGTGAGTCCATCAGTCACAATCCATCCGTGATGGATGCAACATGATGGCGCCATCAGTCGTTCGGCGCTTTGACCACGACTATTGTGGCCAAGACAGCATTCCCAAGCAACTGTTCTTGATAAATGGAACAGCCGCCGAAAACAGCAATCCCTACATTTTCTCTAATATAAATTTATATATAATATCAATAGAAACAGTAAGCTACTAGGAACAAGTACCTCACTTCTAGTAACAAGTGCCTTACTAGTAACAAGAAGCTAGTAGAAACAAGTGCCACGCTAGTAGTAACAAGTGCCTTACTACTAGTAACAAGAAGCTATTACGCATTAGGACGGGTCTTGTGGACCTCAAAGGCGCATTCTCGTCGAGCCACGGATGGCTTGGAAGTGGCGCTCTTCTCAGCATCCTTGGGCTTTGTCACATCCTCGGCCTGAGCCGCTGACATGCGGAAAGTGAGCACCACTGAGGACCACAGTGGACGCCAAAACGGTAAGACATGATACCAGCTTGTGACTCCTTTGCCAATTTATTGAAACATACCAAATTCATACTTGAGACAAACATGTCCTGAACTGGATCACCTTTCCATGCCCCCAAAAGGGCATGACATCATCTAAGACCTAAGTCTTCATCCTTCCCACCTGCACAACCATGCCACTTGATCCCCTGCGCTCAAATCCACGCCTCCGGCGTCTCATCCTTCAACTCTGATGGCGGATCATCCGCCTTCAGTCGACGTGATCGAGTCGACTCTTTGAGCTCTCAGTTGAAGAAGGGGGTCCCAAAAAGCTACTAGTAGCAAGGGCAACGCTACTAGTAGCAAGTGCATTAGCTAGGGCATTACTACTAGTAGCAAGAAGCTACTGGTAAATAACCTCCAAAAGGAATGCCCCCCTCTCCACCCTAGTTGACTGTCATCAAAACCCCCCAAGAGTCACGGTGCCTCGGCGAAGTCGATCTCCTGGCAGCCAGATGAGCCACGTTCTACGGAACGAGGGGATTTCAAGAGACAAAAGACATCAAGAGACCCCTAGGCCTAGGAGCGGCATCGCTACGAACGGGGCCTCCTGACCTTACTACGAACGGAGCGATCAGACGCTACGAACGGAGTTGGATGAAAGTACACTAGGAGTTGTGGGAGAGAAGGTGCGAGACACTTTGTCACTACCTCCGGGCACAGGCAGCTCCAAGAAATCGCCGCGCCTCAAAGTCACCCCAGCCATCTGTCTCATCTTCCATGGCTGAAAGGGCAAGCTCTGCATTGGAAGTCGGCCCTCTACGACGGCACCAAACGGGCTTCTAGAAAAAGATTGGCATCCAGCTCCCAACACTTGCTCCAAGGATTGGTGAGGAAGGGGTGGCAAACCTGCCCTGCATGGTCGGATGGACTCCCAACACAAACACATGTCGACGAACCGTGACAAACACGAAGAGGCAAACGGTCGGAGAGGTTTGGGAAGACAGGTCTTGCAACAACACATCGCTCGCTGTCAGGTTGGAGCACCGGTCGGAAACGACCGAGGAGTTAGGCCTCTGCGGCAAAGACTTCACTTGTTTCACCCAGTTTCACCTTCTCCCAGCTGGGGAGGTAGTCCGGTGTCACCAAGGTAGTCATCCTACTTCATGCGGTCGGTGTGGCCTTCACCTTGTCGTGATTTTCTTCTCAGGACTGGAGTTAGGTCGGATGTCTGATCCATGTGGAGTCTGTGATGGGCAGATTCCTGTGAGGTATGCCAGGATCGCCGATCAGCTTGAACCAAGGGACGAGTTCAACCGGGAACGCCATCCAACCAGTCAACAACACCAATGACATGGATGGCAAGTCACACGCTTGATTTGCCATGACTCCAAATGCAGTAAGCACCAAAATAATTTCATGCCAAACCCATGGCAACATGCAGTTGGAACTCAGCAATGCAAAACAAATCCATCCAACTCCATTCTCTTTGGAGGGTTCTTCTTTCGCACTCTAGGCCCTAGGCATCCCTAGGCTCTCTGGCTTTCCTCACTTCCTCATCCCTACCCCACAGAGAAGAACGCTGGAATCGGCCCAGCTTGCTCTGTGAAACAATGCGAACATTCAACAGTGGTTGACCTCCATCAGACCTATCCGGCTCGAAGCATGTCGCTCGAACCTCGGCAAACGTGACGAACCTCGGCAATTCACCGAGTTGACCGTTGACTCCAGTTGACTCTTTGCCTTGTCCTGCCTTAGCACGTTTGCTCCAACTGGTTTCCCAAATCCGTATAGGTCTCGGGTCGCCTCAGCCCTGCACCGTGTCCCGTTTCCCTTCGGCTCCGCGGCGACACAACGAGCCACAACGACGTGACGGTGACTGAGCTGCTGCACTGGTCTTCGCCTCCCGGAAAGCCTCAGAGAAAGGGAGCGGAGAGCGAACGCCGCGGCAGCTGCCTTTTTCACCTAGAAAGTTGCCATAATCTTGATGTATCTGAATGTCCTTAGTTGGACCCTTCAAGGCTCTTGCTGACAAGTCATCGTCCTTTAAAGATCCCTAGATCCTAATGATCCTAATATCAAACAATTGGCCTCATCCTGATTGACTCGCTGACGTACCAAGTCCTGTCTGCCCACCGGTGGACGTCACTCCTAAAAGAAAACGAAAAGCAAACCCGATCATCTACCTCAAGGATGTCTCAAACAAGGGAGCTTTACCCAAACTGATCCCAACTGAAGTTTCGCCACCCACCCCAGTGCCTGCATCGCAAAGCTGCGAGAGGCCTGATCTGAGAAGAGGATCGAGGAAGCGCAGAGGAACCGTCATCGGCACGCACGAAGCAAACACACCGCTTAGAGGCGAATTCGCAGAAAAAGGTGCGCGAAGCAAACACAAGAAGCTAGTAGGAACAAGTGCCACGCTAGTAGGAACAAGTGCCTTACTAGTAGTAACAAGAAGCTAGTAGGAACAAGTGC